>VXAC01000494.1:257180-328329 GCA_013399225.1 Rhipidura dahli
TTTTTTTTTTTTTAACTTGTGAACTTGTGATGTTTACTAGGCAGTGATAGCTGTAGATAGGATTTTCAATTCTGGCTGCCTACACAGAAAGTATGTGTGAGGTCATTGGGAGAGAGACAGTTGTTTCCAGCTTCTCTTTTTTTTCTTCTTTTTTTCCTTTTTAAGTCTTTCTTTACAATTGCAAATTGCAGATTTCATCCAGACTTGTATAGCATTGTACTTTGTCCAAGCAGTTTCCCTTAATGTGTGCAAGGGAACCTGTAACTTGCATTTGCAATTGATGTTAGTTATACTTGTGTTCTGCAGAAAATTCCAGTTTGTCGCACATAGCACAGTAAGTAAAAGCGTCTTGGCTAATTGAGGGAAAGCTTCACAACTGCAGTGTTAAATAGCAAAAAAAAAAATCCTGAAGTGGTAGTTTGAACGAGAGCTTTCCTTCGAGACAATGCAGGTTTCTCTGTAACAGAATTACCCATTCCAAACCTGCATGTGTAAATTGTACATGTGAAACATTAGATTTCTGCTGGATCACTGCCAGCAGTGACCTTTATAATTCCCAGTTCCCAAACCACAGAATCTCAAGTGGTAAATGCATTTCTCTCTCTGTTTCACCAGGCACAGATCTCCAACTTCGCGGGCGTGAGACACAGCAGCTTGCGGTACTACACAGCTGACAAAAACGTTACTTGTAAGAACTGCAACAGACCAGGACATTTGTCCAAGAACTGTCCCACTCCAAAGGTAAATGCAATGCTTAAATCACTTGTACTTTAAGCTGTTTTCCTAATACGCCCTTGTGCTTGCCATTGGAAGCGCTGTTTCAGTGGTTTATCCTTTCTTTGAAGCATTGCTCTGAGTTGCATGAGGTCCACTTACTGTGTAAAATTATCCCTCTGTTTGGTGATGTCATTGCTTTCATTGTTTTTATAAAAGAAAAATATGCAGAATTATATCATATAGAATAGTATTCAATGCTTGGTTTTGAAAGAGACCTTAAAGCTTAACTCATTCCACCCCCCTGCCATGGATAGGAACAACTTATACTAAACCATGTGCCTGTCAACTGAGCAAGAAAAAGAGTCAAGTGCCATATAGAAACAGCTTGTTTTTCATATGGTGAAACAGTTTGAAAGTGTAAAATATTTTTCAATTTTATTTTCAACAAGAAGAATCTATGGAATCAAAAATACAGCCTTAGTAAATAAATGAAAGCAGAAAGTGTAATGAACCATGCTATGAATAGTGTTAAAAGCCATGGACAAGACAAAACTGGAGCTAACTTTAAGCAGCTCAGATAGATGCCAAATATTCTGAAAGTTTGTCCTGTGGTTAGAGGTTTAAAAGTCAGTCACTACACTGTCAAGAATTGAGAGCTGTTGCACAACAGCCTGGATTTACCAACCCCACAACAGAATCTGTAGAAACCTGGGTCCTCGGGGCTCTTACCCACCAGGACACTCAGAATGACCACATCCCACACAGCCCTCGGGGGAAATACACTCACTGGGAAAGCCTGTTTTACAGGGATACAGGTTCAGCCTCAGAATAGTTTTCTGTGTTGTATTAGTGTTGTATTTGTCACTCCAGGTGCTGAATTGTGTGAGTCATGAGGCTGTGCCGGGTGAGTCGGTATGGCAGCTGAGTGCCCACCCAGCCACCCCTTACACACCCCCGTGTGGGGGCAGGAGAACTGGAAGGATCTATTGAAACAGTGTCACTTAACATAACTCTATTTCTCTTTCTCCACAGAAAGTTCCCCCTTGTTGCCTGTGTGCCGGGAGAGACCATCTCCAGCACAGCTGCCCAGCCCGTTTCTGTCTGAACTGCTGCTTGCCCGGGCACTATTTCAGGGAGTGCCTGGAGAGAGCCTACTGGAACAAGCACTGCAACCGCTGCGACATGAAGGGCCACTATGCTGATGTGAGTAGGGCCCCTGGCACAGGGACTGGGCATCGTCTGCTTTGCGTCTGTCAAAACCTGAATTTGCAACAGCCACAGTGCCTTCACATTTCTTTGGCTTTACATAGTGCCCATTTGTGTAAGCAGATAAAAATGTTGTGTTTAGTCATTACTTTACACTATCAGAGTTGTCACGGAGAATGGTTCAAAGAAATCAAACCAAAGCGTTGTCAACAATTGGTCTTTAGTGTGGTTTAGTTCAGCTGTGGTGGACAAAAACGTCCTTTTTTTCTGTGGAATGGAAGGTTTTAGGAAGGTTGGAATCAGGAGACACAGTACCTGCAAGTGTACCAGGAAGAAGTAAAGAGTAACTCTGATGCATCAAGAGTTCTACATCTATGGTTTTTTCACTATGATCAAATATTAATCAGTGAAAATACTACTAAAGAGAAGTAGTTTGAAGGCTTTGGGTTTGACTTGATCTACTGAAGTAAAACATAGAAGAAAATTCAAGGCAGAACAACTACATTTGTCTTTCTTTCATCTTGTATTACATTACTGTGGTTTTGTATGTCCCCAAAATTCAGTCCTATATGTAGCAGCCTATTATGATATGTTTTTCTCTTGAATTAAACACAAAAAGGGGTCAAGGGCAAGTTGTGATAATTTCATGTGTGTTTACATTCACACTTCATTTTCTATCTATAGATATGGCCTATATGTTTGTTTTTCAAATACACCTGTGGGATTCCCTAAATGCTGGATTTTTTGATATTCAGAAATATTTGAATCTCTTTCCAAATGTCTCCTTCCTGCCTTTATTTCTTCTGTTTGGTCAAAGAGCATGTCACAGTGGTACATGAGATGTGTGAAGGACAACCCACCTAACTGGGGCTTGCTATTTCTCATCTTATTTGAGTGTGTTCCAGATATGCTTCTGCTTATAGCTAGTATGCCCACAATAGCTTTAAAGAATGTGAATTGTACATTTCTGCACCCTCATTCTGGTAGGCAGTGAGACAAAATTGTAATCTCTAGTGAAGCATCTTTTCTTTGCCATCTTTTCTCTTTTACACATTTTAAGACACCAGCTCTCATAAACTGATGTTCTTTTCTTTGAAGAATCATGAGTGCTCTATCATACAAGCATTTAAACCCTACCTGAGTCATACAGGGTATCAGGAACGTCACAGCATGTATTTTTTCTGCTCACGTAGGTCCACCTTAAATCAGAAAGGTTTTTCTTTTAACCTTTGGGCAGCTCTTGAGTGTTCCTGCATGGGAGGTGTGACAATGCTGTGTCATTGACCTGTGTGATGAATACTGGGGTGTCAGAGCAGGAGCTCACCTGCCCAGTCTTCAGAGAGAGGGATGGCATGGCAGAGCAAAGGCAAAGGAATCAAAACCAACAGTAAATCTTTCCTGACACCAGAGCAGGAAGCCTATGAAGCCAACAGGTAATCAAGATACAAAGGGAACACTTGGATAGGACAAGGCTGCTGCTGGTGGTCTGGAGATGCATTTTTTTTGCTTCTGGGATGTTCATAGCAGAACAAACCAGGGATGTTCCTATGCTGAAACCTTACTTTGTGGAGGGGAGCACCAGAGAAGTTGTCAAATTGAAGGGAATGTGAGGGTTACTGCAAGTCTGTGAGTGCTAACCCCTTACCAAAACTGGGTAACCATTGCCCAAAAGATGCAGAGGAGCATGAAGGTGAAATGGCCCAACCAGTGCTTGGCACATGAGTGGTAACTGAGTTATTAATGCAAGGACAGTGAGTGGGGGCTGTCCCAGGGAGAGCTGGGGGTCCCAGACTGCCAGCTGCACGCATGCACCGAGCCAGGGGCAGGAACCGCGGCCGTGGCATGTTGGGATGGGTGTATAAATATTATACACATGATTCAAGGCTGCTTTTGTAAAGGAAATCCCACTTCTCAGGGATCTCTGGAGTTCTTCAAAGCAGCAGGTTGACAAGCATGTGCGTAAACATGATCCAGTTGACACAGTCTACAAATTCCAAAAGGTGTTTTACAAAGTTCCTGACCAAAAGCTTTCAAGGAAACTAAACAGGCATGGAATAAGAGGATAAAGGTGGGCTATGCTAGTGTGACATGGAAAAGGGTGAACAATGGGGCGACAAGATTTGCTAAGAAAACTGAATTACTTACAGAGTCAGTGCTGTGAGCCAGCTGTGCAGGACTGCCCAAGAACTGTAAGAATCAGGGGGAGAACACAATAAAATGGCAATTGAAATTGAGTAGCAATAAATGTAAAGTAAAATAATCCCACCTCAGCTTATGAAATAACAGGTTCTGTGTATTACTCTTCAGGACTCAGATTCTAGTTATGAAATATGATCCCACAAAAAATCAGTTTAGTCTTCACAAGATGGAAAAAAAAATCTGGTGAAATGTTGGGAATCATCAGGAAAGCAGCAATACCTGGGCACAGCTTTGGTCCCTCAGCATGGCCACAATTCCTCAGCCTGGAAGGGAAGTGACAGAGGGAAGGGTCTGTAAAGAGCTTCAGAATCATCTGTGATGGGAGACAGTAGTCAGGGAGCAGTTGTTCAGCATTTCTTCCGTTCTTCTTCTTCTATTGCCTGATGAAGGCAATAGAAGCCAGGTTGGGAAGGTGAGACTCTGTGCAGAGCTGGAGGCTCCTTACTGAGGGATGCACATCTGCCCTGCTTCCAGACAAAATAGGAGCAGTTCGTAGAAGAGAAATCACAGAATCCTACACCAGGTTGGAAAGGACTTCATGGATCATCTGATCATCATCCCCAACTTTTCTTCGCAAAAGCATGGTCTACACAAGACAGCCCAGCCAAATCCTGCATGTCCAATGCTGGAGGATCCAGCACTTCCCTCAAGAGATTATTGTTCTCATTGTGAAAAGTTTTCTCCTGTTATCCAGCTGAGATCTCCCCAGGAGTGACTTGTAGCTATCACCTTTTGTCTTTCCCATGTGACTCCTTGTAAAAAAGGGAAATCCCCATCCTCCTGTTATATCAGACATACATTGTGAAATGCTTTGGATGCTCAAAGGAAGCAGTAATTTGTTTTTCTCAGCAAGCACTCCCTTTTGCTGTAACACAGAGGGTGCAGAACAGACTCTTGTGCATAGTGTGTCAGACTGACTTTCCACTTTTGTCCAGAAGTGCCTGTGAGGCAGTTCAGGGTGCTTCACTGAGTTTGGTTAGGAAGCATTCAAAGTTACTTAAAACATTTTAGGGTCACACATTTATGATCTGCTGGATCAATCCCTTTTCCTGAGGCAGTGCTGAGAACATACAGAGTCTTAGCTGGAGGTGGACTGGAAGCAGCCCGGCATTTCGTGGTCTCCATGGGAGGGTCATCAGAGGAACCATTTTTGCTGAGCTGACTCAGTGTCATTTAGGTGGTTGGCGCACAGCCTTACCCACCAGCAGCAGGGCTGGGAGAAGGACTCCGTCAGCAGGGGATGTAGCAGGGAGCAGGCAGAGGGGGCAATGTCTCCCTGTGTACCTGGGAAAACCAGCATGGGGGTGCTCGCTGAGCTGGATGGGCTGTCCCAGGAGCTGGCAGACAGCAGTACCCAGGTGCTTGGTGCCCTGCAGCCACGCTGTGTCTGATGGCCCCATCCAAAGGGCTAAATACCCTTGTTGTCAGCGCTGCTTCCCAGGAACCAGCTGGATGCTTCAGCTGGCATCTTCTCTGCCTGTTCTGACAAGTTTTTGGACGTGCAAACCACCACTGGCCTCTTCTCTCCGGGGAGGTTCCTTGTGCCTTTATTGTTTCTGGCGTTCTGCTGTGGGCTGGGATGGAGCTGGAGGTGCAGGGGCTGTTCCACAGGGGCGGCTGGCCCCATTTCCTCTGGGGAGAGAGCACGGCGTTTGCTCTTTCTCCTTGGTTCCCCAGGGTCCTTCCCCACCCTTAGGCTCTGGCTGTGCGCTCCCACCCACCCAAGGGCGAGCAGAAGGCTGCGTTCCCCAGGGTGACACCGGCAGCTACCCAGCTCTGCCCGCCCGGCACCCGCGCCTCTCTGCTCTGCCAGCGTGGGGCGAGCTCTCGACATCTGCTTGTGCAGGAGTGGTTTTGAAGGGAAGCATTGTGTGTTTTCCGCGGCAGTTCCCATGCGGAGGTGATGAAAAGTGTGTGTTTTGGCAAATCTTTTGTTTTATTGTGGTGGCTTGCAGCGGGGCAGCTCCAAGCAGCCGCTGCTTCTTTGACAAAGCACCAGAGGATTCTGTTAAAAAGTTGTGTTTAGTAATTGTAGTCGTCGTGTCAGACCATAACTGACTCGGAGCTGAAGGATTTTTGCGAGATGAGTAGCTATGCCAGCAGGGACCCAAGTCTCCTGGGCCAGCCGCGCTCTCATTAAGATTTGCCGCTAGCCGTGGCGGTGTTCGGCAAGTATGTGACGTGCATGCTGTTATTGTATGCTTGGCTTGTCAGCCTGCAGCTTTCTGACACTCACTTATGTCACTCTTTATTCAGAGACGAAGAAGCTTTTGATAATTTGACAAGACAAGCTCTTAAACGATCTAGGTCATGGCCTTCACTGTCTGTGATTGTGAACATATTTCCTGAAAGCCCTGTCACTCATCACAGCTACATTTTCTCCCGGGGAGCCGCGGGCCCGTCCCGGTCTCCTGTCAGCGCGTGCATTTTGGTTATTCATACGCCAAATACAGTAGCGGGGTTTTTCCGCGCCTTTCGGCGGCACTCGCATGTTAGCGGGGCTAATCCGCTCCCCCGCGCCGCGCGCCCCGCAGCGCCGCCGTCGAGGGCCCTCTCGGCGCGAGGCAGACGACCGGCCGAGGGGAGCGGAAAGGAGGAAAGGCCGCTTAGTGCCGGTTTTGTGTTTGCTCATTGTTGTGGAAATATGAGAACTGGTGGCAAGGGCCTCGTCTATTGAGCTCTCGAGTCCCGGTCTGCTGTCAGGGGCTGTTTGAGATTGAGTGTTTTATTTTCTTTGATGTTCACACTGGAGAATAGGGAAATGGGAATTAAACAACAGATGCATTAAGCCGTTGTTCTGGTAAAACAATAATTAGCACCTGATAAAATTCAATATGGGTCAAAATGTGCATCACCCGGTGTCGATTCTCCCGGTATGGCACCCTGCACTGGGTCAGCCTCGGGCACAAGTGACGGCTCTTCCGCACCCACTGGACGCGGTCTGTGGCAGCGGGGCCGCGGGTTTGGGGGACAGCGGCTCGCACGGCCCAAGGTGCGGGCAGGTTTGGGGACGTGCCCCTCGCCCGTGCGCTCCGTGGCCGCGCGGCGGCAGTGGCACTACCCTCTAGAGGAGGCACCTTTTGTGCTGGTACATCTAAATGCAAGTAAGGTCAGACCACTGGGGCAGGAAATAAATGCAATTTTATTTTAATGTAGTTCATCACGCTGCCATAGTAGCTGGGTACCACGAGGGCTTTTCTTTGAATGAGGGCCGTTCATGGTTAAGTTCTTTTAAATAAATAAGGAAAATCATGGGTTTGGCAGCGGCTGTGTCTGACTATGCTGTCTTCCATAGCAAACCTCTCTGCTTCATTTGAGGAGCCAGTATTTGGTGGTAATTGTTAATCATACTTTTTGCCTTTCTATGATATAAGATGCAGACAATAATCCTGAGCTGATGCAAAGTAATGAGGTTCCTGGTTAAAAGCACCGTCTCTAAAAGGCTGTTTAACAGTCACCCCTCCTCAGCTATTGTACCCCACTCCGTAATGGTGAGCAGTATTACCCCAAGTTACCATGTGAATGGAGGAATATGCTTAGCCTTTCCTCACCATCTTCCTCCTTACCTTCTTTTCGTTTTCCCTCACCCTTAAAATGTCCTTGAGGATAAAACCCTTCTCTGGACAGCACCATGTAGGGGCTGGGGCTGTGCCTCTCCCACGGTATTGACAAGAGCACTGCCAACTGTGGTTCGCAGTCTGAGCTGTAGATTTTTGCTCAAAGGGATGTCTTTGTGTCCAGAGCAGAAAAAATACCCAACCAAACAATTATTCAAAAATAAAGTAATTTTGATGATGATGATGATGATTATTAAATAGCAGACGTGTGAGTAAAGGTCATACCGCAGAGTGGCATTTTGCCAGTATAGGAGAACTCATTGACTGCAATTGTTCAACCGTATTAGCCTGGGCACACTGTGGTAATCAAAAACTATCCAGAACTAATGTATAAATAACTGCCTGCTACCCCTGAGCTGGACCAGCACAACTGTCCTGCACAGCTGAAACCCCTTCAGGTCTGAGAGAGATGCTGAGAGCTCTGGTACAATATTTTTACCGGCTACAGAGTGTTTATGTGTTGCCTCTCTGAACCCTGGCTAAGTTAGGGAAGGAGGAAAATCCTTTTGTTTGTGCTCAAAGACAGCTCGAGTGTGTTCAAACTGTCAGATCCTCAGTGAGGAATGTGATGTCCTTCACACATTTCCTTTATAGAAATATTAATATAAAACTCAAATATTTACCCACAGTATTTGAGTAAGAGGAGAAATGTTGAGCCATTACACAGAATAGATTGTAGATTTTTCTGCAGAAAATTATGTTACTGGTGGAATGAATAATAAATAATATAATTTCCATCACATCTGGGAAAAACACACTGTATGTACCACAGGGTGACTGGCAAAAACTTGGATTTTATTTTGAGAGATACTGGTTGTGGTGTGGGTTTTTTTTAAGTAACACGCTCCATCAAAATAAAAGAAGGCAAGAATTTAGGCATGAGTGAAAAATTTATTCGAAATCTAAAGAAATGTTAATAGTACTCATTTGCAAGTAGTCATGAGACTTCAATGTTTGGAATTGCAGCTGCAGCATATTATGGAGAAGCTGTGGAATACTCTTATTTCTTTTTAAAGTACTTAAAATGAAGGTTGGCAAACCAAGGTGCTAATTGTTCAAATGAGTACGGAGCTGTTCTAATAAGAGGGTAGATGTTCTAAAGAGAAGTGAAAGCCCTCTGCTGCAGTAGCTGTGCACCAAAATGACAAGGAGTGCCACAATTTCCATGTCTGTCTGTGGCTCAGGGGCCGTTACAAAATGTACATTTTGTAAAAGCATTAAGAACCCCTAAGAGAGGGATCTGAGCCTCAGTGACCACCAACATGTTCTGATTTTGTTTTAAAGATCCACATTTTCCTCTTTACCGTCTCTCGTGTGTCCCTCAGGTCAACTGTGTCGCTGCTGGGACTCAAAAACCTGCTCTGAATTTTTTTTTTTTTCAAAGGGCTGCACTTAGGAGTTGGTGTGAGAGTCTGGCAATTTAAAAAAAGTAAAAGTAAAAAAAAAAAATGCAAGCAAGTCATTGTAAAAATAGCAACATTAGAGCAATCTGTTATGGTTCTTGTTTACAACTCATCTGACATGAGGCTGCTGAGGATTATTACATGTAACAATTATATTTTGATTAGGAAAGAGATACGTACAGAAAAGATAAAATATTTCTGTTCCTACGTGAAAGGAAGGCACCTTGTGATTTAATTTCTGGAGCGCTATGTAAATTTAAAATGTCAGAAAATGTAGAATTTAAATCCGCCCCTGTTTGTTTTGCAGCATTAAGGCTTCCTACAGTCACGAGCATGCTGCTCTCCCAAACTTCTGCCCCTCGGAGAAAAAGGGCAGAGAGAAAACTGTTACTGGCTTTCTGACAATGGCAGGGAGTGTGTTAAACCAGTGTAAAATTCAATTAAACTGTCTAGCCGGGTTTTTGAAGCTGAAATGCAGACCCTTTCAGTTAAGCTTCTTATTTTCCTGTGACCGACACCAGTGGATACTGTGTTATGCCAAAACCAACAGGCTGTAAAGCACCTTGTTTCATGCTCCTAGCTGATCAATATTTTTATTTTCCAGGCTTGCCCAGAAATATGGAGGCAGTATCACCTAACAGTAAGTAGAAACACCTTTTTTATTTTCTTCTACACCCAACCTATTTACTCCTCTGTGAACTGCTGACCATAAAATATAGACAAGCATCTTTTCTGAGAAGATAATAAACATCTGAAGAGTTTTCAAACTGAAGAAGGCGATGAAACACTGTCACTATTTTTTAAGCATCTTTAAAACTTCTGAATTCATTTTAATACTGTACTAATTAAATTAGTGCCTTGCCTCTCTTCTCTCAGTGACCACATTTACACATAGAAAGAGTGTTAAGTTTTAAGTTGGGATGCATAGCAGAAGCAGTAATCCCATCTCAGATATCCCAGATGCTGGTAATTAGTCACTCTGTGTGACAAAGCTTTCTTCTTAGATGAAATAAGAAATAAATCTCCGTTCAAGTGGAGACATGAATTTGAGGAAAAGCACCTCATAAACTTTTGCAGATAATTTATAATTAGTCAGGATATAGCTGTGACTGCTTCTTTGGCCTGCCTTAGTTGATCTTGAATCCCTGAAACAAGAAAATAAAACTTTGTGAAACCGTACCAGTTTATTACCCAAGATTTTTCCTCATATGTAATATAGATATAAAAATAAATCAAAATGCATATAAATTTGGTTACTATTGAAACCTGGTACGGTATTTAATGAGTAAAAACAAATTCTTGGATTGGTGTCACAGTTCTTGAATATATTAATTTCTAAAATTGTCAAACATAAAACACCTTTAAAAATCGGGGTTTTGTTGTTCCTCTGAACTTTTGCTGTTGTTGCTTCCCAGATTGGCCTCACACGTATTTTGCTGTTACAGATAATTAACCCCTGTTCTCTGCTCTAAACAAAGTTGAAAAGTTTCTCCACTACTTTACTTTTTGGATCTTTGGCTTTTTCTCTGAAGCAGTAGATGGGATGTGCTTTATAATTTGTGCCTCCACCTCTTCATGGCAGTGGAATGCTCTTTTTTCTGCTTTTTTCTTCGAAATCCAATGAATAGAAGAAACCTGCACTTAAAACCTCTCATTTGTGTTTTGTGCATAGTGATTCTAACACAAAGATCTGCTGGGGAAATCCTCCACCCTTTCTGAGAATTTACTTTTAAACAGATTCGGTAAAGAGTTTTTCTTGGTTTGGTTGGTTTTGGTTTTTTTAAAAGAAAAATGTTATGAGCAAAAGGTGCATTCACTGAGTATTTTTCTTTTACTTGTTTGTTTTAAATTGGGTGAAGGAAAAAGGTAAATGCTGTCTTTCATTCTAATCCCTAAACGTGCATGTAAAAACAATTTCTGAAATGTTTATGATACTAGGAACTTTAAAATCGAATAGAAATATTTGGTGCAGTAATATCTTGTGTTCTGTTTTCACTGAAATAGTAGATTTAATTTAATTTTAGTCTCATCTGCCATTCAAAATTCCTCAAAAAGTGAGTTGCCATCAACACTTATAAAATATTTATGTCTGTAAAAAAAAAAGCGGGAGGTAGTTTAAACTTGACCAAGTGCTGTACTAAGGCAGAATTTGAGGTATCTTGAGGTAGAAAATTATTTCTGTGGATTTTGTAGAAAGCATTCAGGGTTTGTACTTAATGTAATGTAAAGCTAGAAAAACGTGTCAAAACAAGTTCTTGTAAGAAAACGTAGTGGTTACAAATACGGGTGTATTATTAAAAGTACCCGTTTGGAAATTTTTGGTGCATTTTGGGGACATCTTGAAATGTGGTCAAATATGGACACTCACAGATTACATGGGATTGCATCAGGCCCTATCTTCTGCTTTTTACTTTGCAGTGAATTGCAGATTATCTGCAAATAATCCACATTTCTGACATGTGGGAAATGTTTTGCATGCCTTCATTTTTTGCATGGGAAGAGCACCTTTGGCTCAAAGTTTCATTAGCAGCTGGGTTGAAATTTTTATGGTAAAAGACATGCTTGATGTTTGCAGTAAGTAAATTAAAAGAAACTGCATTATCTGAATTGTTTAAAAGTATGAGTCCCATATTTTATTATTCCCTTTAAAATAATCTCTTTTGCACCCAAAGAAGAGCATAAGTGAATAATGTTCTGGCAAGAAACAAAACTTCTACATTAGAATAATGTATATTATATATATTATATATATATGTAGGATTATAACAAAAAACCATGATTTTTTACTCTCATATCAGCACAGTAGGATTTCACCATAGAAATTATCTTACAATTTTTGTATTGTAGAATAAATATTTTGGTAGTAACAGGATAGCAGTTTTAATACAACATATTTAAAACAAAAGTGCTGCTGTGGCTGTCACAGCCACAGAGGCTGCCCAGTTGTTGGAGGCCACAGAAAAGCTTTTCCTGCACTTCAGTTGTGGATACAACCACGAGATTTAAAGTGGTTTTGGTGAACTGATGGTGAAGTAGGTTACATGTACGTGCAGATAAACTGGGGCCTTCAGTTTTGTGATAATACACCCTTTTTTTGGCACCTTTCACTGAGGGCTGTCACGGAGTTTGTCCGAATGCTTTGCGTTCCATAAAGTATTTGTATTTAATTTCTTTGAATGCTGGTGAAGAATCACATGGCCTTCCACCTCTCTCCTTTATGAGGCTTTTGGTTATTTTATTCATTTTCTGGCACTTTCCTAGGAGATGGACTGCCATCTATTGACTCCTCAGAGCCCCTGCACGGCATGCGGGGCGACTCAAACAATGACTCAATAACAAACCCTCTCTGCTCTTGGGGATGGTGGTGGGGTTTGTTGATGTTGGCCATGGTGACAAATTTGAGCACATTGCAAATAATTTGTAGTATGGGCAGAAACATCTTATTCCAACCAAAACAGGCTGCCAGCACAAGGAATCTTGTGAAGAAATGGCAAAAAGGATTGTAAGTGGAATATTTTAATTTGCCTTTTGATGGAAAAAAAGATTATCATAAGGCATTCAATGAGGCTTAAATCTAAGGGTTGTGTGATAATCAAACCTTTATAAGTGGCTGAAAGTAGTTTCTGTAAAGTTGTTCTTTCAACTCTTTTAACTAAAATTATTCTGAAAAAAAAACCCCAATCAAAGTCAGCAGAAAAATCCAACTCCTGCTGTGGTTTAAAATAATATTTAATAACCTCTTAAAGATGGTGATTTAAAACTTCTACACATCATTTTCATCATGACTGCTCTCTGTATTTCTCCTGTATCAGAGAAGGGCAATTACATTTGTCAAAATATATTTCAAGTTTTTATTCGCGTAGGTATCTATTTGCAGTAAATTGTTTCATACCCACTAATGTTTATCAAAGGGGTTATTGTCAATCAAATAATAGTACAAAGACTTCTTTCACAGATTGAAGATGAACAGTTTTGATCGGAGCTTGCTGGAGTGCCAGTGACGGTACACACGTGTGATTTTTTTGGGCACACGGCGTTTGGAGGCCTTGCTGAGCTCTTTGTTGAGGGTTTTGGGGACGCTTCGCTTGCAGCTGTGCGACCGCGGGAAGGAGGCACAGCCCGCGCCCCGCACACCCGGCGCCACCACATCCCCGCTCCCTCCCGGGGACACCAGCGTGCGCGCAGCAGCGTTTATCACCCTCAGAGCACTTGGCTCTGTCTCACTCCCTTTCACCTGACACTTCAGATCTGAGCTACAAATCTAGCGGTATTTATTACGTATTTTGAGTGGAGGCCAGGTTATAGCCCTATAACAAGGAAAAAATATAAACTTTAAATAATGCTAAACAATCAGTGGAGAAGCTTGTGAGAAGGCACCCAATACTTTTATTTTGTTTGCTCCAGTTTCGCAGTTCATTCTTTAGAAAACGCAGTATTTCCCTTCCAGCCTGACCTGCTGCCCGTGCACCTCGCCGTGTCCCCAGCGGCCGCTGCCGTCCTCGGTGGGTGCCGGCTGTGGAGGGGCAGAGCCGGGGGTCTGCTGCAGCCCCCCAGTGGCACATTCCGCGGTGGGCAGCCCCTCTCCCCTCAGCCGCCGGTGCAGGCAGCCCGGGGCTGCGTCCCGGCCGTCGGGGCAGCGCCGTGGGCCGGGCGTCCCCTCAGCGGCCGGGGCTCACCCCGCCCCGCCGGCTGTGCCGGCCTCAGCGGCCGGCTGTGGCTGCTGCTAGTGGAGGCGTTTCCACCCAGCAGTGACATCACTGCAGAAAAAAGAGGAAATTTATTTATTTTCGGTGCGTACAGACCCTGTTTTGCTGCGGGTGTGAAGTTGCACTTCTGCCGTGATTCCCCAGAGCGCCGGCCAGCCTGCCCCGGAGTGTGGCGGGGCTCGGGCCTCGGGGTGTTCTGGTGTCAGAGGAAAGGCGCTGGCTGCACACCTCACCGCATCTGCGCTGTCACAGTGCCTTGTGCCATGCAGGAATGGATGTGGCCAGTTCAGCCTCAGGATGAGCATTCCACAGTCAAACAGGAATGAACTTTGCAAATGTTAGTATCTTCAGTAAATACCAACCGAGTAAAGAAATTCTGTCCCTAAAATGGGCAGAGCAAGTTTTTTATTTTCCTGAAGTGTTTCTCGGTGTTGATGTGCGTTAAAAGATAAATCTCACGGGGACCAGGTGTTTTGTTTCTGTAAGGATTGCTCATTTTTAATAAGCCCTTCCTGCCCCGGTGCTGCTCCAGGCAGCCTCACTGACCCTGTCCCCCGTGCCCTGCCCTTGCCAGCCTCATCTGTGTGACATCTCCCAGGTCAGGATGGCCACCAGCAGAGTTTTCGAACCATCAGAATTTTTAATTAGCAGAAGCTATCATTGAACACACCTTTTGACAGTTTGTTAATCTTGCTTTTAATCCTCCTACATAAAGGAAGGTGAATCAGGAACTGGCTGATTTGGCCCTGCGTGTGAAGGACGCGAAGGGGCAATGAATCTTTTGTGTTTAAATTTTGCACCTGGGTTTCTTTGTGTGCATTGTTAAATGTCCTTGTGGCCTGCTACTTTTTTTTTGGAAGTGAAAATGTAAGCCATATCTCTGAAAGTCAATTTCTGTCTGTTACAGTGTGACTTCCAGAAAGGGAAAATTAAAAACAATACAACCCTGGCAAAAAATACTTGAGAGACAGAGAGGGCATTTGGTTTCCAGAGATTATTTTAGGTGCTGTAAGAGAAGGGATGTGTTTTGGAGTATTCCTGGGAGGAGGTTAACCCCCAGTTTGCTCACAGCTGTGGCTGTGACACGGCTGCAGGACTGGCTCCACTGGCCATGACACAAAGCCACAGGCCAGGGGCTCGGCGTGCTCCTCTGGAATGCTTCTGCACCTGGCCAGTTCCTCTCCAGGTGATTCAAGGCTATTTCCAGTAGCTCTAGGAAAAACACCAGTCTGTTAATGAGATAGGCCACGTCTTTGTCATGTTTTGGAATCCCAGAGCAGGCCCACATGGACCATTGCTTCAGCATCCATTCAGCAGGATATTTTACAGGGAAGGCAGCTTGGAATTACCAGGGATATGGATTTAGGGTAAAGATGATTCTGGCCAATGTGAGCTTTGGGGCATGAACACCTGGAACATGACAGGGTCCACACACCTGCTTGGGAGGTGCTTGGGTTCATGAAGATTTTCTACCCTTCAAGAGAGTGCTGGCCCCATAAGCCAGGGGAGGAGCTGGAGCAGAGCTTGGCCAGCAACAGGCAGATGTTTCGGTTTTAAACTCTGTGTTGTCCAAACCTGGGCCCTCTTGCAAGTGGTTTCAGTGTCAGAGATGCTCCTGACATGCTGCCAACCTTTCACAGCTGTCCTGGACAAAGCCAGCAGGTCAGAGGGGATCGGTGTGCTGGGCAGAGGGATTTTACTGTTTATTTCCCCCTACTAATTGTAATTTGCTGTGTTGCCATTCTCTTTCAAGTTTCAGATACTTTTTCAGGCTATCAGTAACCTAAACCCCAAATCTTTTCCTATTGCAAAGGAATCATATTTCACAAAAGATATTCTTTTTGATAGCTTTTTTTTTCAGAAAACAGAGAGATTTTCAGGTCCTGAAATAATTGTTATGTTTATGCACTCAAAGCTTATGCTATAGCTTTCAGTACAATAGCATGCTAACTAAAAGTTCTTTCCCAATTTTTATTTGATGGGGAAACGAATTAGCTTTAATAACCCTGTATAAATTTTCTGTAAGGACCTGAGAGCACATTTTGGGTGGGATGCAGAACCTTCCAGCAGCATGGGCATCACCTGCCACTTACCTGCATCATGTAATAACCATGGTAGGAAGTGTCCTGCTTTCTCTAACCTTTATCTGTCCTGTGCTCTTCTGCACCTGCTACCCAGAAAACACAACAAAACATGCTTTTAAATTGAGAGTTAAAGACGGATTACATTGTGACCAAAAACTGCATTTTTGTGTTTTTCTGGAAGCAGCCTGGGAGTGGGGAGAGAGCAAACTAGAAAGCTTGGCTGTCCAAACATTTCCCTGGTTTTGGGGTTCCGAAGGTCATTGCTGTGGTGTTTGTCTTGGAGCGCAGCATCCCGCAGAGAACCCCGACTGCACATCCACTGCAACAGCAGTGTCCCTCACATCTGACTTTTAAAGGGAAAGGGAGAAGAGCAGGGGATGGAAATGAATGTATTTTACTATATTAAATCTTTGTGCAGTGCATGACATTTTGTGACATGTGTCCGTCCAGCCCAGCACACCCCAAAACCAGAGCAGTTTGGGGTATTTTTGTGATACATCAAAGCTGTTGAGTGAGTGGTTAATTAATCAAACAGAATAATCAAGGAAGGTTTGCTGCAGAAATATTGCCCCTTCATATACTCAAACACAGTTCTCTTAAGGGAAAGGATTCAGCTGAGTTTTTTCTTTAATGCTTACAAATTCTGTTTAAAATATCACCTCTCTTTCCTTTAGTTTGAAAAGGTGAATTTACACTATCATTTCTATTTTTTTTTCAAGTATTGACAATCTAAATATGGAAGATAGAATTTTCAAGCTAAAATGAGGATTCCAATGCATTTTAAAAACATTTGAGGAAAAAAAAATTCTGTGCCCTCTTTCTGCAGTCAGTGCTATGTATGAATATTCATATTAAAGTTCCTACATTCTGAGAATTTCTCCAGAATTTCTCCAAACTCGGTATGAAGGTGTCTTCTTTAAGTTTTGTTAGAACTGTGAACCAGTTTCAAAATTCTGTAGGAAGCCAAAAATCATCTGCATATTTAACAGAACTTTTAAAATGTGAAAAAAAATCACCGTTGCATATAATATGCATAAATGCTGTAAAATGGATTTTGGTAAAATGGCATTTTCGTATTGCAAAGTGGAAAAAGCGTAAAAAGTCAGTGAATCTGTTCGCACTGTGAGGTTCATCTCGCTGGTGATTCGTGTGTCGGAGCAACCCAGAGCTCATGCCGGTAAGACAGTAACTTCCTCAAGTTATGCTCGATCATGTTAATAATCTACGGATTAGGATTCCCTAAAAATATTCACTGATTTAATTCCAAGAGGGTCTATCATGTCAATGATATTAATACATCTTGTTAGGTCCTGTCATGTGTATAGAAAAGTTTCTATCCCCGTGACAGAATTATCCTGATTTTGATTTCAAGTGTTGAAGAATCAAGTATAAAGGGAATTAAAGGAGCCGAGGGCCTGCACAGAGTGGTGAGGAACACGGAGCTGTGAGCAGGTGCTCACAAAGAAGCCTCACAAGTGTGGATAAGGTGCACTGTGTGTGCACACGTGCTGTGCCACCCACCGAGGGCCACAGAAGGAGGCATCCCAAGAAATTTTTGGCTACAGGGGAGTGAAGCTGGGCCTTTGGTTTTGACTCATTTGTGATTGTTGAATTTGGGTTAAGTTGACATTTGACAAACATACCCCATCAGCCGTGAGAGCGACTCTGAAATGGGCAGAGGCAGCCTCCCCACGAAGGAATGGGCACTCCAGTCTGTGTCTGGCCTGACACAGCCCCTTTCCCTGGTCCTTGGTGTCTCCACGGTGCAGAGCTGCCCGGCATGGAGAGGCGTGGTGGCAGTGCTGCCCAGCGTGAGCTGGTCACGCGGTCAGGTGGTGAGGAAGAGGCATTGTTTTTACATCAGAGCAGGTGAGGCATTTGGAAGGAATGGACAGTCACTGTCTGGTTCAGACTTTCTCACAGCTGTGTCCAAAAGTGGCTTGTCTTTTTTTTTCCCCTTTTTTCTTTTCCCTCCCCTGAAACTTGCAGTTTCTCTGCTTGTAGACTCTGCTTACCTTGTAGCCAATAGAAAGTATTTCTGTGTTGTTTCTTCACTATGAAGTTAATTCTGTTTCTAAAGTTTTTTTGTAACTTCTTTTGGCACATAAAAAATGAGGTGGTGAGCGCCTGTACAGGAGTACAGCCACTGGAGGGTTTCTGTGGACTACGTGATAACCCTGAAATATCTCCTCCTTTAAAATTAATTGCCCTGGATTTGTATGGGATGCTCAGTTTCTGTCTGAGTTGTTTTGATGCCAGATAAGAGCTGGTGAAATTAATTCTGTTTTTCTGATGGTGGCATCAGGAGGGAAAGAGAGGAAAAATCATAGCACTGAGATACTCAGAAGTTGGTCTGGAGGAAACTGTATTGGTCAACAGTATATTTACACGGTGTGAGAGAGCAGAAATCTGAAATGCTTTCATCCATTTTTAGACACTGTATACTATTCAGGAAGTCCCAAGTGATACTAAAGTAAAAACTTTAAGGAATTGAAAACAGTTTTTAAAAACGGACGTGCAAAAAGGGCCTGGAGAAGCTTTTGTTTGTCAGTGGTTGTATACGAGCTGTCACACGTTTCTGCAAGGACATACTCGGGATGAATGTCACTCATCATGAATCTAGGTGCAAATAACTACTATTGCTGAATATATATGATGCTCTTTAATGGATAACACATGAAAAAATTATGAGGAAGTGGATAAACATTAACACATGCAGTTGGCATGTTGGCAACGTAAGGAAAGGGCTTCTGTGAAATTATGCGTTAGTGAAGGATGCTGCAGGCTGAAGCCCAACTGCTGGGGAGTTTAAAGGGAAGAGGTTCAATTATTATCTATTTAAAATATACCCCAAAACTCACTTCTAGCAAACTGATGCACTGCTCACTTAGCATCTCATATTCTTCAGCAGCACTGAAATTTTTCCCATGTTTACTTCTATTTTAGCTGTCATTAAAAATCACTTCCAACAAAATATTTATTAAGAATCTATTTATCAAGAAATACCTATTAAGAATGCTCTCCTAAGAAAGTTATTCAGATGTGGTACTTCCTCCTTTTGCGTCCAGTGGTGAGGGATGATCAGCAGACGACATAAAGGTTAAAGAGAGAGAAAGGAAGCTGTAAATGATTCAGAATGACAGTAAAAATTAAAACCTTGGGGTTTGTCAGGCTCCCCCGTGTATTAGCTAATAAATATAACTGTGCTTTACTTCTGTTCATCTTCTGATTTTACAGGCTTTGCAAATGTTTGTTTTCAGATTAATGTATAAATGTATGTGTAACTATGCATATACTTAGCACACGGGCACCCAGTGCCGTGCCCGGGCAGATATATAGATACATAGAGATAAACATTTGGCCAATCCCCTAATAAACACTCAAATAAAATATGCATGTCCCAGTGCATGAGTCTCCTCCTCCTCCTACTCCTTCTCCTCCTCTTCCTCCTCCACCTCCTTCTTCTTATCCTCCTCCTCCTCCTCCTCCTCCTCCTCACAGTCTCTCCCCACCTCCCCCACCCCACTTCAAAGCTTGTGGTCCTTTCTCCATCCGTGTACTAAAAGGTTTCTTTGTGAGCCAGGCCATTTGTCCGTCATTGTTTGGGGCCCAAACGGTGGTAAAATACCCTGTCACCGATCTGGAGCACGGTGAATGGCAGCTTCTCTCCGGACAATTGGCGGCGGTGCCGAGAAATATTCCTGAGAGGATTATTTAACCTTTCAATTTAGGGGGCACAAAGCCCGGCTGATTAATGAACTTTCTGATGGGCGCCGATAAGCGGATCTATTTCTTTATTTCCTCCAAAAGTGATTCCTTCTCCTGTCCCATATTACTATAATCTTAAACATAAAATGTGGCAAATAGATTAAAAAACAGCACTAAAGAGTTTATCTGGCTAGCAAACTGAAGGAGCTAAATTAAAATTGGTAATGAAAGCAGTGGCTGAGCCCTGTATATGGTTTTTAAATGCGCTGTGTATTTTGAAGAGACTTATTCTCCAGCCTGCCTGGTAATGACTGCTTTGGGTGCGCGGTCCGGGTCCAGCTTCTGTTATCCCCCCAAAAAAATGAGTTGTGTTATCTGGATGACTGCAGACACATATGCATCCCCCTTTCTCACTGCATGGGCAGACAAGGTCGATAGCATTACAAGGTATTTGTGGCAGTGCTTGTTTCAGTTTTCAGAGCTGCCAGTTTTCAGCCAGATTTGAATTACAAAAGAAGAAGCTGGCATGAAAATTGAAAGGGTTTATCGGCTAGTCTGAAGCCTCATAGCACATTGCTTATTTATGCAGTCCATTTGCACCAGGAAATGTAAAAAGGAAATACATTTTAAAAATAAGGTCATAAAGACCCAGATATGTTTAAGATGGCAAATAAAATATAGATACCTATAATATCTTTCCAGGAAACGATTTCACTTAATGTTGCACATTACTTCGGAGGAGTATTTATGTTACTGTCATAAATTTGTGCGTTTGTGTCACCATACAGATAGTCCCCAGGGATTAGGAAGGAAGTGTTTGCTAACTTACTTTAAAATTAAAATAGAAGGGGAGATAGGTTTGTAGTTTGAGAGCCACATCAGGAATAGTTGGAGTTTAATGCGCCATCCTTTTCAAATAACGTTTTGCATTCCCTGTAAAATTAGCCGTGGACAGCTAGAGAGGTGCCACCACCTCTGGAGAAAATTGGGATGCTTTTTAAACCATGAAGATTTTGAGGCATTCAGGGATTGTATTGTTGTTATCCTCACTATCTTGCATATATTCATTTTCTCTACGAACTTGAGGGGTTTTTGTCCGTTTCTGAGAGAAGACTTTTTGAATTAATATTTAAGGGTTTTCTCTTCTGCTTCTGAGACTATTAAAGGATTGCATTCATTTATTTTAAATGTATAATATTGTACTTTTTGTCTCTTCCTTTAGCGTTTTCACACAGTCGATCGTAGATGCTATTTGCATCTGTTTAAAATGCATTGTAGAAATGTCTTATTTCTGTAGAAAAAGATCACTTCACAGGGCTCATACTGTGGACCGGGCAAGTTAAATTCCTTCCTCTGGGAAAGGTTTTGGTTTCCCAAACTATAAAATCAAAAAATAAAATTTCAGTCATTAACTGGTAATTTAATGTGTATCATGGACATTAAAAAAAAAAAGCCCTAAAAGCTGAGAGATACCACTTTTTTCTTGGTTATTTCGCTGTGTTTTGGTGATGTCCAAAGCAGTGGGAAGAATGTCGTGAGTACATTTAGTAAAGTGTAATTTGTAGGAAGATGCTCAGGTGAGACCTCCACAACTCCTGTGGGAAGAGAAAGGTTTTTTAGGTAGCTGAAAAAAATAAAATAAATTTCAGTAAAGAAATTATTTTATTTGTAATTGTTTGGAGTTTAGGGGGATTAAAAGCCAAAATACTAAATTGGTATTTTTCTTGTTTATTAGCATGCACCAAGCTCAGTGTGTTTCTGTCATGAATTTTCATAAGGATTTTTACTACGTAGCATGTGTGGCTTAATGATGCAATCACCTGATAGACTGGGAAGACTCCAAAGGAGACGTTCCGGTCTGTTGTGTACATAATACTTGTTTCAAAAATCTGCCTAATTAAGGAATTACCCAATGGAATGCAAGTCTACTGGGTGCATGACACGGTTAAAGAAAATAACAACAACAAAAACCCTGGGTATAATTACAATATTACATGATACCTTATATTGCCAATTTTGAATATAAGGGGATGATGCTAACCTGCCATTGTTTCAGCTGGCATGCAAGTAGATTATGGTAATTTGTAGGGGAAAGTAAATATATATTTTTCCATGATAGAGCTGCTCTGACCTTTTCTCTGCCCAAGTCCAGCCTGCAGCCACAGCGTGTAATGATTCACTCAATGATTGTCTTTCAGTGGATCAAGGAAACAGTGAAATATTGCTGCTAATGAGTTTTACTCCCACAATCATGCCATGCTGGTCTTGTTGAGTTGTACACACCAGGCCTGGTGGTTTGCAAAGCTTGTGCTGGACTGTGGTGGACAAAGTGGTGGAAGGAGTGAAATTATTCCCTCGCATTCTCAGAGTTATCAAAACTGATATTGGATGTAGCTAGCAAAAAACAGCTCACTGCAAGCCTTCATCAAGCAGGGTGGTAGCTGTGGGTGCTGGTGGATTGACGGTTCATGGCCTTGGTTCCATCAAGTACGACACTCTGGGAACTAATTTGAATCTGATTTATTTGTTGGAGTGGCTTTCAGTGGTGCAGGATTAGGGTGGAAAGCTTTCCCTGTGGCAGGTTTTGGGTCCTGCGCCTCTCTGTGCGTCGCAAGAGGTCACCCTGCAGAGGTTGGGCTCGGCTGCCATCGCACACCACACGACATGTGGCAGCCTGGACACACCAGATGTCACACCTTGCACACCCTGCACACACCGCATGTCACACCACACGTCACACCCTGCACACCCTGCACACACCGCATGTCACACCACACATCACACTGTCCTGCGTCAGTTCCGGCACAGCCTCCAGAGGTGCACTGGCCCAACAGGAGCACTTGGGGTTACACAAAGGGGTCTGGCCTCTGGTCCTCCCCACCAGCAATGTCCATGCAGCACATGACAGGGAGAGCGGGGAAACACACAAAAAATAAAGGTCAGATGATTTTCCTTAATTAGTGAGATTTAGTCAGATTGCAGAGCCTACGTAGCACTGAGCTTTGTAAAAGGGAGCCCTGGTCGGATCAAAGTCAGTGCAGATAAGGGGAGCTCAAGGTCACCGAGGGAGCTGCCCAGCAGGGCCATTTGCATAAAAAATTACTGTCAGAAATAGGCCAGAGAGGCAGCCCTGGCATTTTGATCTCTTGGCCTTTGTCATGGAGATTCCTGGTTCAGAAGGGAGGAAGGCCAGTGTCCCAGATAATGATTAACTGTTTTAATGGCATTCATTCATTCATTCTGCACTAACTACTCATGCAGAAAAAAGGGTTATGTAAAATGACATTAGAAGAAAAATCATTTGTAATCGTTGCATCAGGCTGCACTTTGAGGAGACATTAGGAGTAAATCCATGGCGTGGTAGGCTTATGCTTTATCTTCTGATATTTACTGAGTTTACTGGTGCATGAAAAGCTTTCAGCAAGAATAGCAGATGGGATGGACCTTTCATAGGTAATGCTATCTACCAGGTTATTACTTCTATATATTGATAGTGAAGTAATCTCCAAGATATCACCCTACAAATATAGATTATTTAAATGTTTTTAACAAAAAAACCTTATAACATAAAGAAGCTATGTTGATGAATAGTTTATTTTTTACGCATATGACCGAATCCTTAGATGCTTTTTTAAGCCTTAAATAATAAGAAAACAAAGGGTTTATAACACACAGGTTTCTTTTTTAGCTTGCTTGGGAGAGGAATAAAGTTATGTAGAGTTGTAATCTGACCTGCAAGTGTTCAGTTTAATTTTTTCCTTAAATGTGACCTTTTGCTTTAACTAAATAAAAGCAAGCAGGGCAGGGGAGCTGCCCTGGGAGGCAGGGACGGGGTGCTGGGATGTGTGTAAGCCCGAAGGACTCCCATGCTGGAGGGAAGCCCCCGTGTCTGCTTGTGCCCAGTTCCTGGTGTGGGGCCCTAGGGTAAGACAAGGCCACTGCACGGGTGCTCCTCAAGGAGCTTATATTTTCGGTAAAAACTGTCAAGAAGTGGGTGTAAATTTTGCTAATTTCAGTTGAACACTAAGGATGGCCAAAACCATGATTATTTTCATTTGAGGATGTCATTCTGTAGGCAAAGCTGTCAGGCTCTTCAATTTCAGCTTGTGACATCTTGGAATGTGAAGGATTATGTGTCTGAAATAATACCTGGGCTTTGTAGCTACATGATACCATCACACTGCACTTTGCAAAGCCCAAATAGTGTGATTGTTCATTCTTAGAAGGTCTTCATGTTTCCTTTTAATGCCCAGCTGGCAGGAGCAC
Organism: Rhipidura dahli; assembly: GCA_013399225.1. NCBI lineage: Eukaryota > Metazoa > Chordata > Aves > Passeriformes > Rhipiduridae > Rhipidura > Rhipidura dahli. The sequence continues at coordinate 281,087 of VXAC01000494.1, forward strand.
AGTAGTGCCACGGTGGTCCTGGTTTGATCTGTGACAGCTGCATTGCACTCATATTCTCTGGCAGGGAGGAACAGGCAGAGAGAACCCTCTGGGGCTCTGTGGCAGAATTCCCCTGTGGTCTCCAGTGGCATCACCCTTGAAAACAAATTTAATACAGGCAGGAGTTTTCATGTAGGGAAGGCAGAGGAAGGTGTCGTTTGCAGGGTTCTTGCTGCTTTTCAGGAGCCCTGTGCAAGGCAGAGGTGATTTCTGGGGATGCTCCTCGTGCTGAAATCTAACCAGAATAATGGTGATTGATCCTGTAAACAAACCACACAGATTTTTCCCCAAGGGGATTACACAAGTGCTTGTATTTTGGTTTGTTATTTTTTATGTCCTTGTCTCTCCTATGTGTTTATGATAAAAGAATAACTGAGAAACGGAGCCAGCTTAGTGCATCACTTACACACTGCTGTTAGCTGGAGAGCTCTTGCTGTGAGATGTGGAGGAGAAATACACAAATTGCTTTATAGGTGGTAGTTTTTCCCCTTCCCTTTTTCCCCACCTTTTGTCACAAATCGCTGTTGGATGTGTCACTCTTCTTAGTCTTCCTTCAGGCCCCTCCTGGTGTGTGGCTGTGAGCTAAGGAACATGACTCCAAAACATGCATTTAAACCCAGGGCTGGGGAGTTCACAATAAGGTGACCCTGCAAGTGTGATCAGATTCATAAAGAATGGCATTGGAAGGTTCCTCTTGTTCCTGCCTATTTTACAAACACTGCTGTCATTCTCCTGGAGGCTCCGACGGAGAGCACAGTGGCTCCCACAGCAGAGGAGCGTGGCGATATGCATTTAAAGAAAAAAGCCATTCCTGCAATGAACTTTGCCAAACACTACTGTTTCCTCTGAAATCTGGGCCACTCTTCCCTGCTCCTTTAGCCCCAGAGAGAAGGAAACACGACAAGTGCAGTAAGGTCGCTCTTCAGCCCCACTGCTCTTGGGCCGGTATTCCTGCATCCCTTGTTAGTCCAGGTGTCTGCCCATGCCAGTGGACTGTCTGTGCCACCGAGTGTGGGACTGGTCTCCCATTCTCTCCATGGGCCTCGGCATTGTGCCTCTGCAGCTGTATCTGACAGCCCCTGGGAGAGAAGGGGGGCTGGGACACAAGGAGGAGGAGGAGAGATAAATTAGCAGCTTGTACTCAGAGCTGAAATAACATGGCCTGGTGGAAAAGATGCCAAAAATGCCCCTTCCCACCTCATTTGTGATGCTCAGGCTGAACCTCGCTCTACCAAATTTCAGTAATGTGAACCACTTGCTGCTTTTTCAAGCTTAATATTCCAACGCAAGCAGGAGTGTATTGATCTAAGCTTAATAAAATTATATTTATGTAATTTTAATTTATTTTAAATTCAGCATTCAGAATACTGCCAGACCTAATTCTTGCCCATTTCCATGTTCCAGACAAAGCCAGGACCCATCAAGGCAGCTGGTTCCTACTCGGAGCGCTCTGTGGCCATGTACTGCTACAACTGCTCCCGCAAAGGACACTTTGGATACGTAAGTCTTGGCACTCTGCCGTGGGGTGGAAATCCATCCCTGCCATGGGGTGGGTGGGTGTGTGGCTGGAGGAAAGAGCTGGAAGAGCCAGGCTGGTGTGTGACACGAGAGGAGCACCACAGTGCTGCCGTGCTCGGTGGAGGCTGATGTATAAAGCGATCTCACCCATCTAATTTAAAGATAGGAGGGAAAGTAAAAGTTGCACTGTCTCCTTGGCAAGTTCATTGATTTGAGAGTGCCTGAGAGAGAGAATATTCATTGGAAAACACTTGCTGAATACAGCTTTTTTTCCTTCCTTTCTTTTTTTCCTAATGCTGCCATGTTCAACATCACATCAGGTTTTTCACCACAATCAGCTCAACTATTTGAGTGCTGTTTTGGGAATTTTCCATTTCTGCCTGCTTGTGATGATCCTTATTTGTAGTTTCTTAATTTAGTTCAACATCTGAACTAAGTTTGGCATCGTCCTTGTGTAAGGTGCAGCCTGGTAAAGGAGACATCATGAGCCTTGAGTGGCTTCAGTGAAAACAGGAGATGTGCTACATCCTCCAGAGTGTTTTGGTGCTATTTATCGCCTTTTTTTGGTGCCTGTCATGATAAGTTCAGCTCTGTACCTGCAAATACCAACACAAAACAAATAATAGGGTTTTTTCTCTCATGGAATAAATGCAGGAGCCACAAATATTATAGTAAATGAATGTTAATCATGCAGTGGATGGGTTCAGCTTATTTTTTTCTGTGGCTTAGAAACAGCAAATTGCCAGCAAATTCTTCTCTTCCCTTCTGCCTGCTCTTGTGTGTCAGCCCCTTCAACTATCCAGTATGTTTTGTTAAAAACTCAGTTCTTTAGTTTAGCTTACTTTTATTAAACTGTCCAAAAAATGGCATTGAAAGAAGACAGACATATGTGGATACAAGTAAGGCTGCTGTAAAAATAATAAGTAATTATTAGGGATGCTGTAAATTGATTATTTAGGTCATTATTAAGGCTCCTGTAAAAATAATTAGAAATTCTGTGTGAGGAGCTGATAGTAAATACTTAGGTAGAAAATGGTAGAAACTACAAAATCAGAAAGGGAGGAAAGCAAGTGGAGGGCATTTTATGGCTCTGAAAGTTAAGTAAGGTAAGAAAGTGTTTGTAACAGTGTACAGGGAGCAGAAACAGCCTGAGCAATGACAGAATGAAAGGGGGTAAGCTGATAGTGACACCAGAGGGAAGAGATACCAGATCTTCCCATGTGCCCGCCATTCCCAAAAACAGGCAAAAAACTTGCAGAAGAACTGATTCTTCACTAAATCTCAGCCAAGCAAATGCGAAAAAGAAGCTGAGAAATGTAAAATATATCCAAAATGCATCTCAGATCTGCTGTGCCTCTGGGAGAGAGGAGCAGGCAGGCAGAGGGATTGCCAGGGTGGCACTGAGTGGTAGCACTAGCATGTGCTGGTCCCATGGTGCAGACATCAGGTGAGTGAAAGCTCCTGACAGCTCCTGGAGATTGGTGAGGCCCAGACATCACTGGAATGGCTTCAAACTGAAAGAGAGTAGAGTTAGATTAGCTGTCCAGAAGAAATTCCTCCTTGTGAGGGTGGGCAGGCTCTGGCACAGGGTGCCCAGAGCAGCTGGGGCTGCCCCTGGATCCCTGGCAGTGCCCAAGGCCAGGCTGGACATTGGGGCTGGGAGCAGCCTGGGACAGTGGGAGGTGTCCCTGCCCATGGCATCCATGGGGTGGAACTGGATGATCTTTCAGTCTCTTCCAAGCCAAGCCATTGTGGCATTCTGAGTTTCTATAATCCCAGCAGTATCCAAGAAGAGAAAGATGATGAAGCAAAGCATAGCTGGTAACAAGCAATTTACAAGGAGGCTAAAGGTGAATAAAATACCTCTCAATATCACATGGTACCCAGAAAAAAAGGCAGAATCACAGGAAGTATTCCTATTAGCCTAGCTCTCAAGACATGGATAAAACTGTGTGTACAGCAGTGAAAAAACTCACATTCCTGTTCCAAGTGTTTGGGAAACAAGCTAGCATGCACATGATGCCAGAGACAGCCCCTTCCTCATCTCAGCTGTCTGTTCAGGGCTCTGCTCCTCTTCTTTTTCCTCTTCCCTGCACTCTAACGTGTGCAGCAGCTGCTGCAGGATTTGCCTTTGATTTGCTGCTGTGAGGGGATGCACGCAGTGACACCATCCATCCTGGCTCTTGGCAGGCTCTGGCTTCCCATTGCTGCTCCCCTCTTTCCCCAGGGCACCCACCCCAGGGCCTGCCACACCTCTGCAGGAAGCCTCACCCAAAGTGGGCCAGGTGCCAGGGCTGCCCTGCGATGGCACTATTTGTCCCTGGGGTGCTGGGGTGTGCAGAGCAAGTGTTGGGGTCCAGCCTGGCAGCAGGACAGCCCTGCCCCTGTGTCCAATAGCTCTGTCAGCAACTCGCCTGGTGTTTACCTGTCATCACCTGGTCTTCATTATCTGTTCTGTGAGTGATACAGATGTGTGGCAACTGCAGGGAGATGGGGAATTCCTCCTGTGTGCTCAGACAGCACCAGTGTTGCAGTGTGTGAGGAGGGATTATGAGCTGGCAATGAAAATGTCAGTGCTGACCACATGCCCCCACAGGCACAGACCAGGACCTGGAGGACCTGGCCCATTTCACTTCCAGGAAATCACCACTCTGACACCTCTAGTGACCTGAAATGTGTTTTGCAGGAGTGCTCAGAGAAGCGGATGCAGGGGAACATGTTCCCCAGCTCTCCCTTCGTCTACTACTACGATGATGAGTGTGATATCAAGAGGAGAGCAAACAGGTTAAAAAGGAAGGTGGCAGGTACAGTGTGTTTTGGGAGATCCCTCCCACCTTTCAGTTCTGTGTTTGTGCCTTTTAGAAACATTGTGGGATAATTTCCGTGTGTTGGGAAAAGCTGCATGGATTTGAACAGGTAGCATGGTGGTAGTAAAAGATTTGTGCTTTTACTCATCCATGTCTATAGTGGAAATTGACTGTATCAAAGTCATTCAGTGAGCATTGTCAGATGTTTAAATTCTGAAAAATCTGCTGACATTAAAAATGCCTTGAAATAGCAGGAGGTGGATTAAATAATGATTTGTTAAGATTCTAGCCTGATGACAGGAAAAACCTGCAGTGAAAAAATCTGCCAGAGATTAATTTTTGTCTAACTTCATACGTAACTAAGGAGAGCAGTGATGGCTGAGGCGCCAGGTTTTGGGGTCTTTAGGTATTGAGACAATCCACTCTGCTTCCAGACCTGCAGGAAGCTGGCCTTCTGCCGGAACAGCCTGAAACACCAGTGCAGGAACAACAGCCCGAGGTGCACAGCCACAAGAAAAAGAGCAAACTTTGGAATGAACAGCATGGGAAGAACAGCAAGAATAGTGAGCAGCAAAAGAAGATGAAGGTGTCCCGGGCAAAGAAACCCCAAGAGGAGAAGCACAGGAGGGGTGTTGAAATGCGCTGTGACCCGAAGGAGGACTTCCCTCGGGGGTACAAGCAGCAGGTGTGCAAGGGCAGCAGGGTCCGCCACAAGTCCCTTTTCCAGGCTTTCTTAGGCAGCAAAGCCATGTGTGTGCAGCAGCCCCTGGAAGGTGCCAAAAGGAAGAAGAAATGGAAAAAGCAGAAAAATGCTAGTCCTGACAGCAGGGACAATCTATTCCTTATAAAACAGCGGAAGAAGAAGTCCAAGCAGAAGTCCTGGTGATGGGGAGGTAGGCAGGTAGCACTCGCTGGCTCTGGCTCTGCCTTCTCTTTACTCCTGTCCCTCTCTTAGCAATGAATTTGAGTCCGTCCCTGACCCGGCATGCTGGGCACCATCACCCACCCTGCCCATCCCCACAGCCAGGGGGGACCACTCCGTCTCTGTGAGCTGTCCCTGTGGCAAGCAGGACCCAGTGCTCCTGCCTGGGGTGCTCCCAGAATAGGCTGTGTGTTTATTTTCTTTGCCTAGGGGTGTGGGGGGCAAGCTGGATTTGGCAGGGGCTGTTTCTTCACCTGTGAGGTGCAGCTGTGCTGGGGGAGCACAGCGCCTTTGGGTCCAGTGCCAGGGGCAGGAGGCGTCGGGGTGGAAAGCGGGAACACGGGTACAAAGCACATCCCCTCAGCCACTGGTCCTCTCCAGAGTACAGAAGGGCATTTGGCACCTCCCTCCCCCTGGGAAGGGGCAGCCAAGTCTCTGCTCTGTGCTCTGGGAAGAAGCAGTCGCCCACCTTGCCCTCCAGTGCAGCACCATCGATCCGCTGCCCTCAGGGCTCAGCTTCCAGGGCTCCTCCTCCTGGTCCTGACCAGCTGGTCAGCAGAGCAGGAGAGAGCACCTGGGCATGGAACAGAGTTTACATCTCACACTAAATCTGTTCCTTTTGATGGGGAAGCTGTTTCTGGAGAAAAAACAGCAGAGTATGGAGAACATACTTGGTTCCAGTCACACTGTGCTAAAATTTAATTTTTTTTAAGACAGTTATTTTTGTACACTGGAATTCAGCATGTTGTTTTAAGGTTTGTAAGAATGAAATGCTTTATCAAAGGACTAACACAAATAAAACTTTACATGAGAAATATGAAAAAAAATGGGTTTGTTCCTCATTTCCTTGCATTCCAAACATAATTGAAAACAGTATCATGTTCTCTTTCCTGAGCTGCAAGTACATCACCTCTGGCAAGAGTGAAGGAAAAAGGTATGATGTTTATACTTTACTGTTTTGAAAAGGAAATTATCTATACCCTGCTGCTCTCTACTGTACCACTCCTTAGAGAGCAGCTGATGGTAACAGCACAGGGTCAGTGAGGTGCAAGTCCTCTCCTCATGCACCAGTCCTGTGTTAAAATTACAGACTGTTTGTACCCTGCAAGGGTATCTGGAAAGGGAAATGGGCACCCAAGAAAAAATGGAGGACTCATTATGCCACTGTTAATCCATGCCAATAGTCCCTAAATTCACTGGGTTTCTGTTTGGCAAACTCAGCAGTGAGAACACAGGTGCTCTGGTGAGCCTGTCATCCTGTTTCAAAGGTATTTGAGGTAGAGATATGCTTGCATGGTATTTGGGAACCTAATGTCCAGCTTTGCTTCAGTATTGTCCAACAAAAATTAGGTTTTGCTTAACTTCATTTCTTGCTTGATTGAAAAATTCCTGATGATACTGAAAAGAAAATCAGTTCTAGTCCTACTGAAAAAATGTTAATTCCTTCAGTGAAAAGACTTGCTTTTAACATGGAAACTGCTCTTTTCCCAGACGCTGTGTTGTACATCCCTTTTTTTGGTTTTGAATTCCATGTTTCATTTGAGCAAAAGTCACCACTGGCCTTTAGCCAAACCAGCACGAACCTGGCAGACAGGGAGGAGGGTGGTTTTCAGTGGCTGTTTTGGTCATCTGGCCAGCTGTGTGGAGGTGAGTGCATTTCCTGCACCTCGGAGAGGTGTGCATCATCCATGTGCAGTGCCAGAGGGTGCAGCGACTCAGAGTTCTTCGTAACTCCTCCCCGAGGACCAGGTCCCTGGCCAGCTTGGCAAGTCAGACCAGCCAGGAATCCCAGCCTCTTTGTCTGGTGCTCAGTGGCTTCAGACAAGAATATTTCACCCTGGACACTGCTTGGAGTTGTTCAAACCCTATTGTGTGCTGCTGGGCAGAGCCTACCTGGCCTTGGGAAGGTCATGGCAGGGAGTTCAGGCAAAGTGGCTCACACAGGTGCTGGGTGAGACCCACAGAGGTCTGGCTGCTGATTGTGGCTCCTGCCTGTCACTGGCAGCAGCTGCTGACAGCACCAGACAGCGTCTGTGGTGGACCTGCCTCTGGGTGTCCCTGTGAACCCTGCAGGTACCCAGCCCTGCAAAGCCTGTGCTCTGGTGGATGTCTGCTGCTTGTGATTACAGGACAGTGAGTAACAGATGGAGGAAGCATGTTTTTCAGCACCATGGGAAGGGAAAACAGTGAGGCAGTGACCCTTGGAAGCAGACAGGAGCTGGGTGAGGGAAAATCCTCCAGGCCAGGACCTGGCTAGTGGGCAGCAGCATTGCCACTGTGGGAAGATAAACAAGATCCTGCAGCAGCACATCCAACCTGGGGCATGAACCATGGGTGTGTTTGGGTCCTGGCAGATAACAGTGTCAGCTCCAGCACTGACCAGCATCAGGCTTTGCGGGAATCTGCACCCCCCAGCGCATTCAGGGCAGAACTGGATAATGCCACCAGTGAGGAAGGAGGGACATGGACAAGGCTGGCTTGTTGCTGGAAAGCACCTGGGTAAATCAGGTGCAACAGAAACCAGTACCTGCAGCTCCGTCTGGCACCACTTGGACAAAGTGGGTTGTGTCTGTCACCAGCTGTCACCAGTGACCAGTGCCACACAGCACTCCCTGTAAGGCTCCTGTCGGGCACCTGATGGATCTTGGAGAGTTCAGCACCAGAATAAAGCAGCAGAAGATTTTTTACATTCAGTGAGGAGGACAAGGAAAATGGTAAAAAGGGGTGGATTTTCCAGCACCATCAATATCAGCACGTTAGGTGCTGTGAAAGGGCAGTGCTGTGTTAGAATCCTGCACCAGGCCTGGCAACTGGGGGACTGAGCTGCTTCCACTGAGCTCTGCTTTATCTTATTAAACCACAGTGTACTTCAGCCTGTCACTCCTCCCGCCTGCTCTCCCCCCTCCTTTAAAGAACTGTCAGTCCTTACTCCAGAGATGCCTGGGACTGAAAAACATGCTCATCCCAGGAGAGGACGGTGTCTCGAGGTCACAGTTGATGTGCACTGGTGAGGCAGCATGAGGAAACCTACATCGCGTGAATAAATAAAGGCCCGCAGCTCAGACCCAGCACTGCAGAGGAGACAAGATGGATGGATCAGCAGGTCAGACTCTTGTTGGGTAATGGGGGCAGGTGTCCCAGGAGTGAAGAGGGGAGAAGGGAGTATTGGGTCCATCATTTGTTGCAGCCACTACACAGAGAGGTTGAGGAAGGAAGGAGTCCTGTGATTTGAGGTGTCTGTGTCCATGGCACACCTGTGGGAGGGAACTGGATGTGTCTTTGTGACATTGCACAGGTCTGGCTCCTCCTTGAAATGTTCTTTCCCTAAAGTCTGTCTCAAACCATCAGTCTCTCTGTCCAGCTGTTGTACAATCTGCGGGGACCATCACTTAATTGTGTGTGTACAGGACCACGCTGTACCCAGCTCCAGCAGTCCATGGTGACCACACAGACCCGTGTGCCTCAGGGTGGCCTCAGTCTCACTGGCAGACCTTGTTTCACCCCACGTGTCACTGAGCAGCTACTCAAGGGCACCGAGCAAACCTGAGGTTCAGTTCAGCCAAGCCAGGTGGACGCTGACAAACGAGTGCCCAGCAAGGATGGGCTCTCCCATGGGCACCTTCTAGATGGGACTGTGGGTGACACTGGCAGAGCAGGGTCAGTGGCAACCAACCGTGGCACCACGTGGCACAGCAGCCAGTAATTGCACTTTTTTTGCATTGCAAAATGATTATTAGCACCTCAGTTCATTATCAGAGCAAATTTAATTTTTCAATGTAAAGGAGCCAGTTGTATTTATAAAGGAAACACTGTTGATACAGCCGGAAAAAATTAATTCATGACAAATGTAAGGAAAATTAATAGTCTTTAACCAGGGCAATATTTGACTGTGTCTAATTGTGCTTTGCAGGGTTTGAAAAGTCCTGGCAGAAATTCTTGCAGAGGCATTTTGCACTTCTGATGAAACTGCATTTAAACATTGGGATTTTTTTTAATTAAACCTTGTGCCAGTCTGGTCAGATCATAGAAAAACTGTTGTGGAAACCTGGTGCTCTCTGGTGTATTTGTGCACTGGCAGGGGCATTGTGTGCATTTGGGAAGGTCTGGTCTAACCAAATCCATTCAGGCAGAAAACAAGGAACAGGGAGCAGAGACAACGCCATGGGCAGAGCAGGGAGCGGCCAGGCAGGAGGTGCTCGGGCTGACCACAGCCCACGGAGCCAGGCCGGGGTGGCCACACCCAGAACAGGAAGGTTTAGCAGGCACCAAGGGGTTTGGGATGGGGGAAGTTTCAGAGACACGTTCTCCTTTATTGACTGGCAAAAACACACATTTGCAGGTGACGTTTGCAGTGATGGGCTGGTTGCATGTAGCCAGAGCAGGTCCAGCGCAAGAGGAACAAGCCCAGCCGAGGCTTCAGTGCCTGGTCGGGCAGAGCTGCAGAGTTCCTGCTGGGCTCTCCAGAGGTTCCACATCCCACTGTGCCCCAGCCCCGCTGTGGCACCGGCTGCCTCTTTTATGCGGACAGACTGCAGCTCTTCCAGCGGAGTGCAGCAGGAGAGCTGCATCCTTCATGTGATGAAACCCGAGGCGCCGACAGCCCCAGGTGGGGCAGAGCCTTGTGAGCACTGTCACCTCTGAGCAGAGTGGTTCCAGCACCTACACTGCCACTGCTGTGGCTGCTTTGGGAAGGCAAACCGGAGGGTCCCGGTTTATGAAGGCACTGGGGGCAGGACGGCCCCCGCCGTTTCCCTTGAGGGGTGCAGGTGTTGCAAAGGGGACAACTGACCCCTGAAGGGGCAGTGTCCTCCCCCTTCAGCCCTGCGGACAGTCCCAGCCTCTCGCCCTCCCACCGCACCCGGCTCTCTTCGGGACAGCTTGGAAACGCGCCATCCCCTCAACTCAGCTGCCAACTTGAAGACAATTTGCATTGGATAATTATTTTCAATTAAGTGATAACAATCGTGTTCTGAACAGAAATAATCTTGTCCAAAGGCCAAACAGTTTATCCCGTCTCGGGGATGAGGCTGCCGCTTTGTGCGCCCGTCGTTATCGCCCCGCGGAGCCGCGGCCTCGGCTGGCAGCCAGGGACGGCAGCGCGGCCGCTCCTGCCGGGCCCCGCGGGCTGCACCCCGGCCCCGCGGGCTGCTGCCTCCCCCAGCCAGGGCTCTCTCCACGTGCTGCCCTGAGGAGCCAAGAGGCTGTGCCAGGCCTGTGGCGTTATCCCGGTGTCCGGGTGGAAACGGACCCATTGCACATCCAGGCCTCGCCCAGCAGCTCTCCCTCCTCCGGCAGTCCCGGCGCGCGGGCACTCTGCACAGCGAGGGGCATCCGCAACACCCGGCTCCTCATAGCCACACCAAGAGGAGACTCGAGGGCACTGCCCAGCTCTGCTCAACATCTCCCTGGCAAGGAACCGGCCTCGGCAGGACACCCGTGGACACCCCTCAGCTCTGGCTGTTCTGTGCCAGTGTCTTTCAGTGCTGGCTGTGTGTGTGCCAGTGTTCCTTGCTCTCCAGAGTAGCACCAGCCACCAAGGGTCCCTCATGTGCAGCCAGGGCTGAGCGCGGGCTGGTGACAGTCCCTGCAGTGCTGTGCCTGTCAGCTCTCCCTCTCTATCTCTGCTGCCACTGGAAAGTACCTGCTGCCAAAGCACAGCATCAGCCAGACCCCTTCTTGCCGTCGAGTGAGGAAAGGACCACCCCAGCCAAGGCACCTGCCAGTCTGACAGGAGCCACGTTAGCTTGGCACTGGAACTGGGAGGCTCTGGCCAGCACCAACACAAGAATGAGGAACAATAGTGAAGTTGCTGTCCTGAGACGCTCCAGCGCAGCTGCAGGATCTGTGCAGGGCCTGGAGCAGAACCCGGGACTCGTGCCATGGCCCATGCTGCGTGGCTGCCCCATGGCCTCTGCCCCTCATCCCTCCCCAGTCTATGCAAGGCAGAGCTGGCGCTGGTGGCTGGACTCACGCGGATCTCCGTACTGCACTTTCCTGGAAGGAAGTTGGGGTAGGGGATTGTAGGGCTTTTTCAATCCACCAAAGCCCAGTCAGTTGGGAAGATTGGACTCTGGAGCTCCTGCAAGTGAAAAATAGCAAATCCAATATCTTTTTAGTGGTGTTTTTATATTCAAATTAGACATAATCTCCATGAATAAAATTACGGTTCCCAAAGGGATCATGCCCAATTTAAATGTATAAAATGTCATTAAAAGGGCGCTGGCTTGCTATTAAAATTTAACTCCAGCAAACCCCCAATGTCATTTGTATTATAGTTTTACAATTAAGCCAGAGATGTTGGAAATAATAGTTTTGATGTACAATCTGGTACCATACAGTAGGAGCGCATTGTTCCTCAGAAGCTGCAGCCAGACCTATCGCTGGCAACACGGCCACCAGCCGTGGTTCCTGGGGACAGGGCACAGCCGGGGCGCTGCGAGTGGCAGCCACCTGGGAACATGTCCGTGCCCTCCTCCCAGTCACAGAGCCACCCGAGAGAGGCAGCTGCAGGGCAGATGTGGGTCTGCTGGAAGGACCCACACACAGGGCTGGAACCTCCCCTGTTTTGGGACCGTGCCAGGCAAGGGATGTGGATCCCTTTCCCCTTTCCTGGCTCTGCTCTGGGTTTGCCCCAGCTCTGCCACACCAGTGCTGTGTGCCGTGGGGAGCTCAGCACTGCTCTCAAGGGCATGTGGTCCCCACAGGGACCATCCTGGGGGCCGGTAGAGCCCCAGAAGCAGCTGGGAGCAGCAGCAGGAGGAAGTGATGCAGCAGAAAAATGTTTGCTTGGGGCCATGATGCCCTGTGCCAGGTTGTTATTTCATCTTCGACCCAGCACCAGTTTAGCTGGTGGGAGCTGCTGGCTGTTTTCCACATGGCAGGGAAGGGAGATCAAGGAGATCAGATTTACTGAGTGTTCTGATCATAGCTTGTGAGCTTTCAGACACTCTGGGTGTCCTTCAGTCATCAAGAGACCTGACAAAGTCTGTTCCCATTCTCCCTGAGGGCTGGAGACTCTGCTGACTCCTCACTGTCATGTGCCACAGTCCCAGGGCAGAACCAGGTGATCCTAGGAGGTGACAGTCACCAGAGGAATGGCCTGGCCTGTCCTGTCCCAAGCCCTCATGGTTCTGCCCCAAACATTGGTGGTCCTGCTCCCCTCCACTGGACAGGCTTCAGCTTTTGCAGTTGAGACGATGCAACCAAAGTTTCCTGAAAAGTCTGAGAACACAGAGCCCCTGGTGAAGGCTGGCAGGAGCTGACCATTTAGTCACAGAGTCTGGAGCCTGCACTGACTACGGACAGCTGAAACTGGGCCTCTTCAGCTGGGATCTGCAGGGAAAAAAGAAATCTGAGTGACCTCCCTGGACCTTGCCCAGCTGGCACTGGGGGCACCCCACGTGGTCCCCCCGGAGAAGAGCTGCTGCCTGGTCCCATGACCCCCAGACCTGGCACCAAGCACCGCCTGGAGCCAACACAAAAACCTACTCCCTGGGAAGGGGTGGCTCAGGAAGAATCTATAATAACATACCAAATAATTACTGTGCATTAAAGGGTATAATGCATATTCAAACATGCATTTAACTTCGAGAGCAAGCAGGTGGGTGAATACGCATGTTATAAAATACAAGTATTTAACTAATGTGCAATTAATGGGGCAAAACAGTCAAAACTATTTATTACTTCTGGGAACGGAACACCTTTCCAAGCATTTTAATTACTGCAGCATTATTTTGAAAACAAAGATCCCATTCAGTCTTTCACATTCTCTCTCTTTTTCCCTAAAGAAAAGCTGTGTTAAAACCTATCACTCCTGTGTGTAGGAGAGAAATGCTGAGAAAAAAATGCATGCAGAACCCTGGGAAGGTTGTGATGGAACAAACTACTGCAGCAGGAGATAAGCAAATAACCCTAAAAAATAGATCTTAAATATGTAATAGATAATGTATTATATCACATATATATTATACAGAATTTGCAAAAACCATCCCAGCTTCTCGACCCACTCTGGCAAGCTGGAGCTGCACCCTGAGGGATGTGCAGGGATTGCAGTGGGGAGCAGCAGCAAGGGGAGCAGTGCCCTGGGGAGCAGTGCCACAAGGACTCTGCCCAGCACTGTCACGGGGACACGGCAGGGGTGGCACTGCCAAGCCTTGCCCTCCTGGCCGGGCTGTGGGCCACCCCCAGGCAGTAAGAGGTGCCAGGCACATGCCTTTGGTGGCACCGTGGCATCAGCCCCTGCCAGCCTCTCCTGTCGCCCACGTGTCCCAGGTCCTTCCTGGAGCTGCAGGAGCACACCCACCAGCCTGCAGGATGGGGAGCACTTACCCCAGGACAGCAGGGCAGCCACCCCACGGCTGCAGATGGGCAGTCTTCCCATGTCCCCATGTCTGAGAGGGTGAAGGAGTTCCCCAGCACCACGGTGTTCTTCCATTACTTGTTACCTGGAGAGGCTGCTGGAGGAAACAAGGAGAAAGCTTTTCCTCTGTGTGACTGAGCTGCACAGGCCAACCCAAAGGGTATGCTCTGGGTAATTCTTACCTGGATTTCCATGCTGAAGCATAGTAATCCATGTAATAAACTTCATGTTGCCACTCCTGGACCCTTTCCAGGCACAACCCCACAGCCATGAGCACCCTGGAGACCCGCATTCCATGCCGTGCTGCTCTCCCCTTCTGCAGAGGGACACGAGCCCAGCCGGCTCGCTGGCACCCACAGCAGGGCCAGCAGCACCTGAAGCCCAGGCAGGGCAGCCACGGGGCACAGCATGCATCTCCCCAGGCTTCTCCTGCTGTGCAGAGCTGCTCCCAAGTGCCTCTGCCTGCACCCAGAGACCCAAACCCAGCAGGGCTCCCCGGAGATCCCTGCTCACGCTGCGCCGCCCTGAGCACCTTCTGCACATCCCACCCACAGAGAGAGCTTGGCTTCCACCAGCAGGGAAAAGCAGCCACTTAATTAAATACTTCTTTTTTTTCATTTTCAAGGAGCTTTCTAAATTTATGCTAATAGCTGAGTGCTTCTGAGTCATAGGCTGACAACACACTGGGTCATATTTTGCATTAAAATACATGAATCCAAAATGGAAATACTGGCAGATTTGGCATTCAGCAGTCCGATGGGGAAATGCCCTACCAGGCACTTCCAACAGTATATTTGATCTAGAGCAGGCCACAGTGTGGGCCTGGCTGCTCACACAGCACATGACCACATGGAAAAGGTCCCTTTTAATTCTTAAAAGAAAAGCAGTTTAATCATTGTGAGGAACTGTACCTTCAGGGTATCATTTCAAAAATACAGGCAGAGATTAGGAGGGATTTGTGAGATTGTGTTTATTCCCAATTTAAGTGCTTTCCATAAATTAATTATAAAAGCAAGCCCAAACCAGTCAGAAGTACACTGGGAAATTCTCAGAGTGCTAGTCATTTTCATGCACTAATATTCATGCCATCTGCCTGCCTTTTCTCTGCATTTTGTCTAAATACTCTGTGGTTATCCTCGGCCTGCTTTCCTCTGCTGCGCCTTGTCCCTCTCCCCCTTGCCCCACTGCAGGTACTGCCCCAAGCACACTGCTGTGCTTTCATTGAGAGCATTACAAAGAGGAATTTGTGTTTTGGCAGTTGGGTTTATTCCCACTTACAGGATTCACCAGTTGTCCTGGACAAGCTCTCATCCCACAGGCTGCAAGGGCAATAAGGTTGATAATATGGCCACTGTGAATTCACTCCAGGCAGAGATTTGAGCCTTCTTTTAAAGGCCTCTTTTAGGAGAGAATTAAAATACCACTCCTTAGAACAGCATCATTTCAGTTGCTCCCAGATACAAAATCCCAGCTATCCCTTAAGGAGGATTAAAGAAACCAGTGTGGTTGAAATCCCTGATGGGAACAATGTGTTTTTCCTGCCTACAGGAAACCTCTGCAACTGATTTAAGTGTAACCTCGTGGCAGCAGTCTGACAGCCCCAGCCCTGTAGTGAAGGTGGGATTTCACCTGGCTGGAGGAATGGTGAGTGCTGCACATGGGGCCGTGGCACAGAGGAGCACGGGCACACGGGGACACAGGGGACACAGGGACATGGGGGCACAGTGAGGGGGACAGGGACACGGGGATGTGGGCACAGCACGGCAAGCAGGAGCAGCAGCAAGAAGGACGCTCCAAGGAGGACAGGGTGGGAAAAGCCAGGCGTCTGTGGTTTTGGGCCCCAGCCGGGTGGCAGTGTCCCCCACATGCTGCTCTGGTCCCTCTGCCCGAGGAACTGGTGGAGCTGGGAGGACTCCACCAGCCCTGCCCACGTGTGGCACAGCAGTGGGGGCACTGGGGGCTCTCCCAGCCTCATGGGGAGGTAAGGGAAGTCTGCCAGGGACAGTCAGCGATGGGTGACTGACAAGGCTGATGGGCGAGGTCCCACACTGCTGGGGACGCACTGTGGTGCTGCCAGGCTGTCTGGTTCCAGCTCAGAGTGGCCCCTTCCAGCCAAAGATTGCTGGTTTTGTCAGGAACAAACCCAGGCAGGGCCACACACCCCTGCCCAGCCAGCACTCTGGCATCCCTCTGACAGTGCCAGGAGCCCGATCTGGGAGCAGGTAGGGAGGAGAGACACAGATGCCGTACTTGGGTGATGAAGAGGAGAGAGGGGCTGGTGCACATCCCGCCCCTGCCCCGCAGCACGAGGGGTGGCTGAAGGGCTCTGGGGGGAGCAGCAGCAGGGACCCCTCACTGGGGTGAGGGGCACACGGAGCCACTGGCATGGCCCTGCTGGTGCCCAGCTCCCCCTCCCCAGCACCACTGCTGGGAACACACAGCTTATTCTGGAATGGGAGTGCAGTCCTGCCCCCGAGCAGATTATTGATTAGCCAGGGCATCCCAGCAAACAGGGAAGAGGACGGCAGACCATGGGCGTGAGCCCAGCTGGATCTGGTCCCATCAGCAGTCCTCAGTCTGCACAGATCCCCAGGAAATCAACCTCCATCACTGCACTCCCCAGAGAGCCACAGCTCCTACCCAAAGCCCTGGGTGGGTGGGACAGGGTGTGATAGCATGGGTTAGAGTGGGACGGGACGGGACGGGATGGGATGGGATGGCTGGGCAGAGACCAAGCCACTCTGGGTTTTTGGGAGGGGCTGCCACACCTCCACACTCCCATATCCTCTGGAGAGCTGCCATCTCTGCCTGGGGTGGCTGGTGTTTCCCTTCACAGAGGGAAGGCTGGTGGCTTTTTCTGTCCCACCCTGACTTCAGTCAAACTCCAGCTGTACCAGAGAGGGTGGCATTCCCAACTCTGCCAGTGTCCTTCCCAGTTGGCGGCAAGAGGGGGATGCAGGAGTGTGGAGGTGTGGCAGCCACTCCTGGGTGGCAGAGAGGTGTGAGAGGGTAGTGGGTGTCCCATTACCCATTCCTCTCCCTCCCTTCCAGCTCTCTTGGAAAGGGTTTCAGTTTCCCAGGGCTGGGACAGTCAGGTCTGCCTGGAACAAATCACAGGTTGCAAATGGGATGCAGCATTTACATAAGTGTGTGGGTTTTATCCAGAAAACACCAAAATGGGAAACAAGGGGTGGTTGTCCAGAGCCAGGGAGATCCTGTGGCTCTGCTGCCAAGGGCCCCTGAGAGATGCAGTGCAGGAGCACAGCACCACAACCTCATCTTCAGAGGGACCAGGAAGGGCTGGGGGCTGAAGCCACAGAGAAGGAGATGGCTTACAGGTGCTTTTAACTGACAAAACCACGCTATGGCCAGAGCTGTGCACTTTGTTCTGTAAACAAACTCTCTCTGGGGCTCTCCATCTATTTGGTGCCACTGGGGGCACTGGCCCAGAGCTTGGAGGTTGCTGAAATGTCTGAGGGAGTGACTCCACCACATCCAGTGGGACCGGGAAGTGGGAATTGGAAATCCCCAGCAGGATGAGCCTGGAGGTGTCACACTGGAGAGCAGGTACTCCCGACACTAATCCCTGCCTGATCAGGGAGGGAGATATGGTGGCGGCTCGGATGATACCCAGCTCAGCAGCATAACATAAACTTTCAAGCAATTATTAAAAAATAAAACCAACTCTGCTGGCATAATCTGACAGCCTGCTGATGGTACATCACGATGAAGGGAAATCCCACCTGGAGCAGCAGAACAAATCCCACATGGAGCCATATTCCGGCATATATACTTCCAACTCCGTGTTCCCTCTGCCCACAGATGTGTTGTCTTTACCTGTCTGCCTCTGTGCCCATTCCAAGAGGCAACACAGCTGTGTTACCTATGGAGTTCATGGTTCCCTTGGGTTCACCTACCCTGCAGCTGCAGTCACAGAATGTGTTCGGATCAGGTCTCCAGGCAATTTAAATCTGGGTCAATTAATGAGCAGATTCTGTTCAGCACAGTGAGAGGTGGCAGTTGACCCATCTGTAGCCTCTGGGACTCCCCAAAGCTGCCACCACAGGCTGTGGCGGGGGAATTCATGCCAAAACAACCCCCGATGTGTGTGTGGGCAGGAATGTGCACACTCGTACGTGCAGGTGTGTACATGTGTGTGTGTGTCTAAGAGTGTGAGCACGAATGGGTGTGCAGGAGTGTGGGTAGCACAGCACTGAATCCATCAGGCTGGAAAAGAGCTCTGACACCACTGATGCCCACCCTGTCCCCAGCCCAGAGCCCTGAGTGCCACCTCCAGCCCTTCCTGGACACCTCCAGGGATGGGCACTCCAAACCTCCCTGGGCAGCCCCTGCCAAGGCCTGAGCACCAGTTCCATGGGGAAATTCCTGCTGCTGTCCACCCTGAGCCTCCCCTGGCCCAGCCTGAGGCCGTTCCCTCTCCTCCTGTCCCTGTTCCCTGGGAGCAGAGCCCGACCCCCCCCGGCTGCCCCCTCCTGTCAGGGAGCTGTGCAGAGCCACAAGGTCCCCCCTGAGCCTCCTTTTCTTGTGCAGGGATGTCCGCACGTCGGGGTATGACCCCGCGGGGTGGGGCCGGGCCGGGGCGGGGCTCCGCGGCGCGGTGGGAGGGCTGTCCCGGTCTGTTCCGGTCTGTCTCGGTCTGTCCCGGTCTGTTCCGGTCCGTCCCGGTCCTTTCTGTGCTGTCCCGGTCTGTCCCGCGGCGGGCCCGGCGGTCGGTGGGGCCATGTCGGTGTTCGTGACGCGGCGGATCCCGGCCGAAGGGCTGCGGGTGCTGTCGCAGGCGAGCGGGTGAGCACGGGGCCGCCGCAAGTCCCGGTGCGGCTCCCGGTGCCGGTCGGTAACCGTGCCCGTTCGGGTCCTGGTGCCGGTGCTGGTGCGGGTTCCGGTGCGGGTCCCGGTGCCGGTCCGTAGCCGTGCCAGTTGGGCTCCCGGTGCCGGTGCCGGTGCCGGTTCGGTCGCTGACGGCGCGGTGCCGCCGCAGGTGCCGCGTGCAGCAGTGGGACTCGGAGGAGCCGGTGCCGCGGGCCGAGCTGCTGGCGGGCGTGGCGGGGACCCGCGGGCTGCTCTGCCTCCTCTCGGACCGCATCGACCGCGAGGTGCTGGACGCGGCCGGTGCGTGCGGGACCCCCTCCTTCCCCACCGCCGTCCCCCGGGCCCCCGGGACAGGCACGGCAGCGCCGATCGTGTCTTACAGGGCCCGGCCTGAAGGTCATCAGCACTTTGTCCGTGGGTTTCGACCACCTCGCCCTGGACGAGATCAAGAAGCGGTAACGCTGCCCCTCTCCTGTCCTGCTCTGTCCCCCGCCGCCTCTGACTCCCCAGCTCTGACACCGCCTGCTCCAACCTTCCCCCTGCTTTGACCCCCCCATGTTTCGTACCCTCCCCCGAGCTCTGCACCCCCCTGCACTGTCCCGCTACTGCTGCACCCCTTCCCCAGCACACCTCACATCCCGCTGGTCCCTTTTGGCAGGTGGGCTGTCACAGAGCATAGGGCTGGACGGGATCAGATACCTGCACCCCTCTACTGCCGGATCCCGGCTGGGGTCACCCCAACCCCGCCGGGGCTGCGGGAGCATTTGGGTGCTGGGGCGAGGCAAGGACAGCCTGGGGAAAGGGTGTGGCAGGAGGGCCGAGAGCCGAAGGGATGTCCCTGGGTACCCGGGGCAGGCGTAGTGCTGTCAGCCAGCCTGGAGATGCCAGGGGAGCACCCCGAGGCTGCTCCAGCGCCCTGTGTGTCGCGGCAGGGGGATCCGCGTGGGGTACACCCCCGACGTGCTGACGGACGCCACCGCAGAGCTGTCCGTGGCCCTGCTGCTCTCAGCCTGCCGCCGGCTGCCCGAGGCTGCAGAGCAGGTCAAGAGGTGAGTACCCACTGTGGGTGGCCCTGGAGTGTTGCCACGTGGGCTGGCAAAGAGGGGCCGAGGCCAGAGCTTCCTGCAGCTCACACCGAGCACCTGGGCCGGGCTCTGAACAGCTTTCCTTGACCCCTGTTCCTGTGCCACTCTGTCTGCCAGTGGCGGCTGGACAACATGGAAGCCCCTGTGGATGTGTGGCTATGGCCTGTCCAACAGCACGGTGGGCATCATTGGGCTGGGCAGGATAGGTAAGTGCAGTTCAGAGAGCAGGTTTCCTTGCCTCTAGCAGTGGCAGGGTGAGTTTGGAGCCTCACCTTCAGCCTGGGCTACTGGAAGGTGTCCCTGCTGGAGGTGGGAGGGTTGGAACAAGATGGTC
Source organism: Rhipidura dahli (assembly GCA_013399225.1). Classification (NCBI taxonomy): domain Eukaryota; kingdom Metazoa; phylum Chordata; class Aves; order Passeriformes; family Rhipiduridae; genus Rhipidura; species Rhipidura dahli. Next base: position 300,981 of record VXAC01000494.1, read on the forward strand.
TTTGCAGTCTTTTCCAGCCCAGACTGTTCTGGGACTCTGTGACTCAGCCAAGGTTAAACCTGGTTAAACCCCATGAGCACAGCAAGGGGAGCTGTGCAGAGCCTCTCCCAGCAGCTGTACTGGCTCATCAGCCTCAGCCTTAAAGCCTCGAGTGTTCATTCATGTGCTTCTACCACCTCCAGTCCCTGCAGCAGCCTGCACCTCCTGCGGGCCTGCAGCCCAACAAATGCAGTGACAAAGTCCACACGACACTCAGCACCGTCCAGCTGTGGACTTTGCCAGCAGGCAGCTGTTCCTGTCCTTGCTCCGCAGTTTGCTCCCAAGGGCAGTTGCGGGGTCAGTGTCCATGGGCCCCTTTCCAAAGCACAACATCTCCACCCCCACGGCACAGTCCGGGCTGGGAGCAGCCAGGCAGCAGCGATCCCACTGCAGCAGCCCTGCAGTGCTGCGGGTGGTGCTGCTCCCCCTGCGTGTGGGGAGGCACAGCAGCCCAACACCCTTCTCCCTCACTCCCAGGACAGGCAGTTGCCCGGCGCCTGAAGCCATTTGGGGTCAGGAAGTTTCTGTACACCGGCAGTGGCCCAAAACCAGAGAGTGCTGCGGAGTTTGGGGCTGAGTTCGGTGAGGACGGCACCAGGGCAGGGGCGGGGCTGGTCGTCAGTCATGGAGCACCATGGCTGAGACAGCTCCAGGGTTGTCACCTGCAGGGTGGGCACCAGCTGGGGGATCTGGGGGGCTCCTGGGTGCACCCGGCGTGGGGGGCAGCAAGGGAGGGAATGCCATGTCCCAGACAAGCCCCACAAGGCATTGGGGGTGACAGGGAGGACTGGACATGCAGGGGTTCATCAGATGACTCTGAGAACTGCAGGCTGCACCTGATCCTGCCACAGTTCCCCTTCCCTGTGTCCATGCATTGGTGATTTTCTGTCCGTTTCATTTCCACAAGGAAGTGAACAAGGGCAAAATGTGACAGCTGCTCTTAGGAGGAGGGGAGGGTCTTGTGGACTGTCCCCACAGGATGAGTACCAAGGTGTCCTGCTGGGAGGATGGGAGGGAGCGCAGCTGCCCCTGGAGCTTTGCTGAGGGAAGGTGTTGGCTGCAGTGGGATGTTTCTGTTTCTCCTCTCAGTCCCTCTCACCAGGCTGGCTGAGGAGTCAGACTTCGTGGTGGTGACCTGTGCCCTGACACCAGCCACCCAGGGGATGTGCAACAAGGACTTCTTCAGCAGGATGAAGAAGACTTCTGTGTTTGTGAACACGAGCAGGTACTGGCAGCCCAGTCCCGTGCCTGGGAGAGTGGCTCTCGCCCTCCTGGGCTGTGGGTGTCGGGAGATCTGCTGGGCTGTGGGTTCAGACAGCACATACAGCCTTCATGGCTGCAGCTGCCGGGAACATTTGCCCAAGGCTCCTTGGGAATCAGCCAAAGGCAAATAATTCAGGGAGCACCCAGGTCTTTCCCCCACCATGGCCAGCTGGAGCAGGAGCAGCTCACTGTGCTGGGAGGTTCCGGCACATCCAGAGAGGGTCTGACCTCTGCTTAGGCAGCCCTGGGAACCTCTGGGAGATTGTGGGACCCTGGCAGTGATGCCAGCCTGTCACCCATCACGTTTGCCAGGGGGGCTGTGGTGAACCAGGAGGACCTGTACGATGCATTGGCCAGTGGCCAGATCGCAGCCGCCGGTCTGGACGTGACAACACCAGAGCCACTGCCCACTGACCACCCACTGCTGTCCCTCAAGAACTGCGGTAAGTGTCCAGGGAGGGCCAGACCCTTCCTCCTGCAGGTGCTGCCTCGGGGGCCCGGGGACAGGTGTGACAGGGACCCCTGGTCCCCATTAGTGCCAGTGGGCACCAGAGCACAGAAGGACAGGCAGGTCAGGTGTGTTCAGGTGGGCTGCTGTGCAGGGCAGGGAGCTGCTGTGGGCGAAACACTCGTCAACGTGATGTCAAACAAGCCTGGGAGCTGTTTTAATTTTCCAGAAAGCCATTGAAATAAGCTCAGGTTTAGTGCCTTTGTGATGGCTCTTCACTGGATGTGTGAAAATCACAGAGGATCCAATATCAGCAGGTGCATGAATGAGAAACCAATCCCCAGCTCAGGCCCTGTCCAGCTCAGGTATTCTGTGGGCTCCTGGGCACATATTGTGCTAGAAGAGTTTACCACTGGCTGACAGTGGGCTGCTGAGTTTGCCTGGAGGAGTCTTGGTCCTGGGAGAGCTGCTGGGCTGACAGCCTGTCACCTGGACAGTTCCAGGCTTTGGGAAGGTGGGACATTGGGCAGGATTGAGACCATCATCCTGAGGATGATGCAGGTGATGAAGGATGGCTAGGAAGGAGGTTGCTTGGCTGGTATCTGGCAGGACGTCCTCCCCTCGTGGGGAGGGAGTTTCTGGAGTAGGAAAAGTATATTCCACAAAGAAACCATATGGACATCTATGAAAATTTGGAACTGCCCATGACTGAGTGTCTGTTTCTGTAGCTGTTCTTTTATCTTTTTGCTAACACTCACTTCTTATTTGTTTGCATTGGCTCTCAAAGTAGACAGTGTGAGGAGTGATAAAAGCAGAGCCTTTCTGGAAATATTTTCAGGACTTGGGGATTTGGGAGCTCTGAAACACAACCAGGCAGGATATAATTCATACACATGTATTTATTAAATACATTACTTATAACAGTAATATTACCTATTTATGAATACACAAATAACACCTACACAGATACTGTACCTCTGACAGCCCTGCAGGGGCAGCTGGGGGTGCAAGTGGTGAGCAGTGTCCCTCCCTGCAGTGATCCTGCCGCACATCGGGAGTGCCACCTACGCCACGAGGAGCACCATGGCCGTGCTGGCAGCCAACAACCTGCTGGCCGGGCTGCGGGGGGAGCCCATGCCCCACGAGCTGAAGCTGTGATGGCCTCACCCTGCTCCAGCAGCGCCGTGGGACGGACGTGGGGCCGGGGCCAGGCTGGGCCCCCTCCCCTGTGCCTGGGAAGGGGCCATTAAAGAGCAGCAGTGACCGTGTCTGCTCCTGTCATTTGAGATTGGGACACGTGGTGAGCACACGGTGGGTGCCAGCAGGCCCTACACAGGGGCTGGACCTGGCCTGGGGAGCATCTGCTATCCTGCAACCACCGTAAAGGAGCTGCTGCTGCAGCATCTGCCCTCAAAACCTGGCTCCTGGGCAGTGAGAGGCCAGGAGTGCCTTACCTGGGCTGGTGGCCAGGAAGGGAGGAGGAGGAGCAGCTTTGTCCATGCAAGCTGCTGCTGCCACAGGAGCTGCTGCCGGCCCACACATTAAATGGTCCCATGGAATCGGTGCCTCCACATGATCCTCTGCCTGAGGTGTCTAAAGAAAAGCACAAAACAGGCTTGTGCAGCTCCCCAGGAAGCTCCAGCTCTGCCTTCTGTATCCATAACCTATTCCAGGCACAGCTCCAAAGTGCATGGCAAGCTGGAGTTCATTGGAAGGTTCTGCTACCCCTTTGTGGGTTCTGGCTGCAGCTGCCCTCATTTTTCTCGGGTGGCAGTGACCTGACTCAGGAGAGTCTGAGCAGGGCCCAAGCCCCCCCAGGTGCCAGGAGAGGCCTGATGGGCACATCTCAAGGGCTCTGGGGACTTGTGGATCCTGCAGCCACTGTCCCACTTCCATAAAAGGGGGCTGGAGCCTGGAGCCCATCTCCCCGTGCTACTGATCACAGTCACGGAATGGGTTGGAAGGGACCTTTAGGATCATCTCATTCCACCCCACCTGCCAGGGGCAGGGACATCTTCCACTCTCCCAGGTTGCTCCAAGTGCCATCCAACCTGGCCTTGGGCACTTCCAGGGCTTGGGCAGACCAGCTCTGATGAGCCTGGGGTCCAGCTGGCCCATCCTGTGGGACAGGGCTGGATCTGCCCCCAGCAGTGTGCACTGGGCTGGCCGTGGCCACTGCCTGTGTGCCCTCCCACCATCTGTGACTGCGGCACACAAGAGAGCCCTGTCACAGACCAGTCACAGCCACGCAGTGCCACCCACCCCAGGCACCCCTCAGGTGTCCCCACAGTGTGGAGGTCACTCTCGCCACTCTCAAACCAGCCTCATGCCAGGGAACAAGCTGCAGAGCCCACCTGGACTCAGGTTCCTTGTGAGCTGTGGCTCTCCATCAGCCGTCCTCCTCCTCCCTCCTCTTCCTCCCAGTCCCATCACACCACTCCATGGTGTCCGGGCCCACACAGAAGGACACAGGAGCCCCTCTGGCATGTCCAGGTTGAACAGGGGTGCCAGTGGCTGCTTCACCCTGCCAGGGTGGGTTTTTACAGGTTTTCCCATCCCTCTGCCCCAGGACAAGCCCCACTGCCCTGCAGCCACTCATGCCTTCTCCCCCGTGCCTTCACCCTGGCAGGGGACAGAAGGAACCAGTGCTTTTTGGGGACAGCAGCACAAGGGAAGGAGCGAGGAGGTTGCAGTGGGCAGGAGGGAAGTGTCCCGGGGTGAGCAGCTGGCAGCACCACAGTCCCGGTGTGGGGAGGGAGCCAGAACAGCACAAAGCCCGTGGTGGGAGAGCTCACCCAGCACACACTGTGTGCTTCTTCCTGTCCCACAGCAAGTGTCCCTTTGCTGGGCTCTGCTGAATTTCCTGGATGCTAAATGAAGCGCTCTGATGGCAGCAATGGCTATTGGAAGTTGCCTTGCACCACACCTGGGTGGGATTCTGACACATTGATCAGCAGGTTCTGATTCAGGAGCACGGCTGACTGCCTTGTGCTGGCCTGTCAGAAGTAGTTCTGGAGGGCTGTAACCCGGACTGGGCCACTGTGGCCGTGGTGGTGGGGAGGAAGGGGGTGTGCTGTGGGCATCCCAGCTGGATGGGCAGTTTCTGAACAAGCCAGTGGAAATCAGGATTGACTTTGCTGTGGGGGAGCTCACTGGTCTCCCAGAGTTCTTAGGTGTTGGCACGGAAGACTCTGCTGGTGGTGAATCTCCTGTGACACTGAGGGATCACTGAGCACCCGAGAGGTTACTGTGATCCCTGATGTGACAGTGCCTGAGAACAACCTGGTGTCTGAGCAGCTGTGTCACATTCCCCAGAGCACCAGGAAACAGACACTGGTGACCCAGCTGCTGCAGGGAGCACAGCACAGGGCTCAGGTGTCCATCTCAGAACTCCTCCAAGACAAGCACCTCCTGCACCTGCAACATCCTCTCACGAGGAATTCAGAGAGCAGCACTGACCATGCATCATGAATGTTACAGGTGCTGTGTAGATATTATTCCATTAACAAAAGTAAGTTCTTACAAAGAACATAATTATTACCAAGGTCAGGTTTTGACAACCACTTTTTCTATATTTCCGTATTTCTGTACAGGCTGGTGTGAAGAGCACCAAACAGAGAAGACTGTTCTTGACCAGGCAGACACAGCAACACAAAAACGTTGGGTTTATTTCCAGGTGTTTCAGAACAGACACCCCAACACCTCCATGCAAGGTCCCACCTGTAAAGTTCAGTTCAAAGCAGAATTCAGTGGCACGAGCTCTCCAGGCTGTGGGGTGAGACACCCTTCATGCAGAGCAGGCAGCTCAGGTCCCAGGTATTTATTAAAGCTATTCCCAGGAATTTATTGCTTCATCCAGGAAGACTCAGAGGTGCAAGGCAGCTGCAGGCTCCAGACCTGCAACTGCCCCTCTGCACATCAACTGCTAATGGAATTTAAAGCTGCTGCTTCCAAAAATGCTCCAGACAAACTTTTCCTCACAGAAAGAATACAGAAGTCCTCCTACACTGATATTCCACTTCAAAATTTTTATAAAAACAGTTCAAAAGTCCAGTTTAGTGTTTATCTGCTCATATTAGCTGCTAATTACTCTCATTGCTCAGAGATGCTTTATTCCCAAACATTGTAACAATTCAACAAAGTTGGATGTGCTACAGGAAACAGAAAATGCAAAAAAACCCCAAGCCTTCTTTTTAAAAAGCAAAACACTAGAAATGCAATGAAGATGAAACAGTGTTACTTAATGAAGCAACACAAGAAAATATTACAGTACAAAATATTGCATTTTATTGATGTTTGAGAGAGTGTTTATGCAGCTCAATGTTGTTAGTCCCCAATAGTGAAATTATTTCAAACACAACACAGCATATCCCACTGCTTTAAAAAACCACGTTATTTTAATGCTTAAAAAAAAGAAAAAAGAGCCAGAAATATGATCATTAAGTAAACCCTATAGCAAAATATTAACATTTTAAAGGAATTAATCCAACCATCTCCTGTGTTTCTGCATTCGTCAGATGGTCAGGGTGCAAATGACACGCTGACAGGGCAGGAGCAGGGAAGCCTCTGCCTCGCCTGAGCAGGACACTCTGCACCCGTGACCCAGCCCCTGCTTGGCTGAGCAGCACTTATCATCAGCAGAAGTGCTCTTAAGTTTTATTTTAGAACCTAAGAATGCTGAGCACCAGGTCATGTGCACCTCTAACAAGGAAGAAATGAGACTGCAGGCAGTGTTAACTTACAGTGGCATTAAAGAAGAGGAAATGAAAAAGATTCACATGATTCACATGGAGAACATCAAATTTCTGCTACATGTGTAGAGTGCCATTTTTAAAAATTAAATTTACATCACCTTTTTTTTAAATGTATGGGGGAAAAGTACTTTTATGACCCTAGTTTTGGTGGAAGGCCTGGATTTGACAATGACATTTTACAGAATATGAGGCAGCAGTGACCTGGCAGCCAGGAGGGCCCATCATGTCACCAGCTGGGTGACAGAGGGGATTGTCCCACCCTGCTCTGCACTGGGGCAGCTTCACCTCAAGAGCTGGGAGCAATCACGTAAAAGACATTCAGCTGTCAGAGAATGTCCAAAGGGGGCCACGAGCATTGTGAGGGGTCTGGAGAGGAAGCCTTACAAGGAGCAGCTCAGGGCACTTGGTTTGCTCAGCCTGCAGAAGAGACCGAGGTCAGACCGCACTGGGGTCTTCAACATCCTCCTGAGGAGCAGCAGAAGGGCAGGTACAGATCTCTTCACTCTTGTGACCAGTGATAGTGATGCCTTGGGTTTTAACTTCTGTATTTTTCAAATCCTGCACTGCCCAGTGTGTAACTCTGAAGTTTTTGTAGCCTGCAAAGCCTCTCCAGGGCCGCTCTCCAAGGACACCCAGACCGTCCTGGGCCCAAAAAGTACAAACCAAAAGCCTCTAAAGCTTGGGGAACTTACATCATTAACTGCAGTTTTAATTGGAGAATGAACCCTGAGATGCAAATGAACCAAAGCTATAAAAGTGGGAAGAACTCGTGGCCTCTCAGGGTCCATCTCGGGGCCCATCTGGGCAGCAGCCTCTGGCTCCCCAGGGGTACCTTTGAAGGCCTTTCCAATAAATCCCCACCTTTATTCCCTTTACTCCTGTCTGGGCTCTGTTTCTAGGAGGCCTCTCAAGGCCTCTCAATAGACCTTAAGAAAATGGCTGCAGCTGCCTCAGGGGAAGTTTAGGTCGGCTATCAGGAAAAGGTTTTCCACCCAGAGGGTGGTCTGGCACTGGAGAAGCTCCCAGGGACGGGGGCCACAACCCCCAGCCTGCCTGAGGTAAAGAAGTGTTTGCACATCGCTCTCAGGCACAGGATGGGATTGTTGGGGTATCCTCTGCAAGGCCAGGAGCTGGACACAATGATCCTCATGGCTCCTTTCCAACTCAGCATACTCTGTGATTCCGTGAATTATGGCAAACCAGGATTGCTACTGACCCAGGAGCGATTTGATCCAAGGACAGATGCACAGCTGCAAAGGGAAGTCACTAAGTGTGCAGGGCAGGAAAGTAAAGCCTGCAGATAAGAGAAAAACACAATGTGCTCACACCGTAACGGGGACCAGATGGACTGTGGGCAACTGGGAACAGCAAGATTCTGTCTTACGTGGCAAAAAAAGCCATCACAAATAACCTCTCCCTCAAAACAACAAAGACAAGCTCTGTTCAAACTTCTGCGTATATAGAATTGTAACATAGGAGATACAAACTGGTTAAAATACTGCTAGGAATAGCACAAACAAGAGACATTACTTCACTTACCACTTAATACTTGTTTCTACAGAAAAGAAAACCAGCCATACATCCAGATCTTGCTGTATTAAAGTTATATGTACACCTGGCAGTCCAAAAGTTACTTGTCTGGGATTTAATTTAAGCACCTTGATTACACAGTGTCCTTTACTACAAAACAGCCAAACATACATTCATAATCCTAGAACTATTGTCATAAGTAGCGTATTTTAAAGCATTATGTCAGACAGGTGCAGCCAAAGCTGTTTTTCTCTTTTAAAGGGAAGTGGTCTGCACCACTGTCCTCACATAATGCAGCAACTCATGTTACAGTAATCATTTATATGCTTTCACTGTTACAAAATGCTTTCGAGAAAGAAGAAAAACAAAAAAGGAAACTTGCACGTCAGTTTCTTGTTCTCAAAACGTGCTATTTCAGGAGACCCCCCGTGCTGTCAGCCCTCTGCCCTGCAAAGGGGCTGCTTGGCCGTGGGGGTCGCATCCCCATCCCCGCCGCACGGCTCCCGGCGGCGACACCCTGCGAGGTAGGTACCGGATATCCCCAAAGGCAGAGCCCAGGCTCTGAGTGTGGCACCGCGGCACGCTGGTGTCCGCCAGCCCGCCGGCAGCGAGGCTCCTCCGCGCCTGGCCAGCAGCTTACAGCAAGCTGCTGGGCAGGTTGCTGCTCTGCCACCGAAGGCAGGTGGTCTTAGAGTGTTTGTAGAGGTGGCTGGACTGGCTGAAGCGCTTGCCGCACTTGAGGCAGGCGTAGGGCTTCTCCCCCGTGTGCACACGGATGTGCTTCTTGCAGTCCGTGAGCGTCAGGAAGGTCTTGCAGCAGATCTTGCAGGCGTACTTGCGTGCACCCTCCACCACCAGCACATTGTGCTCCGACAGAGCCTTCTTGCACTTGGACAGGACATCCGCGGACGCCCTGGTGAGCTGTGGCGGGCCGGGCTGCGACAGGTGCCCACTCTCGAACGAAGTGCTGCCATTCATCATCAGCTGTGACCCGGACGAGCCCTCTTGCAGCTGCGAGCCCCGCACAGAGGTCACCACGGGCATTTTGGGGGCGATGCGGCGGTAGCCAGGGAAGCCACCAGCTCCGCCTCTCACGGAGCCCATCATGGCCCGAGAGAGCGAGTGCAAGCCCAGGCCCGAGCGTGGGAAATCCATGCCAAACTGCTCCGCTGCTCGGTAGCCGGAGGTCTGCACGCACGGCAGACCCATCACATCCTGCATGGGCCTCACAAAGTGGGAGTCCGTGGGCTCACTGAACGGGTTCTCAACGTGGGAGACGGCAGCAGATGAGTGGCTGCCAGCAGGCCCCGACTCCGGGCTCATCAGGTAAGAGGCGTCACTGTCCATCCTGCAGTCGCTGGTGGTGTTGGGAATGTTGTCGTCATTGTTTTGGCTGGCACCAAAGCCACCTCCTCTGCTTTTATTCAGAAAATTTGAAATGCTGAAAGAAGACTTGTGCTCCAGGTTGTTGGACACCTTCATGATGTGGATGTCTCCCACCCTGTCAGTGCTGGACTGAGGGTCGGAGAAGCTACGGTCGCTGCTCTCGGGACTCAGCTCTATCTTCTCTGCGCTCACCACTCCTCCTTCCACCTCCACAGACTCACTGCCCTCCGCCTGGGAGGTGACATCACTCACCTCATCCTGAGGCTCTGGGGAGCTCAGGGGCTCAGACTTCACCACCACCCTCATGTGCTCCTTCTCGTTCAAGCTGACCTCTGGATTTTCACATGGGAAGTTGCTCTTCTCAGCAGCAGCCTCCTGGTCAAAGCTGGTTTCCACTTGTGTGGCCTGGGATGCCATGGACATCTGGGAAATGTTTCCCCCGCCATTGTCAGACTGGCTGGGCACTTGAGCATCCTCCTGAGCACCGAAGGACTGGTCGAACATGATCGTGTTGTCCTCCTGGTTATCAGCAACCGTGTCGGCCTTGGAGTTGTCCACAATCTTCAGCGAGTCCGGAGAGAAGAAATCTTCCCGCGAGTGGACGACGGGCTGCCCGCTCTCTGCGGCCACGTCCGGCACGGGCTCGTCCATGGCGGGCCGGATGCGCTGGCGGGCGCGCTCCTCGGAGGACTGCTTGCGCTTGTGCAGGCGGCGGATGGGGAAGGCGGCGCGCTGCTCCAGGCCGCCGCCGCGCAGCGAGGAGCCCATGGCGCCGGGCGGCTCCTCGGCGCCCTGCGAGGAGCCCAGCGCCGAGCTGACAATGCTGAGCCCCAGCTGCTGCAGCATGAAGGAGCGCTGCAGGCGCGCGCTCTGCTCCTGCGCGCGCTCGCTCGGCGGCGACAGTGGCAGCGTCCGCGTCGTCAGGTAGTGCTTGCAGGCCTTCACCACCGAGTTGAGGTGCAGGTGGGAGGCAGCCAGCAGCACGTCCATCACGTTGCTCTCGCCCAGCATGAGCGTGGACGTGTACATCATGTCAATGAGCGCGGCGAAGGCCTCGGCCGTCACCACCTCGCTGTCCAGCTGGATCATGTTCATGGTCTGGTCCCCCTCGGCCACGGTGAAGAGCGCTCGGAAGTGTGTGCTGCAGGCGGCCAGCACGGAGCGGTGCGCCTTGAAGTGCCTGTTTCCCACCACAATGACGCAGTCGCACAGCTGCCCATGCAGCCTCTGGTAGTTGAGCTGCTGGAAGACTTGTTCAAAGTGTCCTGGAAAATCCATGATCCTGCAAAACAGAAGAAACCACGATATGGGCCACCAGGCTGATCGGAGGGATGGAGCAGCTGTGCCGTGAGGAAGGGGTGACTGAAATGGGATTGGTCAGCCTGCAGAAGAGAAGGCTTCAGGGTGACCTACCTGTGGCCTTGCAGTTCTGAAGGGGTCTACAGTAAAGGTGGGGCAAGACTGTTCACAAGAGTCTGCAGTGAAGAAGGGGGAGGGGGTTGAAAGAGGCTAGCAGGGGATGGGATATTAGGAAAAATTCTCCCCTGTGAGGGTGGGCAGGCCCTTGCACAGGGTGCCCAGAGCAGCTGGAGCTGCCCCTGGATCCCTGGCAGTGCCCAAGCCAGGCTGGACAGTGGGGCTGGGAGCAGCCTGGGGCAGCGAGAGGTGTCCCTGCCATGGCAGGGGGTTGAACAGGACAAGGTGTCCTTCTGCCCCAAATCACTGCATGATTCTATGGCTGAAGTCCGAGTCAGGCTGCACTGAACCTGGCTGTGAAGGGGAAAGCTGACAGCTGAGAGACAGACAAACAGTAACACATGGGCACAGGATCAAAGCCAGCAGCCTGGAGGACAAGGAAAAGGAATAAAAATGCAGGTTCTGTCACAGAGCTGACCTCAGCACCAGCCATCTCGCAGGCAGCTGTGCTGGAAACAGGATAACGTGGTAAAATATTTTGTCCTGATTTTGGAAAAAATCTGACTGCAATGACCTGCTGCCCCCTTTGATACCCTGCTCACAACCACTGGGAAACCTCCCACAGAAACACTGGGGCTGTTAACACAACGACGCACTGCTCAACGAGACAAGGAGGCAAGGGCCTATGGTGGTTTCTACTTAAATTTTCATTAACAGAGCATGACTCATATCTTAGTTGATTCATTTCAAGGCTAAATCAGCGACCTTCAGTGGTATCTCAACTGTTCCTCATGGGAGAAACAGCCAAGTGTAAGGTTTGGTGAGCAGAAGGGCTGCCTGTCCCAGGCACACACACATAAATTCCTGTGCTCACGTTCACCTTCCCACACCAACACCACATCAGTGGACACAAGACCAAAACGCAGCTAAAATAAAAGGTCACATGGCCAGAATTGTACTTTTGAGGAGGGATCAAATGTAAGTCTGCTGATTCAGAAAGTTCATACTCAAACATGGACGTGTTTGCTGCTTTTTCTTTCCCAATCATCCCTGCGTTTGCTGGCCAGCTTGTCACCCTGCACAGGATACCCCAGGACACCCTGTTAGAGACCACATCCCTGCGTGGACTCAGGACAGGGGGATCCTTCACCGGTTATCACCTGAAATACTCGGCACTCACTGGAAAATTAAGTAATTCAAAGCCTTTCAGAACTCCAGAACATTAACAGACTGTTGGATAAGTGGGAGTGTCCTGCTGGAAGGTGCTCTTCTCCAGACAGCGCCTTTTCCCCCCGTTTTTTCTGCCTTTACGCACCACCCGGAACGCCCGAGGTTTGTGCCCCTCCCTGAGCAGCCCCTGCATCCCAGCGCTGCATCCGCACCCCTACAGACGCGCCCGGAGCCTCCGCTCTGTGCCGCACACGGGACAGAAAGGGGAGTCCGGAGAGCCCTGGTCCCGCCCCGACGCCGGGGCCACCGGCCTCTGCCTCAGCGCCGCCCGCCCACCCCGCTCACCTGCGGTGTCCGTGCGGGAAGCGCCGTGCGAGGATCAGGGCGGGGACAGGGACTGGGCCAGGGATCGGGACAGGGACACGGACAGGGATCGGGATCGGGACAGGGATCGGGATCGGCCCCGGCCCCGCTCCCGCCGCTCCGGCCCCGCCCGCCCCGCCCCGCTGCGCCGCCAGAGACGTCACTTCCGGCCGCTGGCGGCGCGGGCCCGGCTGACAGCCAATCGGCGCCCTCGTTAGTTACAGGCGGCGGCAGAGCCTCATCTCGGCCAATCGGAGCCCCGCTTACTGACACGGCCGGCGGCGGCGGCGGAAGAGGCGGAGAGCGGGCGGAGCGGGAGCTGGGCCCGCATCGGAACGCGCGCCGGAACCGCAGCCACAGCCCCTGCCACAGCCCCTGCCCCTCGCCATGGCCACCGCCGCCACCTGGCGCTACCGCGGGGACCCCGAGGCGGAGCGGCCGGCGGCGCTCGGTGAGCGGGACTGGGTCGGGGGCTCGGGGCGGGTCACGGCCCCCCCTCGGGGATCGCGGCCGCTCCCGGGTCTCACGGGCTTCCTCTCTCTCAGTGCGGTTCGCCAACGGGAAGCTGTGGCAGCCCGAGTCGCTGCGCTTCACCGTGTACCGGAACCGGGACACGGAGCATCCCCGCAAGAGGCACCGCAGGATCCTGGTAAGGGCCCGCCCGGAGGCGGCCTCGGGTCGGCAGAGCGCAGGGGTATTAAGATGTTATGATAATAATACACAGCGAGGTAATAGCCGCATAATGGTCACGGTCGAATAAAATATGTCATTAATTAACCCCAAGGGCTGCGGGCCCCGTTAGAGACCACGGCGGGAGCGGCAGCCCGGCCCAGCCCGGGGAGTTCCCACGTGTAATTCCCACCGCGAGCAGTTCTACCGCGGGCTGCGGCGGGGTTTGACCCTGTTTTGCCCTCAGGGCTGCGGCCTCAGCAGCTCCCGCCGGCTGGAGCGAGAAATCCCTCCCTGGGAGGGTGGGCAGGCCCTGGCACAGGGTGCCCAGAGCAGCTGGGGCTGCCCCTGGATCCCTGGCAGTGCCCAAGGCCAGGCTGGACACTGGGGCTGGGAGCACCCTGGGACAGTGGGAGGTGTCCCTGCCATGGCAGGGGTGGCACTGGGTGGGCTTTAAGGTTTTTTATGACCCAAACCAGTCTGGGATTCTGTGAAAATCTGTGCTGAGCTTTGTAGCAGATTTTTTAAAAGCAATCAGAAGTGTAGCCCAGCATGTTCCACAGAGATGTGTCCCAAGTCCCTGGGTTTCTGAGGAGGTTTGGCACTGACGGAGACTGCAGGGGGGAGGTGGCAGAACGGGCCAGCTGAACCCTCAGGGAGCTGCTTCCCAGCTAGTCGGGTGCACACAATGGATTTCATTTGATCATGAAATCCATTGTGTTCTGTTCACACTGGGAAGTTTTCACCAAAGGTGTCTTTGTTTGGCTAAATTATACCAAAGGACACGAACTTCCCTCAGTGAATAGGGAACTGAGGGTACCATCAAAATGTGCTTTCTGTTGCTGCTATCAGTCTTTACAGTTGCTCCACTCAAAGAATAAACGACTTTTCAGCCCAAAACCTTGAGAGAAATTCTCTGCAGCAGAGCAGAAAAACCAACACATTCTCATAAATATGTTTGGGTGGCTGAGACCCTCCTGGTGCTGCTGGCTCTGGCTTTTTGGTTGGTGAATTACAAGCACTTGACAACCGTGGAGCTTAAAAAAAAACCTGGAAACCCCATTTTAAACGGCAGTATTGAGGGGTGGTCACTGTGAGGCGTTGTGCAAGGGTGCTCTGGTGACACTGCATTGAAATTGCGCTGCCTGGGGAGGCAGAGCTGGGCGTCACCAGGGCAGCAGAGCGGAGCAGCGCCGCTCACTCGCAGCCTCTGCTTCCCCAGGTCTCGGAGACTGAGCGGCTCTGCTACGTGGGGCACAACTTTGGCAGCGAGGGCATGAAGTGCAACTCCCTGTGCAGGTATGGAAAAAGGAGCTGGGAGCACAGGGGCTGCTCAGACACACAGCTGCTGGTCGCTTCTGTGGGCCTGTCTCTGAGGTTTCCACGGGGACCCGTGTGGGACTCGGAGGATTTGGACAGGAAGCTCCGGCTGTTTGTGCACATCTTGTGGAAGCTCTGATGTGTAAATCACAGAATTGAAAACGTCTTGTGAGGTCTGGGGGGATGATATGGGTTATTGTGGCAGCAGGATGGAGTAACAGCTTTGTTACTGAGAAATCAGGATGAAAAATTGCCTTTTTGAGCAGTTGGTCAGTGCTGAAGGGGTCGTGCAGCTGGTCTGGGTGATCGTTGTGGGGCCCTTCCAGCTGAGGTGTTCTCTGATTCTGTACAAGGAACTGGCTTCGCTTCTGCAGAGTCTGTCAGAACATGCCAGTACCAACCTCTGTTCTTTCTGAGCACTGAAACCAGGGGGGCTGGATCCTCACACAGAGCAGTGTCCAGTTTGAGATGCTGCAGCTGAAAAAAGAGCACCGAGGGGTTGTTTATTCCTGAGTTTGGAGAGATAAATGCAGTTTAACAAATGTGTGTGGTAGAGGTGTTAATCCAGAATTATGGGCAGATTTAGGTGCTCTTACCTCTGACCACGGGTAAAGAGGTGGTTCTGGGGGCTAAAGTGGTGCTTGCCTGCACCTCTGGAGGTCCTGAGCTATGGGAGCTACAAAGAAATTTGGCTCTTGTTCAAGCTATGGCCATCAAGTCCTGGCACAGCAAAAAAAGGCAAAGGACAATAGCAGAACTCTGGCACCTACACTTCACCTGATTCCGTTGTTTTAAGACTTCTGCATTCACTGAGAGCAGCAAGTCTTCTGGTTCATACCTACACATGCCTTGGAGGTGACTTGGCTTATTGTAGCACTGTAAGTGCAAGGCAGGAGAGCTGCAAAGATGTGAGAAGACCACATAATTTAAATCAATCCCACTGCTCTGCCTCTGACTAATCAGCTGCCCCTGTTCTCCCCAGGTACTTTGTTGGCGTGTTAGACAAGAACTCTGGGCAGATGGAGGTCTACAATGCCGAAATCTTCAACATGCAGCCCCTGCTCTCAGGTGGGAGGTGCTGGGGGTCACAGCTGCTCAGCTGCTTTGTGCTTCTCATTCCTGCCTTGTTCCCCTGGCATGGAGTAAGAATGATTCCTTCACTCCTGCGTGCTGAGAGGGACAGGAGGACAGGGAGGCACAGTGAGTCTGGGGTGGGGGTTAAGCAGGGACTGTGGAGGATGGAAGTCACAGAGTATTGCTGCATAAGCAGTGTGTGTACAGCTGAAGGAGGCCTGAGACTCATCAGGTCAAGGAACTGTATCCCTGAAAAACAAAAAAACCCAGGTTTTATCCAGCTGGACTGTTTTTTTCACTAAACCCAGAAGAACCCAAAAGATCATGTCTTTTGGTACCTGGTTTCTACCCTGTGCCAGAGGGCCTGGGTTTGGCCATGGCCTGTATATTGCACCTGTAAGCTTTGTAGCCAGAGCTCCTTTTTAGTTCTAGGTTCTCATATTTGGTGTGTCCTTTGATTAGCCAAGTCACATGGAGGGGATCCTGGTGTGCTGTGCCAAGTCTGTCAGTCACAGAGCTCAAGGAATTCCTGTCCTGGCTGCCTCTGTCCAAGCACACTAACTGTTGCTGTTTTATAGATAACCTGATACCTGATGACACAAGGGATTATCAGAACAAGTCCTACAGGGAGAAGGTAAAGCTGAAAGCCGTGTCATGTTCTGCTGTGATTATGTAGCTTGCAGGGGCAGATGTCTTGAGGCTGGGAGGTTTGGTGTCCTGGAGGGTTAACCTGTGCAGGACCAGGATTGTCCCTGTGTCCAGGAGGCAGCACAGTTGTTGCCTGGCTCAGGAGTACTTTCCTGGTTGGTTTAGGCTGGATCTCTATCCCAGTGACCTCCTGCCCCTCGCAGACCAGCGCGTCCTGCGCCTGTGCGTTTTGCCACGTGAAGAGGTTAAAGTTTTCTTAGAGAGAGTGGCTGTGGAACGAACAGTGGGGTTTGTGTTGTCTTGGGTGCACGGGGTGTTCTGATGTGTGCTCCTCTCTTGTGCAGATGGATTTGTGCATTGAGGCCTTTGGAACCAGCAAGCAGAAGCGAGCCCTGAGCTCTCGCCGCATGAACACCGTGGGCAGCGACATCGTGAGCACAGCTGTGACAAAAGCAGCAGCAAATATTATCGATGCAAAGGGAGTGACAGGTGAGGGGATTCTGTCTCTGCGTGTCATCAAGACAACCTGAAGTGCCTTTTTCTGTCTGTGCTTGCCAAGTGTGGCAGGAAGAAGAGGGGTTTTCTTTAAGTGATGGGGAAGCAGCTGGTCTAACAGCTGAGACGGGCACATGTAGAGGAACTGCTTCTTTCTGGTCCTGCAGGACTTGGTGTGAGAGTTGCCTGAACAAGGGAAGGTCCCAGTGACATCAGTGTCCATCCTGCCTGCTTGGGAAGCTCCCTTGGGAGTCCATGAATATGACTTCACTGGGATAAAAGCAGTGCCTTTACCTGGTCTGTGGCATGGCTGTGGAAAAGGCACCTTCTTACCTGTGCAGCTTTGGCACAGGTCACAGCACAGTGTGGTGTCACCAACCCTGGGGGCTTCCAACCTGAGGCAGGAGAGAGCTGGGGCTGCCCCGACTCTAGACATCTGAGCAGGAGGGCAGACAAGAGCCCTCTGGGATCCTGAGAGTGCCATTGGCATGAACAGGAGAGATGTCTGTTGACATCTCCACCACCTTTCATCCCTTGTGTTCCAGGGTGGATGTTGCCTGTGCTCTCAGAGCTGCTTTGTGCCAAGTGGGTAACCACTGGAACTCAGGTGCCAAAACTGTGCTCTGCCCAGCCACAGCAGAGACATCTTGGTGCCCTTCTTTCCTGGATGTTTCTCTAGTCTGGACTGGCTTTTCTAAATGTTTATGGCCAGAAGGCTCTTAATAGAAGTTGTGAATGTTTAGAACTCCAGCTGTGAGTAAAATGGTGTTGACCCATTGACCAAACTTGCATCTAAAGGAACGATTTAGGTTGTGTTCCTGTTCTCTGCATTTTGGTTTGCATGATCCAAATACTCCTGTCCCGCTTGCCTCCCAAGCTCTGGTGCAGGACATGGCCCAGGACGACGTGCAGAACATCTCTGCCTTCCTCCCACCGTGCCAGGAGGATGCTGACAGGCCGGAGCACGTGTACAAGTTTGAGGACAGTATCTTTTCTGTGCCACAGTGGCTTCTCATGCCTTTAAGTCTCGATGAAGCCATCTGGCATGTGGGAGCAAATCGAGCCTTTGCCCCTCACAAGGCAAGAGCTGGGAGCAAGGTAATGCTGCCTTGAGGTTTTGGGGCCTGCAAGTCCCATATCCTGCCCCTTTCCTATGGAGAGCAGGGTGCTGTGCCTCCTGGTGGGCAGCGTTCCACAGGGAATGCTCGTGAGGTCAGCCTTGCAGCAGTGAGCTGTGGTTGTGCCAAAGTCTCTTAGAGGCCTTGGCTCCTGGCCAGGTTCCATCCCCCTGCCCTGCCCACTTATCCTCAAGTGAACATGGACAGAGCTGCCCTACCTGGAAGGGAGAGCCTAGGCTTATTCTTCTCCTTAACATCCTGCCAGTCCTGTCTGCTGCCGAGTACGAGGCGCTGCGGGTGCCGGCAGCCGCCCTGGCCAGCGTCACCGCAGAGGAGGTGGCCAAGAGGGCAGAGGAGAGGAGGTAACACCGCTGCCATGGCCATGGCCACGGCCTGGCTGAGGGGCACTCGAGCTGCTGCTGCTGTGCCCCAGCCCTGGGGCACAGGGAGCACATCTGATCCGGGGCTGGCAGAGCAACAGCTGCCTTGGGGAATGTGGGGGCAGTTGTGTACACAGCAGCAAGGGGCCCTTTGGGGAGCTGAACTCCCCCTCTCTTTCTTGCAGCCACTGCTCCTTCGTTTTGGAGGAGCTGAAGTTCCTGCCCACTGATGAGAAGAGTAGAGACCACAAAGCCCGATGCCTCTGGTTCCTGGACACCCTCATCAGGTTCAGTCACCTGAAAGTGATCAAGAAGAAGCGTAAGAGACTTCAGCTCATGACCACACGCTTTTGGGACTGTCTTCGTCATCCTTTGCTTGTCAGCTGAGTCTGTAGCTTATACCTCAGCCATACTCAGGGTCCTCCTTTTGAAACAGCACCACACAAAGTTGGTTGAGATTTTCCAGACTTGCCATCTTCCTTAGAACTTGTGTATCCGAGTGTCCTTGTCAGTCTTTGGCAGGACTGAAGGTGGAGGAAGTGGCAAGCCTGGCTTTAAATATCCTCCTGTTTTGCTGGGCACACAGGAGTCACCCACAGGGCTTGTCTAAGGAGGATGTGGGAATGTCTAGACTTGGTGATAGTAGGGACTTGTTAGTGTGGTCTCAGCTTTAACAGTATTTTGTGGCAGAAGACATGCATGCATGGGTGTGTGTGCATTTTAGATTGCATTGTACAGAAGTGGGAGATCCCTTTTACAGAGAGAATAAAAGCTGCTTGAATTGTCTCAGAGCTGAGAAGTTAGGAGACCTAGAAATCAAGCACCAAGATTCCTTTTAGGTTTGTGTTCCTGGGAAGAGGCAATAAATGGTGAGATTCTTGGGGTTGGATTTAGTAATCTTGGTGGGTCCCTTTCCACGTGGGTGTTCTGTGATATTCCATGAGTGTCAGGATGATACATGAGCTGCTGTGGTGGGTGGGCAGTGCAAGATAGAGTGTGTGTTCCACTGCAAAGCCTCTCTCTCCCCTAGATCCAATGGGTCCTGAATGCCCACACATCATCAGCAGGAAACTCATGAAAAATTTCACATCACTGACCTACAACAATGGCAGGTAAGGGATGGTGTGTGATGCTCTGGACGCACAGACGTGGCAGAGCTCAGGCTGAGGGGCCACAGACCATCAGGAACCCCCCTACACTCCACATCTCACGAGTCCTCCCTCTTGCCACACAGCATCCAGAATTTAATCTCTGCATCCATGAAGGCCAAAATCACCGCGTACGTCATTGTCTTGGCTTTGCACATCAACAACTTCCAGACGGACCTCACCGTCCTGCAGAACGACATGAAGCTCTCAGAGAGCAGGTGAGTCATCCTGTTCGTTCACACCTCCCCAGATCCTCCCACAGAAAGACCCTGGGAAGAGCTCTGAAGCATCTCTGGACCTGGGTGGGGCTTTACCTGTCCAAGGGAAGGACAGGCAGTCTGTGTGACCTGCGTTTCCCAGGAGCCACCCGGCAGCTGCCCCTGTGCTCCTGTCCTTGGCCCCACAGCATTCACTGGATCAGCCTTTCCAGAGAGAATTCCATTTATTACTGGCTCTTACCAAAGCCCTTGGTCACCACTTGGTTTTCAAGCTCCCTCATTGGTTTTGATGCTGTCACTTATTTTGCCCGCAGTTACGCTCTTTATTCTTTGATCACTGGTAGTGGGTTT
This sequence comes from Rhipidura dahli, assembly GCA_013399225.1. Lineage (NCBI taxonomy): Eukaryota > Metazoa > Chordata > Aves > Passeriformes > Rhipiduridae > Rhipidura > Rhipidura dahli. The sequence continues at coordinate 320,771 of VXAC01000494.1, forward strand.
AGTGGGTTTAAGAGCAGTATTTGCTGTTGGTTTCCATCCATTTTTCATTCTTGTTTTTCTTCCTGGAACAGCTTTTCCGAGAATCCATGTTGGTTTTGGCAGTTGATGCCCAGGTTTAGTTTGTGCTCCTGCAGCTGGGAGTGAGGTGCCTAGGATGCTGTGGGGAAAGGCGTGGAGGAGGCTGGGAGCAGCTGGGAGAGTCAGTGGTGTTCTGTGGCCAGGAGGGCTCTGCCTTGCAGCCCTGCTGCTCCCAGCTGCTGCCTCCTGGCATCCCTGTGCCACAGAGACACCTCCAGGCCTCTCCCAGAGGGCTGTGGGTCCGTGTGGGGACACGGCACAGGGGCTTGACAGCCCCACTGACGGCATCTGTCCGCTGTTCTCCAGGATACTGGACATGGCCAAGGCCCTGAGGCTGAGGGTGTCCAAGGCCAAGGGGGCGCCAGGGCTGGAGAATGACCAGAACCACAAGCTGGGCACTCTGTCTCTGCCCTTGCCCACGCAGAAGGCTCCAGAGGGGCAGCGGAAGCGCAGGAAGATTAACTGAGAAGCCCAGGAGGTCTGAGGGGAGACACAGCCCCTCCCTGAAAATGTCATGGGGATGCCTTCATCTGCTGGGTTTGGGTCCAGCATCAGCCCTGACCCTGCTGAAACCTGGGCTGAGGGTTTCACCTCATTAAAATGCTGCTTTTTTTTTCTATTTATATAGAAAAAGCTGTAATAAAACCTTTTCTTTTTTTCCAGTTTGTCTGGGGCAGGGGGTGAAATGGAGGTTGTGCTGGAGCAAAAGGGAATAGTTTGAACTGGCAGGTTCTGGCCTGGCACCTTTGTGGCTGGTGCTGGTTCATGGCCCCTCCCAGGTTCCCTATCCTGACTCCCTGACTGGAGAGGGAGAGTTCTGTGCTTCAGAGCTGGTATCACCTGCATGGAGAGCAGTGAGTATGAGGCCACAGCTGTGGATTCCCAGTCCTTTGGAGAGATACTTCAGTCTGCTTTCTCTGAATTTTCACTCTCCTGGGTGATCAGCCTTGTGGGAGGTGTTTACTTAGTAAGGCTGTAGGAGTTGGGAGGGCTTGAGAGAAACAGGATTGCCTCCAAACCAGAGGGTGCAGGGAGAGCGTGGAATGTCAGAAGAAATCATCTCTGGTCGCTGTTTCGGATACTAATTTGGGTTTGGTACATCTTTTTGGGATTTATGGTATCCTCACACACCTTAAAGCCCCACGACTTCCCCATCATCAGCAGTGACACAAACATCATGTGTTCTGGGGAGAGGATAATTACTGCTGTAGGAATTCCAGGCTCCAGGTAATCAAGAGGAGAGGTTGAGGTTGGAAGGGACCTCCTGGAGGTCACTTTGCCCAGTCCCTTCCCTGCTCAAGCAGCCCCACCAGAGCCAGGTGCTCAGGACTCTGTCCAGGTGACTTTGGAGTGTCTTTGGTTACAGAACTCCACAAATTCACAGTGAAGCAGGGTTTCCCAGCACTCAAAGGAGCCTCCTGTGATCCCTGTGTGCTTGTGGCCTTTGGCCTGTCCCTGGGCACCATCCCTGCATGTCTTCATAGACATGGACAAGGTCCGCCTGAGTCTTCCCTGCTCTGGGTGGCTGCCCTGGTTCCCTCCAGTGTTCCTTGTAGGAGTGATGCTCCCATCCCTTCAGCATCCTCACTGGACTCCCCAGTGTGTCCAGGTCTCTGGAACTGAGCAGCCCAGAGCTGGACATGCATGCAGGCTGAGCAGAGGAGGAGGATCACCTCACTTGTAATTCTGTCCAGACTCCACTGGCTGCTGCCACGGGGCGTTTCTGGCTGGCTGCTGGAGAGACACACACGGAGCAGTGCCCGTCCTGACCCTTACAGCACAAACATGCACAGTCACTGACACAGCAGCTCCAAAGTGAACAATTTCCAGGTAAATGGTGCTGCAGGCCTCCAGCATGAGGGGTCTGTCCAGAGCTCAGGCTGGGGCCCAGCCAGGCCTGCCGTGGGTCCTGCCAGGAGCACATTTCCTCTACAGACCTGCTTGCTTGTGAATTACCCCAGCAGCTGCTTCAGTGGGAAACAGATGTAAACAGCTGTTTCCCCAGCAGTTTTTTTTAGTGAGGTGCTGCTGCCATTGGTCTGACGAGGGTCCCCATCCCTGAGCTGTCAGCATTCCTGCCATCAGAGAACCCCCCAGTTCGGGTGAGAGTGTGGGACAGAATATGCTCCCGTGTCTGTGGCAGCCCCTCCCCACCCTGCTGGGGGAGCTGGAGCCCATTGGGCACCGGCTGCCACTTGGGGCCCCAGGGTCCCCTCTCGGGCTGAGCCATGCTGGGGTTGGTCAGAACCCAGGCCGGGTCACACTGGGAAGGAGGGACCCCCACGCACCGGGGCACTGCAGTGCTGCCAGAGCAGCCACGGAAATGCTGCCAGGGCTCACCCTCCAGGCAGGAACGGGGCAGAGCAGGGAGGGCACACAGCACCGTGCCAGGGCTGTTCCAAGACCCAGGAGGGACAGAAACTGTAGGAGAATTAAGATTGAATGTCCCACTTTTCTGAAGAAACGACTTCCTCTGATTTCACAGCCAACACCTCTCAGGGACTGCAAGTTCTGGGCAACATGGCAGGAGCCTGCAGAAGGAGAGCCAATACTGGGACTGCCCAAGAACTGCTTAAAGGGAGCTGGGTTTGGAATCCTGGTTGAGGAGCTGTGGGACTGAGGTGCTCAGAGTGCTCTCTATTTAGCACACCTGACTTTCCTGCTCTGGGGGTCTGGAAGACCAGATGGGAGCATCATTCCCAATTTGGACCCACATCCTGACCTCCTTTCAGCAGTGTGAGTCTTACACCATCACTGTGTCCTCTCCCACACCCTGCACCAAGCCTTACCCCACTCTGGAGAGAAGAGTTGAGGTCAAGTTTCTAACCAAAAAAGAAAAATCCACTGTACACCCAGCCCCTGATCCAGAGCACAGCCCTGGAGGAGGAACCTGGTGCATGAAGCCACTGTGGGCAGTGCAGCCTTGGCAGCCTGGATGAGCTGGCTGGTCACAGGACACAAGTCCCCGTGCTCAGAACCACCCTCACTGGGCTACACGGAGTCACCCAGCCCCTCACCTACGTTGGTTTGCCATGCACGTGGGGGTCAGCAGGTATGGGAAGCAAGGAAGAGGACAGAGCAGAGCCGTTCAGTGCTGGACAGAACACTACAGTGGCTCTGGCTCACATCTCATCTCTGGTGCTCTGTTCTCAAAGGTGAGAAGCACATTATTTTGGACAATGTAATCCTCTGCATCTGATAATGGCTGCAAGATGGATTTCTTGGATATCCCTTGGAAAATGAGGTTTTCCTGCACCAGGCTTTGGCTCCATCACAGAGAGCAATTTCATAGTCCTGAAAGGACCGGATCCTGTTCTTAGTCACCTACAAAAACAGCTTTAGTTGGGATGGCCCAAGCAGACATTCACAGAATCACATAGTCACAAAATGGCTCAGAAGGGACCTTAAAAGTCTTCTCATACCACCCCCCTGCCAGGGGCAGGGATACCTTCCACCACGTTGGAACTGGATGGTCTCTGAGGTCCCTCCCCACTCAAACCATGCTGATTCTGTGATTCCATGAGGGTGCCCCGGCTCTCTGCAGGCTGTACCCACAGCTGGTGGTGTTCTCAGTGATGCCCTGCCCAGCACAGACGATGCCACGGCTGCTGTCCCCGTAGCTGCTGTCCCCCATGGCTGCTGTCCCCATGGCTGCTGTTGCTGTGCAGCCCCACGAGGCAGCAGCCCCGTCTGTGCAGGGGATGGGGTTGTGGGCACTGCGGGTCAGCCCAGCCCTGCCCTGCCCTGCCCTGCAGCACCCACACACTGGTGGCCACCCCTCTGGCCACCACATCCGGCACCTCACTGCTCTGCACATGCAGCCCTTCAGCTGCCAGACCAACAGAATGGGCAGTCTCAGTCAGGACAGCCACAGGCATTTCACCAAGCCATCCAGCTCTTCCTGTTAAAATAAAATTTTCTGACTGGGAGCTTAAGGACAAAAACATGGCCCACTCAGGTCACATCATCTCTCAGCACACTCATCATCTAGGGACAGCTGAGGAAGACCAGGTGAGGTGGCCTAGGACAACACAGTGATCCACATGCCACCACCTCACCTGGAGGAGCTCCATGGGGCCCCCAAGCTCAGTTCTGCTGTGGGTGGTTCTGTTCAGCTCTTTGCTCTCGGGGTCGTTCTCCCCATCAGTGTCATCCAGCTCCTCCTGGGAGCTTGTTGCCTTCCCCCTGGCCAGGAGAGGGGTCAGCTGCATCATCCTTGTGGCAGAACACTGCCAGCCCCGGGTGCTGTGGTGGCTGCTCTGGTTGTTGAGGTGCAGAAGGCTGGAGGGCGTCATTAACCCACTGCAGCTGCTCCCCTGCTGGCTGCAGCGAGGGCTGGCTCACACGAGCTCGCTCACTGCACACAGGAGTTTCTCATGGGGAGCATCCCCTCCCTCTGTGTGCAGGGATTTTAGGGCAGGATACTGTGCCACTCACTCCAGTGTGAGTGTACCCAGCACTCTGGGAAGGCTCCGTGCCATGCCCAGCACTCGGGGCCAGCTCAGTCTGATTCGTCAGCAGCAGCCCAAGGAGCAGGCTGAGGAGCAAAGCTCACAGACAGGTGACTGTTATCTGTCCTGGCAGCTGGATCCCCCGGGGTTGGTGTGGGAGTGGGAGGGGTACATGCCACGACCAGTGGCTTGGCTCCCTTGCCGATGTCCAGCCTGGAGTGGACGTTGCTGTCCGTGGTCAGGCTGCCCGAGGACAGGCACAAGAGCACCTCAAACCTTGCAGTGGGGGATGTTGTTCCTCAGCACAAGGACCTGCAGGCAGCAGGGGAAGCACCTGTGGCTGCAGGATGTGGCCAAAGGGAACAGCTCTCCCTTCTGCAGCCCCCTGCAGCCTCGAGTCACTGGCACTGCTCCTCACAACCTGCTTCCCTCAAAGAAAGCCGTTAAATATTTACACAGCAGAGGTGTTCAATATTTTCCAGACAAACAAAATCACCTCTTAAATCCACATCTTACAAGTGTTAAGAAATAATTACAAATTGCCTTGCACAGCCCACTTGGACAAACAACACAGACCAGAAGGTAATTAAATTAAACCTCCTTTTATTTGCCCATTCCAGACTGGTGTTTCACTCTCAGCTAACGTGGAGCCCAGCAGGATGTGACCATGGCCCATCTCTGTGGGGCACACTCAGCTTCCTGGAGGGGGCTGTGGCCATGCCCCACACAGCTGTGCCAGGATCCCCAGCTCTGCCAAGCTCCTGTCTCACACTGCACCGAGCCCATGTGGGCCTCACAGCCAGGAACTCCTGCTGATACCTGTTCCTGCTTCCTACTCCAGCTGATAATTCCTACCTGAGCAAATTCCCCCTGAGAGCTGGGCAGGGAATGCTCCACTTCCTCCCCACCTCCAAAATTTCTATGTATGGTCTTTTATAGTCATAGACTGAAAAATGGGCCCAAACCCTGGGCTGCCTCAACCCTTGGAGATGATCCTGCTCTGGCTAGGTGGCTGCAGAGGAGCCCCCAAGCCCCCGGATGCCGCCAGCATGGGGGATTTTGGCAGTGATGGTACCCCAGCCCCTGCCACCACCATCCTGTCTGGCACAGGCACAGAGCTGAGAGCTGTGGGCAGCTGCAGGGTGAGATGGTGCTGAGGGAAAACCTCAGTTCAGTGTTCAGTGTGTGTCCCCAGCCAGCCAAAATCCCCTCCTCTTGGCTGATCCCTGACTGAAGCAGGCACCAGCCAGGTCTGGCCAGGGTGAGGGGCACGGCCAGGGGTCGATACTGCAGTGCCCCAGTCTCTGCAGCTGTGCTTGTACTGGGTCCAGTGCGCCTGACCAGGGGACCCCAACCTGCCCCCATGTGAATACTTCCACATGGGATTGCAGCACCATGTGCAGCTGCCAGCAGCCTGCCTTTCATCTGGGCTGGTTAACCTCAGGGAAGGAGCTGGTGGAGCAGCAGGCAGACAGCCTTGCTGGTCTGTATGCAGTGCCTGGCATAGGGCAGGTCCCTGAAGGTGCTTCCTTCTCGTTTCCCTCATGAGTAAACAAACACTCTCCCTTTGCATCCTGAAAGGCACTGTTGGATGGTGCAGCCCTGCGGAGAGCTGGCCAAGGGCCGGGCTCCCTTGTCCTGCTGCAGAGACTCAAGCTCCAGGTCACTGTGAGGGCTGTGCAGGGGCTGCTCTGTCCCCAGCGTCCCCGTGCAGGACCCGGGGTTCCCTAGGACACCCCGCACGCAGCGTCAGGGCAGCAGGGAGGGGCGGCCAGGCAGGGGCACGGGCGGCTGCGGGGCAGCGCTGGCCAGTCCTGGCCCCAGCGCCGTGTCCAGCACCTGCAGAGGGAAGGACAAGGTCACAGAACCACTGAGGTGGGAAAACACCTCTGAGATCATCGGGGGAACCTTTGCCCAACCATCACCTTGTCAACCGGAGCACAGCACAAAGTGCCACATCCAGCCCTTCCTTAGCACCTCCCAGGCAGTAAGTGCACCAACTCCTGGGCAGCCCATTACAATGGCTCCTCACCCTGTGACAAAATTCTTTGTGATATCCAACCTGAACCTCCCCTAACACAGGCTGAGAGTATGGCCTCTCATCAGTGGCTGTCCAGCCAGCACAGCAAGGGCAAAGCTTGACCAGAGAAGAACCCCATGGTGTTAGGGACATGCAAATCCATGCTGGACATCCCTGTCCAGGGCACAACTGAGCAGTGCTGCTCAGACAGAGGGGTCTGGCCACTTGCACTCCCTCCTACCCCGCTCACACTCACGGGCCAACAAGGCTCCATGAGCTGCTCTGGGCTTTCCGCTCTCTCAGGACAGTTTTACAGTTTTTAATGTCAGAATTACATTGCTTAACCTGTGGCTCCTGCACCCCGCACAACAAAGCACTTGTATGCCGCAGCCTGAGAGGCCTGCCAGGGGCAGGGGCTCACTGGGAAAGGTGTGACCCGTGCTGCAGCCCAGCGACACCAGCAGGGCCCCCACCCACGAGGGGGACCAGGAAGAAAGCATCCGCGAGCATCCCGTCACTCCGCACGGCCCGGGGAGGGACAGCGCGGGCACCGCTCGGGGCACCCGCAGCGCCCTCCGCGGGGTCCGGGCCCAGCCGTGCCGGCTGCGGCTCCTCCGCCCGCAGGGCCCCGGGGCAAAGCGCAACGAGGCGCAGAACCGCCGGGCCTTGTGCGGCCACACGAGCACCGCGACACACCCTCACGGTTTGCTTCGGAACCAACAAAACCACCTGAACTCCGCGGCCGCACTGAGCCTCCGCCGGCGCTTTCCGTCCGCTGCGAGAGGCAGTGCGGGCACTGCGGACCCGCCTCGCCCGGGGGAGCCGCAGGGATCGAGCTCTCCGGGGCCACGGGGCCGGGCGGGGGATCCCACCGGGGAGCACCTGCGGCCGCAGGAGGGACAAAGAGCCCGGCCCGGCCCGGCCCGGCTCCGCGCGGAGCCGAACGAAACCGAACGGAGCCAAACGGAGCGGAACCGAAGGCAGCCGAACGGAACCGAACGGAGCCGAAC
>VXAC01000494.1:328354-345647 GCA_013399225.1 Rhipidura dahli
CGACGGGAGGGCCCCCGCCGCTTCCGCTGGCGTCTCAGCCCCGCCCCGGGGGCGTGGCTACATGGACATCGCCGTCTGATTGGCTGACACACGAGGAGGCGTGGCTTTTATCACGTGGATTCCTGACGCCACCGGGTCCCGGCACCCTCTGCCAGCCCCGCCCCGTGCGGCGGCGCGGTGGCGTCAGAAGGCGGCGCGGTGACGTCAGAGAGCGGCGCGAGGCCGCGCCGGGCCGGGCGCTTGGGGCNGGTGTGCCGGCGTGGGCGCCGCGGGGCACAGCGCAGTGTCGGGAGGGATCGGGCGTGCCCGGGGATCGGCCGCGGCCCCGGCCCGTGCGCGGCTCTGGCTTTGGCTCCCGAGAGCCGGGAGGGCCCCGTCTGGAGCCGCTCGGGACTCTCGTCCTGAAACCGGAGCGCGGGGGTCCCCGGGGCACAGAGACAGCGCTCACATCAGATGCAGCGGGGACTTCGGAAAATACACGGCATTCCCGTTCTTTCTCTCATCCTTTCTCTCCCTTCTCCGCCTTTCTCTCTCCCCCGCCCTTTTCTTCCCTCCCTTTTCTCCTCCCTATTTTTCCCCGCTCCTTTCTCTCTCGCCCCTCCTTTTCTTTTCCCGCCTCCTTTCTTTCTCCCCTCTTCGTTGCAGTAGCTCCAGCCAGGCAGGGGTGCTGTCGCCAAACACCCCTTCAAGTCCCGGGAATCTCGTGTGTGTTGCTGGTGTTGGTGAGGATTTCAGGCTCACGAACCACCTGCAGCCTCACGTGGCTGTCACTGACGTTTCTCAGGCTGAGCTGTGGGGTGGGATGTGGGCACCTGCACAAACATTTATTCATAACTGTAAAATAAATAATCCCATTCTTCTGTCAAACAGGGTTTGCCAGGTAAAGATCCCTGCAGTTCTTCTCCAGACTGTCTGGCCAAGCTGCCTCTGTGCAGATGTCCTTCAGCACCCTGGACCTAGCCAAATTCGACTTCTGAATCTTCTCAGCAGAAGGTGGACACCACGTGTGGGGGCTGATGCAGAGGAGGCTGCGTGGCAGTGACCTGGGACTTTGTACAGAGTTTCTCCACTGTGTCAGTGAGATCACACCTGTGTGACACCTGTGGGGATGGTGGTGCTCAGCTGCTGGCTGAGCTGAACCACAACAAAGTGTTCTCTGGTGTTTTCTGCCACAGGGAGAGGCAGAGTGTAAGGATCAGGTATTGTAATGCTGCTGCGTGTATTTGATCTAGTTTTGGTTCTTCTTAGGTTTTCTGGCAGATTCTGTCTTGTTCACACAGAGTTTTATTAGTGCGAGGGTCAACCTTTCACTCCTGGAATTTGTAATTCCAGGGCAATTCCTCCTGATTTATTACTGGTTTAGTTCGAAACAGCACAGAAGGGAAGAACTGCTGCTCTTTACCGCCTCCCAGGCTTGAGCACAAATGGCAGAGCTTCCATCACATCTGGCATTCGTTGCTTTTTCCCCTCAAGCTTCGTGGGCTTTCCTTTAACAGGATGTCTGAGTGATGCCCTGAGTGGGAGGAGCCGCAGGCTCAGCGCAGCTGCTCTCTCAGGCCGGGTGTTGGTGGCACGGGCAGGAAGCGCTGAGCCATGCTGCAGGGCAAGGCGGGCGCCGCGGGGGGCTCTGCCTCGGAGGAGCCGGCGAGCCGGGACGCGGCGGCCGCCTCGGGCAAGCACTACCTGTGCGGCTACTGCGCGGCCTTCACCAACATCGCGGTGACGTTCCCCATCCAGAAGGTGCTGTTCCGGCAGCAGCTGTACGGGCTCCGCACGCAGGACGCGGTGCGCCAGCTGCGCCGCGACGGGCTGCGCACGCTGTACCGCGGCATCCTGCCGCCGCTCATGCAGAAAAGCACCACGCTGGCGCTCATGTTCGGCCTCTACGAGGATTTCTCGGCGCTGCTGCTGAGCCACGCCCGCGCTCCCGAGCTCCTCACGCGCAGCGCGGCCGCCGCGCTGGCCGGCACCACCGAGGCCGTGCTCACGCCCTTCGAGCGCGTCCAGACGCTGCTCCAGGACTACAAACACCACGATAAGTTCACAAACACTTACCAGGCTTTCAAGGTGCTGAAAGCATACGGGATGCGGGAGTATTATCGGGGATTGGTACCTATCCTGCTGCGGAACGGGCCCAGTAACGTGCTCTTCTTCGGCCTGCGGGGACCCATCAAGCAGTGTCTGCCTGAAGCCACCACGTACAGCGCCCACGTGGTCAACGACTTCATCTGCGGGGGGCTGCTGGGCGCTGTGCTGGGCTTCCTGTTCTTCCCTGTGAATGTCGTAAAAACTCGCATGCAAGCTCAGATTGGTGGCGAATTTCAGTCTTTCTCCAAAGTGTTAGTGAAGATCTGGCTGGAACGTGACAGGAAGCTGATCCACCTGTTCAGAGGAGCCCACCTGAACTACCACCGCTCCGTGCTGTCCTGGGGGATCATCAACGCCACCTACGAGTTCCTGCTGAAGCTGCTGTGACCCCCATCCTGCTCGTGGGGTGTTGGCACTCACAGTGTCCTCGGTGCCAGGGAACAGTGCCTGTGCATGTGACAGGTAATTCCTCCCAGCCTTCAGTATTTATGGGGTGAATGGTGATGCATTTAAACCTTGGTGCAATTATGATGAACTTTTTAAAGTATTCCTTTGCTGGCAGGTGAGTTTACCCCTAACAGAGCTACTAGACAAGTACAAGGTCTAAAAGAGAAAACAAAAATACTTGTATTACTCTGTATCACTCCCAAAATGCCGTAATGCTCTGTGATGGGATGTGCTCCACTGGCCATGTTTAGAGCATGAGAATCAAGGAGGGGCTGAAGAAAAACAATTCCATTGCCTGATCATCTTCCAGGTCTCGATTTGGAACTGCATTTTCAGATGTTTTGGGGTCCTCATTGTGTAAAGCTCAAAGGACTGGTCCAGAAGGGGATGACTGAAGTGCAGAGCTCCCAGCTGCACCTCAGCTTGCTGCAGCCACTGCAAGGTGTGGCTGTGGTGACCGTGTCCTCCAGCCGTGGCACTGACCGTGTGACCTCAGCCCAGGCTGGATTTGTGTGCGTGGGTGTGGGTGTGTGTGTATGTGTGCCTTCCTGTGAAAAGGGAAAAGTGGAAGGAATGGAACAGCAAACTCACTAAAGCTTTAAAGTGTCCTTCCTCGTTAAAAAACATGGACTTTGTTCTGCTTTTTGAGAGGATTTTTTATTTTTGCATTGCTGCTTTTTCTGTTGCCTCCAGCTACAGGACCAGGGAGATGTCCCTGTCTGTAATGCTCAGGGGACACTCCAGCTCCTGCAGCTGCTCAAGCACTTCACACACGGCTGTTTGCACTGCAGCGTCTTGTCTTTTCTCAGTTCTCTCTGTGGAATCACAGATCACAAGATGGTTTTACACAAAACTCGGGGTCCTGCCCACTTGGTGTGCAAGACAGAGTGGCACGGACAAGGTGAGATTCCTGGGTTACCTGCTTCAGTGGAGGTCTGTAGGTAGAGCAGAGACGAAAAGCCAAAGATGACCTTGGAAGCAGGGAGGCAGGACAGTGGAGTGTTTGGAGATATGTTTCAGGACTTCTGTAGGCAAATATTGAAAAGGACTGACAGAAGTAGGAGAACTGTGTCTTACAGACATGGGAGTTGAGAGAGAGAAGACTTCAGGCATTAGATACAGGGACAGAAGAGCAAGCACAACTCTGAGCTAGATGAGGGTCCCAACAAAAAGTGTTTGAATCTCCCTCTTTAATCAAACAGTACATTCATGTATAAACCAAAACACTTTAGATGATGGGGAGCAGCAAAGCTTTCAGAAACTGATTTGAATTTAGTCTTAAGTCTTGGAGGGGCTATTGCTTTTCTGAATTTGAGTTTTCCATTTGCTGAAACTGTCTTCCGAAATTGATCCTAATCATTGTGTTTTAATCATAAACACAGTCCTGAGCTTCACAGCCGGCAATGGGTGGGCACAAGCACGAGTTCCTGTATCCCAGTGGTGATTATCTGCTTCTAAATAAAATGTTTACTGGATGTTCGTTACTGGCAGAATCTGATTTTTACTAGTGTACCTTTTTTTTTTTTTTTGTAATCACTCCTTGATGGAATAAAAACAAATCTGCATCCTGTTTCTCTGTGGAAGATGTTATGTGCTCCTGTAATGTCGGGGAAGCCAAAGTGTTGAGGGTGAGAGTTTGGCACAAGCCCAGAGCTGGTCAGTTCCCAACCACCCCAGCAAAAATGAAATAGCGGAGCCCTGGGTCTGAGGTTCAGAGTCAGTTTTGACTCTTACATGTCAGTTTCAGGAAAATTTCATGGAAAAGCACTACTGTGACACACACACTTGAGAATGGCAGCAGCTGAGCACTAGGAGGTGTTTTTCCTCTTAATTTTGGGGGGCAGGGCAAAGCCACTGAGCATGGCTCCTTTTAACACAAATAAAATACATTTCAATCCAGTGAATTATTAAATGTTTATTATGCAAGCAAGAGAAACTGTCCACAAATAGTTACTGTACGGCTGTAAGTACAATACTTCCAAAGCAGTTCTGATACTTCATATACAGTATTAAAAGGCTACAGTTTTTACTATGAAATCTCAGGTATTTCAAAATACTCTACATGCACAATTTGTTTCTGTATTAAAAACCTTATACTTAACTGAGGATATTTAGTGCTTTAGAAAATGCACCTTTGACTAAGATCAGCCAGTGAGAAGTTTCTGCTTCCTGCAGGTCAAAAACATGATGGGTCGTTGACTTGTTCCTTTCTCTGCAACTTTTCAGAATCTTGTAAACTAGATTTTTTTTAAAAGCTTTCATTTGGCAAGTGTAGTCCTATTTTTCTAGGAGTTCGTATGTCCTAGAGCAACAGACCCATGTTATACAATGTCAGAACCTTCTCCACATCAGTGCTACCCAAATCAAAATCACAACACAAACAAACAAAACCAAACCCCACTGAATTAACCACCCCCCCCCCGAAAAAACTGATGTTTACATTCTAATTCTGGTAGTAGGCATCGAACTGTCCTTACCCCAAGACTCCAAGAGTGCAAACAAACGTGTGTGTGTCCGTCTATCGCTGTGCTTTTCTTCCTATCCCCATGGTGTGGCCTGACGCTTCTCCCTGGACGGTCCATGTCTGACAAGTGGACGGCCTCGGCAGCCCCGGGCACCGGGAACGGCACCGGGAACGGCCTGTGCCCTCCCGGGAGCGAGCACCGGGAACGCGCTCGCTGCAGCGCACGGCCCCGCTCTGGTACAAGAGCGAAACCGGCTCCGACGCGGCTTTGGCTGCTGCGGCCGCCGGCGCCGGGACCGCCCCGCAGGGATCCGCGGCTGCCGGGCACGCCGGGCTCGGTCACGAGTATGAAACCACCAAGAGCAGCCCGTGCTGTGCAGCCCGACACAGCTCCGGCCCCGGGAGAAGCGCTGTGGAATTACCAAGTGCTGCAACACCAGTTTACAGACACCCCCAGTGTGAGCCACGCCCTCGCCGCCTGTCTTCATCTCCCTTGGAAATGTTTCCTTGCAGTTGTTTCACAGTTTCATACACTTCTCGAGGCTGAGCATTCAACTTTTGAAACACAACTATAGGATAAACTTTTTCTCTTTTATAGACTACCTAGAAATAACCCAAAGCTCACCAACACAGAACTTCATCGTTTCAGTAATGTTACTGAAGGGGAACTGAAAACCCTTGCACCACCACATGACTGTGAGGCATGTCAGCTGTAAGCCACTGATCGTGAACTTCACAGGTAAAACGTGGTAAAGCCTTCATGGAAAACTTCCAAGTGTTGTTGGAAAGGAGTAATCAATCAAATGACCAAAATCTAAGAATACCTACTTACTCTAATTCAAACTTATTACAAATGTCATCAGAGGAACTAAGTAACAATTCTACAGCATACATGTACAGATTCTGTCATTTTATGCATCTGCTGGACACGCTACAAAAGCATCAGGGTGACGAAACCCCCTCACTGGGTGAGCTGTGGGTCCCGGAGCCGGGAAGGGCCCGTCAGCCAGCCACAGGTGGTACCAAGGAGTGGTGACACACCTGTCACTTTGGGGTAATGGTCCTTTATACAGAAAGGTGAGTGTCCAAAGCTCAGCACAATACTGGTGTAAAACACAGCGTATCATGAGGTAGAATTAAAAAGGTAACACTCAGTGCATATTCACAGGCATAGCATTACAGTCACTAGGGATCCACCAGTCTGAGTAACTTCTGACAGGAAAAACAAAAACAGCCTTGAAAACAGACAGACAGACCCACCCAAGAACCACTTCGATCCTCTGGGTGCTTCTTCACCTCCAAAACAAACACTGTGCAAGCCCATGAGAACTGTAAGATTCCCTCAAACATCCCTGCAGCCCCTTCCATGATGTGTAATAAAACATTAAGTAAGGTGAGAAAACACCAGCCTGGCAGTGGCACAGCAAATGCTTGGGGAAAGCTGCTGTAGTCCAGGGCACGACCTGGTTTTGTTCCCCAAACAGCTTGGCCCATTACAAACTCCTGTGTAGCTCTTCCTTTGCATAAAAATCTCGTATCCCACACTTGTCCCCAAGTTTCCTGCACACTTCACTCCCAGGGCATTGAACCACAGCTGAGGGAAGCGCCCTGAGCTGCTTTAACAACCCAGCAGACCCACCTGCCCCACCTGCAGGCTCGGACCAGCAGAAGGAATGCTTGCCCTCAGATTACCAAACACACAAAACTGAAGGCTTCATATTACCAAAGAAATTCTCCAAAAGAGGAAACTTGGGATTTTTTTCTTTCATAATGCAGAGGAGCATTAAGTGTCAATGATTTCTACACCAGAGTATACCACGCACATAAATACAAACCTACAGGAGGATCCCCAGGCTTATCTTTCCAGCTCTCTCACGTCCATAAATGTTGTCTTTATCCCCAAATACGTTTTGCAAAAGGCTTTGTTAAGAGTCAGCTTTGAACAAGTGTGCTCCATCGAGCCAGAGAGGGTGAACCTGAACACCAGCAGGTGACAGTCCTTTCAGGTCAAGTTCCCTGCTGAACTGAGTGTGTGACTGGTCTGCAAAACTTTAGTGAAATACTAAAAAAACCCTATCTTGGAACATGTAAGTGATGAGAATGTTATGAACTGATATGGATGTACAAGACTGAAATACCTGTGCATTTACAAGGTTATCTCTATTAACTTGAGGGCTGAAATCTGGCATTCCTATTTTGGGTGTGACCCACACATATTCATATACTTCATATTCATATACTTCATATTCATATACTGTGATTCATATACTGAATCACAGAATACGCTGAGCTGGAAGGGACCCACCAGGAGCATCCAGTCCAAGCCCTGGCCCTGCACAGGTGCCCAAACGTTCCTGGAGCTCTGGCAGCCTCAGGGCCAGGACAATTCCCTGGGGAGCCTGGGCAGTGCCCAGCACCCTCTGGGGGAAGAATCTGACCCTGCCCTGGCCCAGCTCCAGCCCTTGCCTAGTTCCTGTCCCAGACCCAGAAGTGATTGGGACCTGCCCCTCCATTGCCCCACAGGAGAATGTTCAAGAGCACAACGAAATCTCATCTCAGATTCCTTCAAGCTGAACAAACCAAGTGATCTCGTCTGCTCCTCCTATGGCTTCCCCTCCAGACCCTTCACCAGGGTGAATATTAGAGTGTTTCACACCTGATGATAAGCCTGGTTAGATCCAGGTAGATCTCACTGTTGACAGGTTTGCTTTTAATCCCCTTCAAACCAACAGGACATGTGAAGAAAGGCTCATCTGCCAATACTAGGGACACATCCAAATGAACAACTCCCACAGCAAGAGTGCAGGAGAGGTGTGTGTGGAAAAACAGCCAGGTGGGAAATAGCCAGACATCAGCAGAAAGCCACCGTGTTTCAGATGTGGGATGATGTGGAAAGCCCCTTGCAACAGAAACCTGGCAGAGGAGGGGCCAGAGCTGCCCTGCTGCACCAACCCACAGAAATCCTCTGGGGCAGGGTCTTCCCCAGTGCTGAGTGCTGGGCTCAAGGGAGCCTGCCTGTGCAGGGGGTGGGCCTGGGTGACCTCCAGTGGTCCCTGCCAGCCTAGGCCACACTGTGATTCATTTTTCTAGCCAATGACAACCACATTAACATATAAATGAAAGTAATTTTTTTTTTTTTTGTGAGAGTAGCTAACCGTGTTGCTTACGTAGACAAGCACTCATCTACTGATCACCACAGGGTTGCTTCAGCGACAGAGGAGGAAGCAGAGGTGAGGCAGTCCAGCTCCTCTGGGACAGGAGGTACCTGGGCACCCTGCCCCTCTGCGTGGTTCCAAACAGCCCATTCAGGTTGCGCTGAAGGAAACAATCAAGTATCAGGGTACAAACACAGCAGGAGAGCAGCCCGATGGCACAAGAGCAGCAGGAGCAGAGGTCTGCTGGAAGGGCCGGGACACGGCGCGTGACCGCAGGCTCACGGACACAGGACCAAGATCCACGTGGTGCTGGCCTCAAAAATCCTTCCACCGTCACACCTCAGATCATGGTAACTGTGACCTCCTCTGGACTCAGAGCTTCTGCAGACGGCACACTTCCACTCAGCTGAAGTAAAACCCACAAACATCCATCCAAAGGTCCTGCTGCTGTGCCTAGAACTTTGGCTGGTAGAGGGAGACGCGTCCGCTAAGGCACCCCGAGGCGATCTGACAGTGCGTGGGGGAGAACTTGGTGGTGAGCACCACGTCGTTGTGGGAGTAGAGAGAGCGGATCTCGCGCAGGGGGCTGGCCTCCCGCGGCAGGCAGTCCACCAGCTCGCTGCAGTGCGCGTCGAAGCCCAGCAGGCGGATGCCGAAGCCGTGCGGGGACGAGATCATGCGGCCGTCGGGGCTGAAGCAGAGCTCCTTGATGTAGCCCCGGCCCACGTTGGCCTCCTCGATGCAGTGCGTCAGGCGCAGGGAGCAGCGCGGAGAGACGGGGCGCACCGGGGCTCCTTCCTGGAATTCATAGACACAAGTCCACTAAAGGGAGAGGCAGAGAAAGGGACACTGAAAGAGAAGTAAAACACTGCAAACGCACATTCCCTCCCCCTGCAGCCGAACAGGTAACGAGCAGCTCACATGCACAGGCAGGGGCACCCGAGGGTGATGCTCCTGCTGACCTGCCCTTCAATGAGCACCCAGAGCAGGCCAGTGACCCAGCACCTCCCTCCGTGTGAGCTATCCAAGCAAAGCAGCTGCCAGCATTAAAGCTGCTATTTTAACTAAATGGGTGCTAGATATAATCTTTCCAATCTAGGTTTCATCTGCAGAGAGCAAAGCCTAATCCTTTGGCCAGGCACCTGCTCTTATTTAGTAAATATTTAAATTAAATCTATGAAGTCAAATTCAGCTGACTCTAACTTAGAGCAGATCACTGGCATTTTATGCCTTTGACTTCAAAAGGAATGGAATCTTGACACAAGGCGGGTGACAAGAGTTTTGAAGGAAGGTTATGAACAGCTCTACAGCCAGTTTGTTATTTGTGAGACACATTAAGATCCCTGTCTGTTATCTCATTATTTAATCTTGAAACAAATGCAAAAAAAAAAAAAAAATCAATGACAAAGTTTATATCATGTTGCGCCCATTTCAGCCCCAAGACAAGCATCCCTAGCTCTGTTTCATGCATCCTGCTGAAATAACTACAAAACAAACAATGCCAAGGAATATTAATAAAAGAGAGTAAGGCAGACTCTAGGACTAAGGGAAGTTATAACTCAGTCAGTCATCAGAACCAACTGATCCAATATAATGTTTTGCATTTTACAACAAATTCTGTGTTGCACAGTGGTTTGACTGTTACAGAACCAGCATTAAAATTTATAACCAATCTGCTAAGCTTCCACTTAGTCCTCTACGCTTCTGTAAAGGGTAACCATTACAAAGAGTACCTTTCTTCAACCAAAAAAATAAAATCCCAAATACTCAAAACCAAAGCATCCTCAATTTACATCAGCAATCAAATTAATGGAACTGTTTATTATTGGTCAAGTATTATTGTCTATTGCTGACCAAGTTAAATGAGCAGAATCTGCAGCTTGCAGCTGAACTGTAGCTGGTCTTATGACTTCCTCTATCAAGTAAAAGCCTTGAAGCAGGTTCTACCAGGAAAAACATTTTAAAAAAACAACAAAAAAGATACATCTGACTGTACATATTTTAAAGAAGAGCACAAGGTAATGTGTTACCTCCTGGTCATCTGTGTTGCTGGAGCACCGCAGCAGCGTGGCCCACCCCTTGGGGTGCAGCTGCAGAGATGTGATGCAGTTCCCACGATCTCTTTCTCCAGGAACCTCTGGTGTTAACACCTCAAGGCTATTTCTAGGTGATCCCCCTGCAAGAGGAATTAACTGTGAGTCTCAGTGAAATCCATACATTGACATTCACCTCTCTCACCCATCCTGCTGCTGAAATGGGGTCACACCTGTGGCAGCTGCACATGGACAGACTGCAGTCAGGACATGGAAACTCAAAGGGCTACAGGAATACCTGCAGCCAACACCAGACTGGGTTCCGTCCTCACTTCAAACAGCTCCTTTTTTGAAATCTGAATGCCAAGACCTGTACTGAATCGGCCCACACCGAGAGCTACATTAACCTCCCACACTTATTCTCCACATTAGCTTTACAGCAAAATCTAAAGAGTGCCGTTTTTGTAAGAACTGGCGATTCTCAAACTTGTATGATGTCCTCTCCAAATTCCTTCCAACACTTGCTCAGCTTGTAGCTTTTCTCCCTTCTTCCCCTCACCCCCAGGTAAATCACTCCCTGGCATCCAGGTAAGCCTCCTCTCATCAGAATGCTTCAACATCTCACAACCACGAGTAGCTAAAAATTAACATTATATTTATTTGAAATTGCAAGGGGTGCACAAAGTATTCACCCATTTGCCAAGTCCATGCTGATTCTCTGGAAGTGTATCCTCTTTTTTTCCCTTAAACATCATTCACACAAACTTTGTTCAAGGAAAAGGGAGCACCTCTATGTAACAACAATGTATTGAAGTAAAATAAAGATCTTGTTACTTTCACCACATTTCTCAGAAATAAAACCTGGTTAGATCCCCAGGCTTTGCTGTGAAATGAGATTGTGTAGGTTAAATAGAAGACTCAGCAACACCATTCTTTAAAAACCACAGGACAAAAGTGCAGTTTTTCACTATTGTACTCTGCCCTCTTTTGGATACAGTAAATCAAAGTCCAGGATTTCTTTTCATTTATGTTTCTTGTAGTGATCTTTTCTTACCTTCTCGCTGGGAGGGCCGTGACAAAGTTTTCTCCGAGAGCGGCCCTGAGTTGTTCTGGTGACAGGGTGAACCCACAGCTCGAGGACCAGAGGAGCCTGATGACGTTATGTCTGCAAACAGCAGCAGACAGGTGAGCCCACAGGTACCCCAGCACACGTGAGCTGCTGGCCAGGAGCAGCCCACAAAACACCCCCAGCACAGAACTGCCACAGGCCGCCTCACCAGCACTCACCTGAGCTCGATGTGGTCCTCCTGGCTCTTAAAATTGGGTAGCTGCCAACCTCTAAAGACTTGTTTAGGTCAAGGTCATGCAAAATCAGAAGATAACCAGAGGAGGTGGAGATCAGCATTTTGGAACAGTCTGGTGTCAGCCTCATTCGCATCAGGAAACGGGTGTGGAAAAACTTCTTGTGGGGACATCCATCCTCTGTGCACCTGGACAGCAATGCAAGCACAGGAGGGGGCTGTGGTCAGCTCCAGCTCAAGGTCCTGATCAGGGCCACAGGAGTCCAGGATGTGCCCACCATCACTCCTTTCGTTCGCCCCACAACTTTTCAAGCACTTTATTTATGTCTTTATCCTACATTTTAATGAAATGGGGGAAGTCACACACTCAAACAACTACAACAATGAGGAAAGAACCTTTTTTTGGAAGAAAGAACCACATTTTGGCACAGCAGCAAGAGAAGCTCCTTTCTAGCCATTTACTATAACCAGAAGGGTGATGCAAGCTTTTGGTAAGGGCTATAAACTACTCCCAGTGTTTCAGAACACACTGCAGCCCCACTCGAGGAGGCAGGCTTTGCACCTTGTACCCATCCTGGTGTGCTGCACAATGGCCACAGGGCAAGCAGAGCCACCACGCACCTGTTGGTGTCCCAGATGATGACGTTTCCATCGAAGCCTGACGTCACCAGCAACCTCGTGTTGGTGTCGTACTCGATGTTCTTGACCCAGCTGGTGTGGCCGTGCAGGGTGCACACTTTGGTGTTCAGCTTCCTCAGGTCCCAGAGCGCGATGGTCGTGTCGTCAGAGCACGTGGCAAAGAGTCGGTTATCCAGGAACCTGGGGGCAGGAAGGGACACTGTGGCTGCTCAGGGCTGTCTCCAAGGCAAATGTCCTCAGGCAGGAATAGGGGCTAACGCAGAGATAAGCAGAGTAGCCACAAACAAAACCCCTCCAAACCTGCAGCAGAGTGCACGCCAGTGAAAGTTCCCCTAAAAGCAGAACTGCTGGGGTATGAACCAGCAGTGCCTCTGCAGCAGCAAATGAGCAAACTCTCAGAGGCACAGCAGAGGTGTGATTTGGTCTGGGGGCTCTTAGGGGTTTGTGTGTTAATGAACTGTGTTCAAATCACAGAAGAGCCAAGCCACCACCGGAACATGTGCACAGACAGAATCCCCACTCAGCCTGCTCCCCCTCTGAACAACACTCAGCTCAGTGGGGCTGAAAGCAGCTCAGGCAGGAAATAATCTGAATAAACAGAGTCCAGAGTTTACTGAAGCAAAATCAAGGCTTTTCAAAAACACTGAGTGAAGACAAGACCTTGTTTGAGAACGTACCAACACAAGTTATTTGGTTCACTGAGAAAATCAGCGGATGAAATCACAGAGTTTGCACTGTGCAGATCAAAGGTGACCACCACTGGAACTCAGACAAGCCTTCACTTTCAGAAGGACAAGGCATGCTGGTTGTGTTTGGAAGTCATTCGATGAAGGCACTCAGTTAAGAAAAGCCCTAACTGAGGTAAAAGGATCAAGACACCCATCCAAAAAACACCCACTAAAAATCCTTTAAGCCTAGAGCAACACCATGCAAAAGAAGCGACAACTCTGAAAAATGAATAACCAACTACCACGGGAAAAATCCCAAACTTTGGTGAATAGTAAGCATCTTTGGTGCTCACTACAAGGAACTTGTGCAGAGCTGCAGAATCCTGCTCATCAACCTGAGCAAGGCTCCAGGCAATGCTGTAGTAACTGTGTGCAGAACAGAGTTCAGCTCCTCTGTGTCATACAGACACACATTTTAATCCAGCTTTCCTGACAGACACCCAGCTGATGTAAAACTTCATCATCTTTTGTAACAAAGACAACCAGCTTGTGAAAACCACCACCTTATCTGATGAACGTGGCACCCCACAGCATATTTGGCTCTTTTGAGTGAAAATGCTCAGAATATTGTACAGTTTTCCTGGGATTTTTCTGTTTGGGTTTAGTTCTCAGTTGAGGTTTTTTGTTGGTGTGCAGTTGGTTAGTGTTTTGGGGTTTTGGAGTGAGGCTTTTTTTGCTTTGAGAATGTGAATGGAGAGCAGCTGCAATATTATCAGAAGATACCTTAAATTCACATCACCTACTCCCAGAACAGCTTAAAACCCCTGAATGTAAAAGGAAAAATATTACATGATAAAAATATTGATGGATTTAGACTCCTGCTCTTGCTATTTGCAGCTCTATCACAAGAAAGTGGCAGAGGATTTAAATTATAAAGCCTAAGTACAGGCTGAGTTGTGTTAAAATGTCCCTCCTGACCTACCTGATGTTATTTACACAGTCTTCATGAGCTTCGGAGAGAGTCTTGATGTGCTTTGAAGATATTGGGTCAAAGAGCAGGACTTCAGTCTGTTCACAAGCGACAGTCAGCACCGACCTGCGGAGGGCAGAACAGAAAACTGTGTTTGTGCTGGGTTTTGCCCTCCAGCAGGTGCCTGTCATGCCATAGACTCCCTGTGTGTCCTCGGGTCCATCTGCCCACACCTTCCAGGGGTTCTGAGACAGAAAAAGTAACATTGATTCAAAGGTTTATATGGAATATCTATTTGCCCTTTTGCAAATCAGTCGGATTTTTTGCAGTAAAACCTTGCAAAACACAAATTTGGCAATACTGGGGGGGGACCCAGCACCAGCAGGAGCTGGGCACTTGTAAACAGGATTGTCACCCCCGGCCCCTCTCCTCCTGGAGAGGGACTCCCTGCTCCACCCAGGTGAGGTGGGAGGAGCACAGAGTGACAACTCACGCCAGGAATTTGTCCCAGTTATTGAAACCAAGCCCGGGGGTGCTGCTGATGTAGAGCAGCAATGACACCTGGTCACCAGTACGGACCCTGCGCCTCGGGATCCCAGGCACACCTGGACGGGCATCCCGGGCACACCTGGATAGCGATCTCGGGCACACCCACCGGGGAGCCCCCGCACACCGTGATGGGGAGCGCCGGTCACACCTGGGAGGGGATGCCAGCGCACCTACCCGTCGGGCGAGTACTCGAGGTTGAAGACGGCGCCGTGGGTGCGGGTGCTGAGGGACACGGAGTCGGCGGGCTGGATGGCGCCGTACAGCCCGGTCATGGCGCCGAACGTGTCCCGCGCNCCCGAGACCCCGCCCATCTCAGTCACTCGTCCGCCGGTGCACGTGACCGTGTGTCCCTCAGAGCTGGGGCTCCGCCGCCGGTGGGTCAGGAGCGTCCGGGCCGGGCTGGGCTGGGCTGGGCTGCTGTCATCCATCCACCGCACTGTGACCGCACAGTGCCCGCCTCCCTTTCTGAGCAACGGCGAAGGCTCTCCTAAGAGGAATCTGCTCTCTGGGCGACGGCCCCGGGATTGAGGCCCACGGGGCCGGGGGCAGGGCAGTGCCGGCCCTGGGGATCGCCAGCACCGACCCAAAACGGACCCAGGCGCAGTCGGAGAGATGAAATGTGCCTCGGGCTGCTCAGCGCGAGAAGTGAGCTATAACCAGCAAACAGGGGGTTGAGTACTAATTAGTAGAAAAGAGTTGTGATTTATAACCAGTTACTGCTGATGTCTTTGTACAATGTATAAACAGTGTAAAGTTTTGATGGTCGGCGAGCAGCTTTTGTGTGCAGCCAGCTCCTGGCTTGTGCAAACTGGGATAAAATCTCGGATAAGCCAGCAGCGCGTCACGTCGGTGTGCGAGCTGGGGCTGTGCCCCGGGAACGAGCCCCCGTTTGGGACAGCACCTCCCTCCTTGAGCCTGCTCCCCCCGCCCGGACCTGGCCCAGCACTCTGTGCCCTCTGAAAGACAATTACCAGCAGGTAGGTCCAAAACTACCCAGGGAAGGTCAGGGTCTCTCCTCCCCACACAAGCCACTGCTTTAGTGGACCGTGAATATTTTTCCTTACGTTTTTACAAGCATATTGACATAATATTTATATAAATACATTAAATGTTTTTTCAAACGGCATGTTCTGAGAGCACAAAAGACGCTACTAAAACCTTGTTGGCAGAGAGGAGTCTGGAGAGGCCTCTTTCACCTGCTCTGGTGCCAGAAGGTGCAGGATAGCTGCCAGTGAGGGATCTGTAACAGTCCCAGGCTTCAACTCCAGCGGCAGGACCAGCCCCTCCTTTGGGGTCTGTTTCACCCTGGGAGTGTTACTGTGACCTCCATTGTATCCCCAAAATGTTCCTTCTGTCCCCCTACGGAGAAGCTCAGTTTTCCTTCTAAATATTCCTTATCCCTTGTGTGCTACCTCAAGTCTCACCCCCAAAGTTTTCTCTACCCATGTCCTACTGACTATACTTCACTTTGCCTCAGAATTCCCAGCTCAGTCTTGGATCTCCCTCATTCCTGGCAACCTGCTAGAACATCTGGAGTCCTGCCCCTGGTCACCACAGAGGGTCAAGAGATGGCACAGTGAGGCCGCACTGGGGTCTGGGACCAGGAGGAGGCAGAGTGCGTTCAGTGGGCAGGGGAGACGTGCTTGGAACAGCTTGGGCAGAACCCCAGTCCGTTCATGGAGAAACAGGTCAAGAGCTGTATCAACACCCAGAACAGAGCGTGACAATGCACCAGGCCTAGAGGAGAGTTTCTTGGCAGAGCAGTGCTGGGGAGTGTAAAATGTGCTCCTGATAGTGCCTCAGGGAAACACAGATGCTCTCCCAGGAAACAAAACACAAGTCAGTGTTGCAGCCAAGCCCGTGTGTGAGACACAGCCCCCCCCATCCCTGCCAACACACCACAGGATTTCACTAAAGCCCCATCCTGTGGGCTGGAAGGGTTTCCAGGCAGTGTTGCTTGCCTCACTGCCCAGCCAGGTTCGTGCTGTACTTGACTGGACATCCTGGTTTGCTCTGGGGTTGAGTTCATTTCTTCCCAAGAGCAGGCACATGCATGCTCTGCATGCAGGGTGAGGAGAATGCTGATTGTGTGTGGATGTTATGGCTCTGCTGGGCAGCGCTGGCCCTGCCGAGGGCTTTCCAGCTGCTTCTGCCCTGACAGCAAGCAGATGGGGGGGCTACATCCCAGCTGGGTCTGCTGTTATTTGTGTCCCCTCCCTTTACGTTCCCCCATTTCACATACTGAGCATGCCTTATGGTGTGCGATGCAGATTTTCAGGTAGTCAGAGCTGTCTGGGGGGCAGGCATCAGTCAGTTGGCTTCCTGCAATCCCAGCCAGAAGGATGCACTGGTCATGCAATTCTTCCACTTTTTCCAAATCATAAGTAATTTGGGGGGATTCATTGGCCATCCAAATCCCGTTGGTTTTCCAAATTCCAACTGCTTATGCTTATCTCCATTGAAACAGTATAATGGGACAAAAAAAGCATGAATAATGATAAAAGAATTAGAATATACAAATCAAGTGGAGCACGATGGAGGAGCGTCCTGGGAAGCTGCTCCAGGCTAACCAGGTCTGTGGCATCTGCGGTGTGACCCGTTGGTTGAACACGGCCACAGACGGGACGAAACTTTTGGGGGAGCGCGCGAAGCACTTTGTGCCGCTGATAGCCGAGACCCCCGTCACGGACCAGCACCAGAGCCACCTGCTCGGCGGAGGAACGGGTACCTGGGGTACGCGGCTCTGCGGAGGAACTGGGCCGGGCAGTTCCGCATCGCGGGGGAACGGCCGGACCCGCCCCGGACCCGCTCGGGACCCGCCCCTTCCGCGCCAGCGGCGCGATGGAGGCTCGGCTGGCGGCGGGGATGGAGGCGGCGGCGGCAGCGAGCGAGGCGGAGGCGGAGGTGGCGGCCGAGGCGCTGCGGCTGCTGCGGATCGAGCCCTCGGACGCGGGCGATCCCAGCGCGGGGCGGGCGGGC
>VXAC01000494.1:345731-374806 GCA_013399225.1 Rhipidura dahli
CTCGGCGTGGGCGGCGGCATGTCCGAGAAGGTGCGGGGGCCCGGGGGCTGCGTCGGGGTCCCGGACGTGCTGCCCTCCGCGTGTGCCCGTCCCTGCCGCGTGTGACCCAGCTCGGTGAGACCGCCGGCCCCGGGCTCGGGGTCACCGTCCCGCTCTGTCCCCAAGGAGAGTGGCCGCCTCGCCTCCCAGATCCGCAGGCTCTACGGGGCGAACCGTCGCGCCGCTCGGCCCTTCTGGCTGTACCTGACGGGGTTCGCGGAGGGGACGCCGATCTACGAGCAGTGCTTCCGCATGAACGATGGCTTCGCCGGATACCTGGTGAGGGTCTGGCCACGGGATCGAGGAGAGCTCAGCCCTGTGCTCTGCATCTTATTTAAAATTAGACCATTGTTGCTGCTCTCCCTTTCTCAGAGCACACCAAGAACTTCTGATGAGGAGAGAATTTAATGGAATTTTTAGAAGTGTGTCTGTCAGTGCCTAGAACAGAAACATTTTCCAATTGAAAAAGAAAAACCCAGGGTCACTGGAGATCTGTAGGATCTACAAGATCTTTAGGAGTTTGTATGTCCAAAGCAGTAGTGTCAGTCCCAGGATATCTCTCTGTCTGGGAGGGGGCTTTGTTCTGTCAGATGCACCTTGGGCTAACTGGCTGCTTCACTCTGTCTGGTGTTTTCAAGATGGATACAACTCCGGAGAGTTACCTGGACCTGTTTCCTTTGGATGCCATTGTTTATCTCACTCCTGACTCTGAGAATGGTAAATATTTCACATGCTTTAGGCAAGGGAGAACCAGGGCCAAAGGCTGCCTTTTAGAAGTTTATTTTTGAGGCTATTCCACACTTCAGGCAAGTTGTGCCTACATAGGCTGTCTCACATTGCACAAGATATGCTCTGTGCTCACATCTGGTGCTAAATCTGTGCTGGTGGGACCCATCTGCCCTCAGGCTTCAGCCCCTGGGGCAAGGGGGCTCTGCTCACTGCTGTCCATGGGAGCGGGGTCTGTGGTACAGCAGTGTGCTGTGGGATTTACTGCTGTGTGGTGGTGAGCCAGTGCATGTCCTATTTCTAGTCCTTGAAGACATCGATCCGGACAAGGTGTACGTGCTGGGAGGGCTGGTGGATGAGAGCATCCACAAGGTGGGTGGTGTGTGCCCCATTTTCTCACAAGGCCAGAGACATCCCAGTGCTGCGGCTGCCTCCACCATCCCTTTTTCCTCAAATTGTGCCTGGACCCAGCGGCAAGCTGGGGGAGGCTGCAGCAGGGCGGGTGCCACAAGCCCCGGGGCGGGTTTTGGCTCTCTGGCTGCTGGTGCCAGGCGTGGGCCGCCGTGTGCCAGCGTGTCTGTGTGTGCCCTGCAGCAGCTGACCCTGCGGAGGGCACGGGAGCAGTCCCTGCAGACAGCTCGCCTGCCCATCCGCGAGTACATGGTGAAAGCCCCCAATGCCAGGAACTACCACTCCGAGACGCTGGCCATCAACCAGGGTGAGGGGCTGCAGCGGGGCTGGGGGGTCCCAGGGGCACCCTGCAGTCTGGGGTGATGCCAGCTCCCCGGGAAGCTGTGCACAGGCAGGGCACAGTGGGCTGCAGGGACAGGCCACGGAGGGATGGGAGTTTTGAGGCCTGTGCCACGCTCAGCCAAGTCTGACGATGGCAGGGAGGGGTGTTGGTGTCCTGTATCCCTATGGACTGGCACACCTTCTCACAGCAGAGGATATGGTTGTGCTCCTTCCCCTCTGCAAGGTGAATGCTTCTCTGCTGGTAACTGCAGGGGCTCATGACCCAGGCCAGCTCCTGAAAGCTTTTACCCCTGACAAGAGGACTCTGTTGCCCCTCCATTGACACAAGGCAGTGGAAGTGGCTGGGGGATCTGTGTGCCCAAGGGGTGGGGTCTCGGTGCCTGGAAGGGATGGTGGGAGCGCAGCAGGTGTGACTCTCTACAGGGGGGACACGGGCAGGTGGCACATGTCAGCCAAAACAGTGATGGGGGGCACTTTGCTCTAGTCAGCACAGCCACTACTTTGCCCAGAGCCCCCTAAAGTCCACTCCAAAACAGCTGTCTCCCCTAGGTAAGCTGCCTCAAGCACCAGCTTATCAGGTGGGACGTGGGGACCCTCTCTGCACCATCACCTCTCTCATGTTCGGTGGGTGTGTGTAGAGCTGCTGCCACCATCCTCACAGCACATGTGTGACTCAACATCTCTCTGCTCCTGACAGTCTTTGATGTCCTGTCCACCTACTACGAGACACGGAGCTGGCCGGCAGCGCTGAGGGCTGGAGTTTCCTCTGGGAAAGGCTACATGCTACCGGACACAGCAGAACAGGTGGAGACAGCCCAGGGCACCACTGCTGCCCGAGAAAACGCTTTATTGTGTGGTGAGGAGCTGCACAGCCAGGAAGCACCAGCGTGACTGTGCACAGCAGACAGATTTCCAGCAGTGTGAGGACCTTCTTGGAGTGACACCTTCTACCTCAGGAGTGCAGTGCTGGACATCCCCATCCCCTTGAGCAGGAAACAAAAGCTGGTGGAGCCTGCGATCCAGTGAAAACTGACAGGAATTCAGTTTCGCTTCTTTACAGTCGTTATTTTGTGACTCCTGCACCTACACTTGCTCTGGGATGGGGAGGAGAGCTTTAAGGTGTTTTCTTCATTTTATTGAAACAGAGAAAGGTGCAGTTAGGGTTGCAAAGCTTATGGTCAAGGAATACCCCCCACCATGGGACAGGACAGTGCTGCTCCTGCAGGAGAACGCGGGACAGGGAGCAGCTCCCAAGGGCACTATGTCCCAACAACTTAAACCCAGTGGAGACTAGGTGAGTTGCTGAAGCCTTTGGCTAGTAGTGTGCATCTAATATAAAATAAAATGTTTAGATCCCCATTGTGTTTCTACAGTTACTGGTGAGCGATACCTTGTCACACCTGACACACACAGGTCCCTGAGCCCCGTATCCCTGCTGGGAGGTACCTGGGCTCGGCCGTGCCCTGCAGTGACATGTGCCACAGCCACAGCAGGAAGTGTGTTTGGTGCAGCTGAGTTGATACATTACCTCAGCCATTGTTGCCAAAAGCGCCCTAAAACCTCATGGCCAATGGCAGTAGGACCTGAAGGTCATCTGAGGTAAGTTTGGTTATGTGTTTTTATTCCTCTCTCACAGCAAGACCCTTTCACAGCCCTGGGACTTGTGCCCAAGTGCGTGTGACAGCGGGGTCTGCAGGAGCAGTTGCTGGGGCTGTCGTGGTTTAACCCAAGCCAGGGTTAACCCCAGGTTAAGCCACGACAGGGACTCGGAGTACCGTGGTGTCAGTGTTGGCCAGTGCCTGTTGCTGTGCCTTGGGGGCTCTTGGCAAGCTGGGTGTGCAGATGGTCCCCTTCAGTGTCCCAGAGCCCGGGGACAGTCCTGTCCCTACGGTGCCTGGGGAGATTCCAGCCCACCCTGTCCCTCAGCTGCTGGTGCAGACCCCGTCACCCTCGGCACACTCAGCTGCAGCAGCAGCTTCCTGGGGAAAGGCAGCCGCCCCCCAGTGCCCCCAGGCTGGTCCTCAGCAGTGAGGGACCAGCCTCTGCCCCTCCACCCAAGGGCACTGCAGTGCTGCCCCGGGGGGTCACACCTGGCCAGGTGGGAGGGGGACAGGGCTGGTCCTTGCTGAGGGAGCCCTGACAGCCCCTGCACAGCTCTGATCACGGCATTACGGTGTCGGGGCTTGCCCCTGTCATCTGGCAGACACTGAACCTGAGCAGCTCCGAGGGTGGGGTGGAGGTAATCGGGGCATCTCACTCATCAGCACACGGCAGCAAAGGAGCTGCCCTGGCTGGGACGGCCCTCTCCTGCCAAGGAAAAGCAGCTGATACAGGATCACTGTGTTCCCTCAGCTGCAGAAGGTGGAAAAAGCCACCTGGGGTCCTTGAGGCCAGGCTGGGTTTGATGTCCCTTCAGTTCGGAGCCTGCCTGGAGAGCAGAGTGGGTGAAAGGCAGGCTGAAAGGCTCCCACCCTTCCCCACGGGTGACAAAGGCAGCTGAGACAACACTGTGACACTGACAGCCTGCACAGACTGTGGGAGGCAAGGGACGAGCCCTGGGCAGGACATGCACTGAAGCGCTCCAAGAGCAGCCCAGGGCACGGCTGCTCTTGGGGAGCCCAGCCAGCAGGTGTGGGCACATCCTCCCATGGCCATCCTGGGCTAAACATTGCCTGGGAGAGAGCCTGAGGTGGACAGAGGGCACACATCTGGCCTCTGTCCCCCTCAGTGCCCTGGTGTGCCCCCCAGCCTGTCACATCCACGGGGATGCCCTGAACTGCTGCAGCAGACAGAAGATGGCAGCGGACAGGGCCGTGTGCTGGCGGGCAAGGAGCTTGGTGCCCAGCTCAGGGCAGACCTGCCCATGGAGCTGCTGGTGCAGAGCCTCCACCAGCTGCTGGTAGGTGCCCACCACATCCCCCAGCGCAGCACCCAGCTCCTGCTGTCTCTGCCTGCAGCGCCGGCAGTGTGTCACCTGGAAGCAGGTCACTGCCAGGTGAACCAGGCGCTCAAACGTCACCCTCAGCGCACGTTGCACCTCTGTGAGAGGCTGCTCTGTACTCAGGAGCGCCTGGCAGCTGGACAGCAGGTCCTGGGAAGCCCAGCCCAGGGCACCCTTGCTCTCTGCACCCTGCTCTGCACACTGGTTGTGCAGGTGGGTTGCCTGGTTCCCATAGAGCTTCCCTACGACCTCCTGGAGCTCTGCAGTGTAGGCCAGGAAGCGGGAGAAATCCGCAGGGCTCATCCGTGCCTGATCCTTCAGCTGCCCGAGCACTCGGATGTGGGGGTCCTGCCCTGCCCTGTCACTGGGGAAACTGCTCCTGGGGTTCCTGGGAAGGCTGCAGGTGCCAGAGGGGGGGGTGGTGAGGGGCCCTGGAAGCTGGGGGGGGCTGGTGTCACGGTCCCCCTGGCTGTGGGGCTGGGGGAAACAGCTGATGTAGGGCAGCCGGCAGCCGCAGCTACCCAGCCCTCCTGGCACCGGGGAGCAGCCCCTGGGCCCGGCTGGGATCGGGGGGGAAGGGGTCTGCTCACCCTCCTCAGGGTTAAGACAGAGAAAGGAGTGTTTTGCAGCCCTGTGGTCTCCTGCTCCTTGCCCCAAGGGAACTGGGAGTGAGGAGAGGGAAAGCCCTGCAGATGGAGCCAGGCTGGAGTTCTTCCCCAGCCCCACAGCCTGTTCCCTGGGAAGAGAAGCCCCTGAAGGCTGCGGCTCTGGCTGAGCCACATCTCCTGCATCTCTCATGGGCTGCCCTTCATGCGGCCCTGAGCTGGTCACCAGCTCCACGCCACAGCCCCCTCCAGCCAGGGATGCTGGCTTCTTCCCTCCAACAGCACTGGCCCCCAGGCACCCGCTGGCCCTCAGACAGCCCAAAGGCTCCTGAGGGTCATCCACCCTGCCCTGCAGCCAGCTGGGTGACACAGGGTCTGTCCTCACCCCGAACGAGAGCCAGGAGAGGCGGGTGAGGACCCCTGAGGCACCGCTGCCGTGTGCCAGGAGCTGGGCTGCCTCCGGGAACCCCACCTGGCCTTGGTGCGCTTTCCACAGGGTCTCCCCACTCACCACCTGTGGGCTCCTTGCCCAGGACATGGCCCCATCCCTGCTGCTGTTGGCTTGGCACCGACCATCGGCACAACACTGACCATCAGCAGAGTGCTGACCATCAGCACGGCCCTCGCTATCAGCACGGTGCTGACCATCAGCACAGTGATCACCGCCAGCGCTGCCCTTGCCAGTGACACAGCTCTGGCTATTGGCCTGGCTCTCCTGGCAGGGAGCCGGGGAGGGCTCCACACTCACAGGGAGCAGCCCCTGGTCCTGGGCCAGCCCCTGGGGAGGGGCTGTGCTGGAGATGGAAATTGGTGGCAGCTGCAGGAGTTTATCAGGGGGGCAGGTCCCCTCTGGGTCCCCAGACTTGGGCACAACACTGGCCTTGTGCTGAGTGGCCACCACCTCAGCCTCCTCCTCCTGTGCCCCTTGGGTCTGCCAGCTTCCCGTGGGCACACATCTCTCCTCGCTCAGACACCCAGGATCTGTCTCCACTGGGGAGCTTTCCTGAGCAGCTCCCCTCTGACCTCTGGGAAGGGGCTCAGCTTCCTCCAGGGACAGCAAAGGGGGGTGTGCTGGCTGGAGATCCTCCTCCCCAGGCTGGTCACCAGGATGGGGAACATCCAGAACAGATGAAACCACCCGTTCCCTCACTGACTTTGTCTCTGTGGTGCCAGGCTCCATGTCCATCAGCTCCGAGCAGGGCTCTGTGCCAGCAGTGTCCCTCTGGGCCCGGGTGGCCACAGGGAGCTCCATCTCCATGTCCTTCGCTGTGTCCTCTGCAGAGGGCTGAGTGGGTGGCCAGGAGCAGCAGCGCTGTGGAGAGCCTGGGAGAGCTGCAGGGAAACTGACCTGAGAGGTGTAGTCAGTATTCAGGAAAGACCTTCTCTTCCTCAGGCTCTTGGTGTAGGTCAGCTCCTTCTCCTGCCCGTGCTTCTCCCTCATCGATGGGGTCTCCCCCCAGCTGTAGCACCTCAGCCTCTTTGGGATGCAGGAGGAGCTCTCTGTACCCTCCCAGGATGCTGTATCGTAGCCTGCTGGCAAGAAAAAACATGGAAATCGGGAAGCAGTCCTGGGCAGCAGAATATCCACCTGCCTACACAGTGGGCCAAAAAGCTCTTGGCACAGGACTTGGAATCACAGACACAAATGTCCAGCAGCAATGCCTGGCTCCCGAGGGCAAAAGGAAATGATCTCTCGTGATGAAATACCTACTGGAGGCTGGATGCCACAAGAAAGGCAGAGCCGGGGTGCATGGCTAGAGGACTGAAGGCCAGGGGGTGATGTGGGCTCTGGAGTTGCGTCACCTGAAGGTGGGTACGGCTGTAATTCCCCAGTTCAACCTGGGAACAGCAGCAGCGCTACGAGAGCACTGCCCACAGCTCTGGGCTTGTCATCAAATAGAAAACGTGGTCAGAGGCTCCCAGTTGGAGATTCAGATGAGAAAAATGTCCAGAGATGACAGGTTTTTCCTGGACACAGTACAGTGACTGTGCATTAATATAAAAGCCAAAACTGTTCTAATGGCAAAAATCAAATTCTTAAGAGGTTCAGTTAATACCGAAGGAGCTGATTACTCCAAAAACAAGAATCCTCTCGTTTCTGAGGAAATACAATGGCCAGGGAGCTGCCAGCCCTGGGAACCCTTGACCCAGCTATGTAACAAGCCTCTGACCTGAACGTGACCTTTGACCTCGGGGGGATCACGGAACAGTGTTTTACAGGTTTGGGGTCTCCTGAGCTGAGAGGAAGAGAGCAGAGATTGCAGAATCCCACTCCTCTGAAAACTGCCTTTTCACCCAGTGCTTGATTGTGGTAACAAACCCCCTGCAGTGTCACTGTAACAGTGCTGAGGAGTGACCGGTGGAGAACGGGTGTTCAAAGGTCCTTCAGGAGTCCTGGAGAGACCACTACGAGCTGGCAGGCGAGTCCCCAGGAGGGCTGACGGCAGAGGAGGCAGCCCCTGCAGCACGGGGGTGTGGGTTTACCTGCCAGCGCGTCCGGAGGGCTCAGCCTGTCCGCAGCATCGTAGAACTCCTCCTCGGAACTGGAGTCCCCGAAGCCCGGGGGTGGCTTGAGGACGAGGTCGCCGGTCCCCGCGGGGCCCGGGCCGTAGCGCAGGCTGTGGCAGCCCGCGGTGTCCGGCTCGGACAGCCCAGTGCCCCCGCCCCGCTCCGAGGCGCTGCCCCCGGGCCGAGGCACGAAGCAGAAGAAATCTCCGGCGGCCGCCGCCCCGGGGCTGCCCGCGGCACGCAGCGGCACGAAGCTCCCGTCCGCGCTGCTCAGCTCCCGCACGGTGGGCGCGTAGAAGCGGAGCAGCTCTGCCCTGGAGGAAGAGCACGCCTTCGGCTCATCTTCCTCCAGCGCGTCCATGGAGTCGCTGGAGCCGCTCGTTTTCACCCCTCGGCTGCCGGTGTTGGCCGAGTCGGACGCCTCGGAGGCGCTGTCCGTGGCGCTGTCACCCCCGGCCCGTGGGCCACCACCCCCGGCCGGGGGCTCTGCGCCGCTCCCCCCTGGGCTGCGCGGCTCCCCCTGCCCCTCCGCGCTGCCGCTCGCCGCAGCCGCGTCCGTGCGACACTCCGAGGAGGAATCCAGGTCCCAAGAATCTTCAGAGTCGCTGCAGGCTCGGGATTCATACCCTGGGATTTAAACACACTCGTCAGCCCATCCGGGGCGTGGGGAGGGGGATCAGACACTGCCCCGGGCATTCAGGGGGCTCAGCCCTCGCCAGCTCACCAGCCAGCAAAGGAAGGTCTGTGGGGTGTTCTTGCCCCACAAGCAGCACCCCTGGAGCTTCAGGGCAACCACCAAGTGACCCCTGGCCCCAAGCCTTGGTCTGCAACCCCCACAAACCTGCAGAATCATGGCACACGGTATCACAGAACCATGGAACCGTGAATGTTGGGAAAGCCCTCCAGGATCATCAGCTCCAGCCTTAATCACGTGCAGGTGGCACCACCCAGCCCCAGGCCCACATAATGCTTTTCCCAGGAGCTGGGTCATTCACCCACTCCCTCCCCATCCTTTGTCCAAAAAGGCTGTTTTTAAAACCTTCTTCAGCTGAGACACGGTGCAGTTGCTGGTTTTTCTCTCCCCAGGTAAATATGGAGACATTTGCATCCACAAAGAGTCTGTAGTAACCAATGATGAGGCAGACGAGATCCTTCGCACTGTTTGACTCCAGCAGCAGAGTGAGCACCTTTTTTTTTTGTTTGTTTGTTTTATTTTTTGGAAGTTTGGGGGAGAAAAGGATGAAAAGATTAGAAAAAACAAATACTGTTTGTAGCACAGTCTGCAGGAACAGGCTGCACAAGGACAAGGCACCCCTCTGTCTCAAACCTCCCTCAGTCTGCTCCTGCACGAAGCACAAAGAAGAGTAGTTTACTTTTCTCGCCTTCTGTGCCTTTGGTGTGTCTCACTGATGGAGGAAGAATCACTTTTCCTCAGCAGGAAGAACCACTTCTCTCTAGTAATGTTTTTGGCTCTTCCTACGGGCTTTCCCTCCCAAGTCTGTTCTAAGCCTTTCATGCTGATGGTGCAAGGGACTCCCCCCGTGCCTCTGTTCCCACACAGCCGCTCACCTTCAGGTCCTGCAAGTAGATCTTGACTGTGCTCACTCGCTCGGACTCCTCGCTGAGCTCCACCCTGCTGATGCTGGGAAACTCAGCCAGGCTCGTGATGATGTTGAGCTTGCTGTTGATGATCTGGCTCACCCCGTGCTTGGCACCCACCAGCAACGCCACGTATGACTCCCTGTCCTGCTGCTGTAGAGGCACAGCTTAAAGCTGTCAACAAAACCTGGGCAGGTGTGGCCAGCAGGGCAGCACACCAAAGCCAATCACACAAACAAACAGCTCGTACCATCAGTGTGGCATTGAAGATCTTCCCGCTGTACATCTTCAGCTCTCCCAGGATCTGCAGGTAGCTGAGGCGCACCTGGGCTGCTGTGAGCGTGTGCTTCGTTTGGCAGGAGAGGAAACATGGGTTAGACACAGGCAGCAGCGGCAGGACAGCAGACACTCTCTGCTGCACGAGTGGGTATCTGACCAACACATCAAGCTCAGCCTGCACAGGCAGCAGAGGTGTCCGTGGACTGTCCCACGTGGCCCAGTGGGCATCTGGCAGCCCAGAGCAAAGTGCAGCAGGACACAGGATGCAGGGAGATCAGGGAGCCTGGGCACAGGGCACGAGAAGCAGCAGAAAAGCCCCAAGCAGGGAGGGGACCTGTGGAGGGAGGGCACTCCCACCAGCCTGGGGGCTCTGTGACCCGGGGCAAGCTACCTTCTGCCGAGGGTCCAGCAGCACCTGGTTCCGCTTCA
Organism: Rhipidura dahli; assembly: GCA_013399225.1. Classification (NCBI taxonomy): domain Eukaryota; kingdom Metazoa; phylum Chordata; class Aves; order Passeriformes; family Rhipiduridae; genus Rhipidura; species Rhipidura dahli. Next base: position 355,611 of record VXAC01000494.1, read on the forward strand.
GGTGGTAGCTGATGGCCTTCTTGATGTCCTTCCCCCTCATGTTTCGAAGCAGGGTGGGTGAGATGAAGTTTTCGATTCCCCAGTCCCTCCTGGCAGAGAGAGGGGAGGGAGCACAGGGGTCCCAGCCATGCCGAGCCCCAGCACCACAGGGGAGGGCAGAGGCACCAGGCAGCCCTGGGGGCTGTACCACACCCAAATTTCACTCGCTCAAATTCTCTGCTGCCTGCACCTGCCACCGGGTCGGGGGCGGGATGGGCAATGTGCACTTTGATGCAGAATGGCCATTTCCACGTGGTTTTACAGGAGGAAATTCACAACCTTCCTTAGCAGGACAGTCTCAACCTCCTCTCATCATCCAGAGGATGGAGATTCTGTCCTTGTACACACCTTGCTTTGGGCCATGGGTGCTGCTGGTGAGTTTATTCAGCCCAAGCATTAAACACCTGTGGGTGAGAGCGCTGCCCCTGGCCCCTGCTCCCTGCACACAGCTGGGCACATCTGGCTCATCTGACCCACCACCTTACCAGGGGCTGGTGATTAACAGCGAGCCCAGCACTGCTCCCTGCAGCAGGGCTTGTCTGGGGCAGCTGCAGTCCCAGAGCACCCACAGCAGCAGGGCATGCCTGCTCCTTCTGGCAGCATTTCTTGGCCATTTCCTACTGCCCAGGATCTATCACTGCCCAAAGCAGGTATGTCTGGCGTGCTTCTGGTGGACAGACGGACAGACTGGCTGTGCAAAGCTGATGATTACAGCCCCTCTCTCCAGGCACTGCCCTGAGAGGTGTGTTCAGTTTTCAGGAAAGAGCCTCTCTTCCTCAGGCCCTTGGTGTAGGTCAGCTCCCTCTCCTGCCCGTGCTTCTCCCTCATTGAGAGGATCAACACTGGCAGGAGCAGCCTGGGCAACCATCACTGTGTGAGAGAGCTGCAGCTGCAAGTCCCTGCCCCTGTGACAGGAAAGAACCTCCCTCTGCCTTGGGACACACCCAGGGGGTCACTGTCTGTGCCACCCTGGCGGTTGAGCAGAATAGGGACAGGGACACCCATGGGGCCACCCTGCCCTGGAAGGAGCAGCAGGGCCAAGAGGCTGCAGCTGCCTGTGCCCTCCTGTGCAGGGCTGAACACAGGCAAGCAGCGAGCTGGTGCCACTTGTGTCTGGCTCCTGCTTCTGCTGGGCTTAGTCACGAGAGAACACAGAAAGCTGTGCACTTACTCGATGTATTTCAAGGACACTTTCTGTGGCTGAGCACACGCGTAGATCCTCTCCTGTATGTGCAGAGCAGCCAGACGCAGCGCCACGCTGCACTTCATCTCCACAGCAAACCTCTCCTGCAGCACGTCGCTGCAGCTCTGCAGCAAACAGCATGGGTGGTCAGGGAGCAGACGGAACGACTCCGCCAGCAGGACACCACACACCCCACCAGGGGTTCCACCAGCCAAGCACACAAGTTGATACAAGAATTTTAAGGCAAATCAAACTGAAACGCTCTGATTTTAAGTGCTCTGCATTTCACACAGCTGAGCCAGCTTAGCCAGCTTGAGGCTCACTCTGGTTTAAAGCAAAAACAGGAATGGGGTGAGAAGGGATTGCTAAGCATGGAATGCCCAGGTGTTACCTGCAGGTACAGATATTCAAAGGCCACTGGGTCTTCCTGCAGGAGGTCCAAGGGGTCCTTGGGGACAAAGCACACTCTGAAGAGGCACCGGTAGTCATGAGACTCTCTTTTCTGGACCACCTGCAACAGACAGAGGGCATCACATCACAAGCCCTCCCTCCACGAGTGCACAATGAGCCTTTGCTCCTGCAAACCCACGGGAACTGTTCAACTCCACTGGCAGGGGGATGGTGCAGAGTGTCCTTAATGAACACGAGGAGACTTTGCTAGTGTTTGTAATTTTATCTCCAATTCTCCATCTGTTTTTTTCTTCTCCCTGCAGTAGCCCAGAAGGCCTCTGACAGCAACACTTCATTTAAATACCCACTGATCCCATGCACTTGCAGTGTGACCAGGACAGAGGCTCTGGGGCTGTGTGATAACAGCAGGAGAAGGGGCAGGCTGCTCTGCTTTGGAGCTTGACTTCTTGTGTCTTGTCACAAGACACAGCAGCCCTAAAGAGACCCCTGAATCATCACTGTAATGTCAATACAATGTCAAGACTCTGAGTTCTACATCAGCATATTTTATTCTGGGCAAATCCTGCCCAGCGGAAATCCTCTGACCCATGTGCTCAGTGGTCTGACAGCATCAGCCACTGAGGGACCCGAACTCCGTGATCCTTGTGTGCACCTTACAGTCCAGGATGCTCTCTAAATGATTCTATGAACCCTCTGCAGGGGACTGCCAACCAACAAACCCATAAGCGTGGAGCTGAGACACCTGGGCAGGCTGTTCCTCACCAATGGAACGAGCCCAGGACCACTGTCAGGCAGCAGGGCTACATGAGCTTGCCCCACGTTTACAGGACACTGGCTACTGGCTCAGAATTTAACCCAAGTGGCCCCTGCCTGGGCACATGCTCTGACCACCCAGGGAACCGTAGACAGCGAGGTCAGGCACAGCTGTCCTCAAGCTGTTGTGAGGCTCCAACAGTGCCCTGTGGGTGGGCTGATGTGACAGGCGGCACAAAGGATGTCACCCACCCCTGCTCTGCGTGGCCCAGGCAACAGCAGCCCTGGGGCACGGCTCTGTGGGTGGGCACCCCAGTCGGGGCAGGGTGCTCCCCAGGTGCCACTGCCCCAGGGATGTGGGGGAACACCATGGCAGGGGGGGATGGTATCGCTGGGGCCGGGCTGAGCTCCCTGCTGCGGTGACACCTGCAGCTCTTGGCCCCCTCTGCCCCTCACTGGCCTCTGCTCCTGGGGGCAGAGCTCCTGCAGGGCCATGGGGCGCAGGGGGCTCAGCTCACCTGCGCAATGAGCTCCTCCTCGTGCAGCAGGTGGATCTTGGCCAGGCTGTACTGCTCCTCCAGCACCAGCGCAAAGTGGGCGATGCTGCGGATGGACAGCTTCTCCTGCAGCGTCAGCACGATGTCCTGGGGGCACAGGGGGCACACAGAGCTCAGCTGTGGCACCAGGACGGCTCACACACCACCCTGTGTGACTCCAGCCTGCAGTGGGGTGTGTGGGAGGCACGGATGGACAGGCACAACACATCCCAGCAGGACGAAGGGGAAGCTGCAGCTTGCCATGGCGAGAGTTCAGCAACATGCAAACTCCAAGGTGCCACAGGTACCAAACCCACTTCCTGGAGCTGCCTGTCCTGAGCTGCCTCACACTGAACGTGTTACAGGTTTCAGCTGAGTGGTGTTGTGCACTTTCTGCCACCCCTGAGCCAGGCATTTGCTGTGTTTGTTCTTTCAGCTTTTTAGAGCTCTGCTTGGGATGTGGATGCCCCATCCCTGGAAGTGTCCAAGGCCAGGCTGGACAGGACTTGAAACAACCTGGTCTAGTGAAAGGTGTCCCTGCCCATGGTAGGAGGCTGGAACTGGATGGTCTCTAAAGGTCCACTCCAACCCAATCAGTTTGTGATTCTCTGATTTGTGAAGAAACTTCAAAGAACTGGTGAAAAACACTTCTCTCCAATAAACAAGAATTTGAGACCATAATTGTAAAAATCTTGCCAGTCTGACTGAAACAGTTGTTTAGCTTGTAATAGAGAATTCTGTCAATATACCAACTGTTACTTTAGGTTTACTTTAGGCAAAAAGAACGTATCACCTCACCTCTGACCGAGCACAAAGTAAGACAGAAGCCCATGGATTCACTCAAGCTTCCTGAGGCAAGCATAAATGTTTAACTCATCTCAGTCTCAAGCCACAGAAGAATTTCTAGAAACACCTGATTTAAAAAGCATTTTACTCATTTAGGTGCTTCTGAAGGGCACAAATGAGGGCTGGTCTCAAAAGCTGGGAAAACTTATTCCACATCAGAGCTGAGAAACTCAAGTCAGAGATGAAGAGCTAATCCATCCCTTAGACATTAAGCCCTGGGAGACAGGCATTCAAATCTCTCTTCACCACTCACCTGCCTCTTCCTTACCACCTCCCTTGCTTTGTTGCACTATTTTGCTTTTCCAGACACTTTCCTGAGAGACCACAATGTTTTTGTGAAGCTTCAATGAACCAGACAAACTCCTCCTTTTCTGAGGAAAGCTTTCACTGCATGACAGATGAAGTCCCTTTGTGTTTCCCCTTACCACACTTTCAGCCTGACAACCCCTGAGTGCCTGTCCATCGTGAACCCCTCCCACAGCACCTGCACTGCTGCAGAGCACCAGGCATCCTTTGAGTTACGACCTCCAACCACTGGCCATGGCCAAATCTTACTACATCCAACATAAACTGTGAGCAGCTGCAACAACCAGGCCAGAAGCACTGGAGGTGTCAGCCCGTGTCCCAGCAGAGCAGCCGTGGGGAGGGCTGGATCAAAGGCTCTGCAGAGCAGCGTGGTGCTCTGGGGGGAGTGACAGCAACGTGCCCAAGGTGCCCCCAGCAGAAGGGATCTGAGGGAGGATCACTCTTCACTCAGGAGGAACACGCCCTCATACTCTGCTCTTTCACCTGAGGGGGTTACTCAGCACTCATAAGTAACTCCTCAGCACAGGAGGGGAACATCCTCAACACAGGAAACCCGGGACCAGCCAGCAACCCCCTTCAGAGCAGCTGGTCACTGCACCCCAGAGGCTGCGAGCGTCCTGCCCGCATCTTTGCTGACAGGCTGGACTGGAGTGCTGGGAACAGCCTGCTGAGCATCCTTACCTTCACTGTGGTGCTGCTCTCAAACCTGAATGCCTTCGTCTGTCCGTTCTCCAGGTACACCTTGAGAACATTGGGCATGAACAGGAGGGAGCTCCCCTGCAGAACAAAAGCAGCAGCTGGACCCTCAGACACCCAGCCTGCGGGCACCAGCTGCTCTGCCTGGCACTGCCAGCCCTGGCATCCAGGAAAATCCTTCTCTACCTTGGCAACCCTGTTCCATGGCAGCAAGCTCTATTCCTGATTAGGCTGCTGGCACAGAAGGACAGAGAGAGGGCACAGCAAATGCCTTTACCGTAACACCGCGGCTGCACGGGGCCTGGGAGCACCGTTCCCTTCCCAGCGGCACAGCAGGATCCGGCAGGCACTGAAAGCACAAAGTCATCCTCCCTGCTCATCACCAGAACCCAGCAGTGCCTCCAGAAAGCATCACCTGCCATGGAGCAGCACAGACCCCACACTGACACCATCCCTCCAGCAGCAGCAGCCACAGCTTCGCCCCAGGCACTGCCCACACCCTCCACACTGGGCCGTGGGGAGCCTGGCAAACACACAGTGCTGCTTTCACTGCACGTCCCCCTGAGATTTGTAACCCTGGGGCTTCCTAAGCAGGAGGTGATGCCACCAGAGTGTCCTGAGATAGGTCCCAGACACGTGGGCTAAGGTGAGGACACCCTCAGCAAGAACATCTCTGCTGGGTGCTTTGAGAAGGGTCTGGGGACTTGGTCTCTGTCCTGCTGGGGCAGCCCGGAGCATCACCTTTCATCACCTCACTCCTTCAGCAGAGAAAACCTGCACCTGTCCTCCCAGTTTCACCACTGTTCCTCTGGCTGCTCAGTGCTGGGGAGGTTCACTCCTCCACTCCAGGACTTCCTATTCAACATGTGTTTTTCATGTTCTTGGACCAGCACATTCCTCCCATCGCTTAAAGGGTTCATCTGCTCATCAAGAGAGTCTCAGGGTTAAGAATGGTGTTTCTAAGACGATCTCTACTGTGTTTCATTCACTGTGCCAACACATTGCAAACCTCTGTCCCTCTAGACAGAGAGCCCATACACCCTGGAAGCACTGCCAGAGCAAACATAAAACCCTTTTGAACCCTTCCTTGTTGCTCTCATACTCATTTTGTGGGGTTCAAGCTGCCTGCAGTCGCCACTGAGCAAGAAGAAGAGAGCACTGCAGCTCGTCCCAGCCCCAGGATCTAACTCCTCTGTGCTAACGAGCCCAAACATCTTTACACCTTTGACAGGTGTGGGGCCCTCCATCAGCTCCAGGACGGTGATGCTGATTCACACCAGCTGCACATCTCCTCTGGCAGCTCCCACGGCCACAGCCAGCACACAACTTAACATCTGCACAAATTATCACCACTCTCCTGGTCACATCCAATTACCCAGCCAGAACACACCGGAGGCTTCTCTCTTTTCGTGAAGCCTGTCAGAAGCCGCTATGAATTAACCCTGAAAGCCTCAACAGCCACACCCTTCCTGTCCTGCCTGGGGTGAGGCCGATGCACCCCGAGGTACAGCTGCCAACAACGCCGTGCCTGGCCCGAGGCTCCCAGGGGCCTGTCCCTCGCAGATTGCTCAGTGATACAGAAATACATCATCAGTCTGCAGAAAGCGGAGGCAGGGCAGCAGCGAGGCTCATTAACAATTGATGCTCCCGACCTGGAGTTTCGGGTTTCAGCTGCAGAACGCAGCCGCTGGGATCCTTCCCGTCGCCACAAAGATCACTTAGCCGTGCTCCATTAGGATGACAAGAGCAGTATATTTACTGAAACAGGAGGCTGTACGGTTTTTCAGGGCCATAATGCCCTTTTTGGCTGCCTTAATACGTCAGCCCATAGAAAGGCGAGCAGCCCTTAAGCACTCAGGGCTGCCGCGGTGGACAGTGCTTTTCCAGAAAGAAATCATAAATATGCAACAAATTCATTTACTCTTCCTCTGTGCTAATCCTTCGCTGCTCAAAGCAGGTTGCATATCCAGATGGTGAAGAGGTAAGCTAACACCAGTGGGGCCCCAGCACCTGAATTAATTTCTCCTACCTTTCTGCTCTCATTAAATGAATAGCAATCTAAACACTGATTGTGTCCCTCTGCACTGGCAGAGGTGTGATTAGCTCAGTGCCGTGCTGACAGAGGCTTCAGGGAGGCACAGAGTGCAGCACTCCCTCCAGAAGTGCCTTCTTTACACCACTCAAGGGCTCCTTGTCCAGACTCTTTGAGACCAGCCCTGGCTGGCACAGGTCTGAGACCTCACAGGCTGTGACACCAGGGCCCAGCCTCCGGCTGACACAGCTCCACGGAACCTCCAGGCAGCCACTTGTGTCAGCTCCCAGCCACGAGACAAGCAGGGTCTGCTGGGGATTTTGGGTCTGCCTGTACCCCACAGTCAGTCCTGCCCAGAGCTCTCAGGCATCTCTGCCCGGGACCACTTCCTGGGCACATCCTGCTCTTCCCTGCTCCCTGCCTGGTGATCTGGGTGTCACATCTCCCAACATCTGCCCCAGGGACAGCCCTGCTGCCCTGCTTCCAGACAGACCCTGTCACTGACACCCGAGGGATGTGAGCACAGCCCCTGGGAGGGCAGGGACATGCCTGGCAGCAGCGTGGACAGGACCCAGAGAGACAGAGTGGCAAACGTCGGGAAGTGTAGCTGACCCTCACCCACCCTGCAGGGACAGCCAGAGGCGAGGGGTCCCCACAGGCATTCCCTCTGCGGGCAGGTGACACCCACGGCACCTCTGGCTGCACCTCTGCCCATGTGCAGCAGAAAGAGGGGAAACACCTGCCCTGGGAAGGCTCTGAGCTGCATCAGGAGAGATCCACCAGTGACAGGGAACAAGGAAGGGAAAAGGAAAAGGGACACTGGGCAGCTGCTCATTGCTGCAGAGCAGAAAGGCTTGGTCAGACCTGGACAGTGGAACAGCGCCAGTGAGCAGGGGAAGAGAGAGGGGGATTTGACCACAGAGTTGTCTTATTCTGAAAGACAAAAGGAAAGCTCGGCAGAGCTAATGACTCCCAGCTGACCCCAGTTCACCCCACTGAGCTTAGAAAGTTACACAGAAAGAAAAGAACACGCTCACAAGCTGTTCATACTTCAGGGAAGACACAAGTGCTCTCACCTCTGCTCCAGGGAGACCAGCACAGGCAGACCCATATCGGCTCCTACCAGCACTGGGAACCCGGGGATGGGTTTGCAGCACCGTCCAGCAAGCTGTGACCAGCTCACCTCACAGAGGGTCAGCTACAGAGGCAGCCGTGGGTGCTCTGTGGAAACCCTCTGCGAGGATACGGCACCAAGCTGCCCCCCTGTCAGCTGGGGAACACAGTCACACCCACCAGCAAAGCACAGCGACAAGCCCTCTGAGCACGGTGTGACCTGTCCCCAGGAGGGGACAGCCCAGCGGCACATAAACCTGGCACACACAGCAGCGTCCACCTCCCATCTCTGGGTCAGGATTTGTCATGCCCACACCTCAGTGTGAGTTCACCATGGATGGATTGGCACTTCCAGAGGTGACAGCTGCCTCCTGCAGTGGTGACGGGGGAACAGGACGGAAGCAGTGCATGTGGGCATGTTCCATTAGTCCAAATAAGCACATGAGAGATAAAACCCTCCAGAGCTGCCGGTGCTGCCCCCCGGCCCCGATCCCCTCAGGCAGCAGCAGGGAGCAGCTGCCTGGATCCCGTCCAGGGCAGGGAGCCCCGGCCGCAGCGGCGCAGCCCGGGGAGAGCCCCGCGGTGCCTCCCGGCCCGGTCGCAGCCGCTCCCGACCTGCGAGTGTCCGTTCAGCAGCACCTCCTCCGCGAACCGCACTTTGACGGGGTTTGTTTTCAGCCTCGCCCTCTTCTCTGCGGTCAGGAACGACGACTTGGGGCCACCCTGAAAGGACAGCGGGGTTCGGTCAGGGCAGCAGCCGCGGGCGGAGCAGAGCCCGCAGCGAGGGCAGGGGCGCGGCTGGGGCTGCTCCCCACAGAGGGGGGTTTTGGGGAGCCCCTCGGCTCCCAGCCTTGCCGCCGGCCCTTCTGACCTGCCGGGGCAGCTGCTGACCCCAAGCCCGGCTGCCCAGCGAGGGACGCGTGTGCGGCGTGCGGCACACGGCCCCGGTGTCACTGCACGGTGCCAGTGCTGCGCCCGGGTGTCCCCCACGTCTCACAGCGCAGCTGGGACCCCGCAGAAAGCGGGGATCTGCCAGCAGCCAGCCTGCAGTGCGGCTGTCCCTAAACCAACACACGCAGAGAGCCGGCAGTGATGGGCAGACCCCCGTGGGCAGCACCTTCCCGCTCTACTGGGCTTCCCAGAGGGTCCTGAAAACTGCAAACCATTCAGAAAACTGCCCACGGTGACACCGGCAACTTGACCACAACTGCACAGCTGTCATACAACCTTGCTGTCACCAAGACAGGGTCATATCAAGCTCACAAGACAGGAGATTTGTGCTCAGGAACTGCGCACAAATGGCCTGCAAGGTGTGATGGTCCCCAAGAACAACAGCAGAATCCCTCAGTGTCCTACACAGCTTCCAGGCAGAGCCAATCCTTCACCTGTCCAAAGTGCCCGCGCTCCCCGCCTGCCACAGCCCCATCCCGCCCCGAGGACACGTGGCAGGGACAGAGGACGGGATTTGGGATGTCCAGACCTTCCAGAGCCCAGCGGGGCGCACGGAGCTCAGGGTCTCTCCCTGCGGCCCACGGCACGACCCGGCCCGGCCCCGCACCAGGGGCAGGGAGGAGTCGCTGCCCACCCTGCCCAAGCCCCCTCCAAGGGTGTGGGTGACAGCAGAGGATGCTCAGGGCACCCTCGTGGCTTTGACCAGCCCCTTGCAGCTTGCACACCAGTCCAGCCAGCCCTGGACCGTGGCCATGCCAAAGGGTCCATGAGAGCCAAGGAGGGGCCACTTACGGAGGCGCAGCGCAGGACGGTCAGCAGCAGCTCATCGCTGGCCTCCCTGCAACAGAGACGCGGTCAGCCGGGGCCGGTATCCCTCCCCAGCCCCTCTGGCCACGGCCAGACACTGGGGACAGGCCACACCTGATGATGCTGGCTGCCCGCTCGACAGACACATCGTCCACCGCGGTGGAGTTGATCATGAGGAGCTGGTCACCCGGCTGCAGCTTCCCTTCGGCCGTGCTCCCTGCGGGCAAGCGGCACGGCCTGAGTCACAGCCAGACCCCTACCACCAGGGGAGCACAGGGCCATTTAGATTGGAAAAGCCCTCTAAGATCACGGAGTCCACCCATTAACCCAGCACTGGCAGGTCCACCGCTAACCCAGGTGCCACATCAGCACTCGGGATGTCCAGGGACACGCCCTGTGAGCTCCTCTTCTCTCCCAGCCCCTGCTTCCCTCAGCAACCACCTCTGGATGGCAGAACAAAAGGGGTTGAGGGACACCAGGTGTTGACACCAGCCGGTGTGTCCCTGCCTGTGTCCTTGCCCCCCACCTGAGCTTCCCTCTGCCCCATGGAAAGCCCCTCCAGCAAGTGCCTGTCCCCTTGTCACAGCCCAGCATGCAATCCACTGGGACCACCCATGGCCTGTGTAGCCATGGGCTCCCATCAGCAGCACAGAAGGGCAGGCTTCTTTGTGCCTCAGCTTTGGGAAAGTGTTGATTCTTTCTGATTAGGAGAAAAGAAAAGAAAGTAGAAAACCCCCCCACATCTTACACCCCACAACTCCCAGATCATTTCATGGTGTTTCACAAAGAGAAGTGGGAGGTGACAGAGGGTGCTTGCCCCAGGCAAGAGCCCCCCCCAGCCCCCAAACAGAGGGCTGCCACACTTACACCAACTGGTAAAAACCACCATTAAAAAAATATATATAAATAAAGAAACAGATTCACAGTTTTTGAGTTACACCCCTCCCTTCTACAGCTAGAGGAGCTGATCTGCTTGATTTCAGCACTGCCAGCACCCACCAGCAAATCTCTCCATGTTACAGGGCTGAAAACCCAGGGTCTGTTCAGCAATACACCACCGTGGCCACAGTGGAATAAGATGAAATTATTTAAGATAAGATTAAATTGTTCCTCTGCATTTCAGAGAAAACACCAGGAAGAACGTTCCTTTGAGCAGCTCTCTTTGTCACGAAGGTCAGCAGTGAGCGAGGGCAGGCAAAGGATGGCTGACTGTGGCTCCACACTGTCCGAACTGGGAGATGTCTGAGCACTCAGTGTGCCACAGGCACCCTGGCCTCCACCTGCAGCACCCAGGAGCCACACACCAGCCACGTACCCCAGAAACCACAAACCCCTGCCAGGAGTTTACCACTAAGACCCCCTGGGACCATGCTAGGCTCTCAAACCCTGCCCCCAGGGAGGACAGGGTGCTCACCTGCAGTGACAGAGGCAATAGTGAGGGGCAGGCTCGGGCAGATCTCGAAGCCGTAGTGCTGCAGGACCAGGTCCTTGTACACGGTGACGGTGACTTTGACCCGGCTGGGGGGCTGGGCTGCGCTCTCCCCGGCGCTGTCCATCACCGGCACGTTTTCCCTGCAAGGTCAGGAGAGACAATTACACACGATATAACCAGATACTCTTTGTCAAAAGGGCCTGGACCCACACACTTCCCTGCTCTCAGTGGGCTGCTGTGCTGCACCGAGCCTGGCGCTTCCTGGGTCCCCGGCTCTGCAGCCAGCAGCAACTCCCTGGGCTACACAGAAAGTTGAGGACATCAGACTGGGTGTAACCCCAACTCTCCAGTCATCCCAGCCCAGTGGCCACACAGAAGAGAGGCCCACAGCAAGCCATGACCTCCATCCACAGGAAACAGCAGCACCTTCACCCAGCCTGGCAGCGAGAGAATGCACAGATCTCGGCTTCTGCTGGGATCCACTCCAGCTCGCATATGTCCACTGTGTGTCCACTCCACCCTAATGTCGACTCTCACACCTCAGGGAAGGAAAGGAACCATGGGCCAGGATCCCTGGTAACTACAACCTAGTCCTGTCCAAAAATGTGGGCCCACAAAGAGAAGCATGACCCCACCTTGGCGAAGAGCAAGTTTCACATGGAGCAGTGCTGTATTTCTTCCTCACAAAACCACAGCAGAGCAAGGCAGGAACATCAGTCCCTGGAAGCCAAGGGGGTTGCTTAAAAACGCTGCTGATTTCTTTTTCTGTGTGCGTATTTCCCAAGAACAGCAGAGACAATGAGTGAGATGTGCAGGCTGTGCCAGCCCGTCCATGGGAACAGCCTTGTGCTGTCTGTGATCGCAGCTATTCCTCCCACAAAAACCACACTTACCTGGGTGTGCTGTCCCGAGAGCGATGAAGCCATTTTGCTACCATTTGCTCTATTCTACATGTTTTTCGTGTATGGATTAAGCTAGTCTCCAAATCTCCCATTTACCTGGAAGTGACAGAAATCACAGGAAAACAGAATGGCGAGTGACTGAGGCAGTCCTCTGGATGGCTCTCAGAGTTACCCAGACTAGTTCACAACTCATTGGTGACACAAAGAGATCTGCTGGCACCTTGTGAAGACCAGAGCTTTAACAGAGGGTGACACTGTTGGTGACACTCACAGAACCCCCCTGCCCACCCAGCCCCTCCTTCTTGGTGCTCTGGGTCATCTGTGTCATGGTCACACTGAGTTACCCTCCCATGGAAGACAGCAGCACCTGTGCTCCTTTCCCATGGATTTCATGGATCCATGGGCTTCTTTTGGAGGTGCAAAGGCTGGGTTGGCTTTCCACCCCTGAACAGAGCCTGCCAGACCATAAGTCTTCAGCCAACGCAGGCAACTGGTTTGATATTTGTGACTGCAAACATCACTGGTTGCTGCACGCCCTAGCAGCATGCCTTGCAAGGCACAGGAAGCCTGCAGCCACGTGCCTCTGCCAAAACCCTGAGCTCTAACCCTGGGAAGAACTGTGGGCTGCCAGTGAGCCTAACACAAAATGAAACAAAACGTGTCTGTATCTGCCAGAAGTCGTGGAGAGTATCAGCTCTTTGTGTTTCAAACCCAAAACTGTCATATCACCTTTCACAGTGTCTTCTGCTCAGCCGAGGCGTTCCGTGCGTCTTGACCTCCTCCCCCGTGTCTTCTGCTGGGACAGGGAGCTCTGTGCCTCAGGGACATGCTCTGTCATACTGGGACAGAGGGCTGCTGGTCCATGGCAGAAATGGTGCTGCAACAGAAATATCAGTAAGGTCACCCATGAACAGCAGAGATGGCTGGAAGCTCACACAACTGAGGCACGAAAGGTTTGTCTCAACAAAAACTGGACCTGTTCCACTCAGCACCTTCCCAGGCCATTGTCCTCCCCCAGCTCACATTTTCCAACCAAGAAGGGAGGGCAGGATTCACATCTGCTGGTGTGCTCCTCACAGGGAGCCACTCCAGCCTGTTTTGCTCCCTGCCTGTTCAGCCATGGGCAGAAAATGCAGGAAATTCAGCCCTTCAGCAGTTCTTGCACTGGGCACTCTCAGGGCTCTCTTTGTTACACAACACAATTCAGCCTGCTCCCTCAGCCACACTGCTCCTACATCCGCTCCTGAGAAGCATCTCTGAACCACAAATGGGCACCTTTTGATCCAGCTGTGCTCCCAGAAATTACAGCTGATAGGATGGGAAATCTGACCCCTTTTCAGAGGGCGGCCAGGAAGTGCCCCCAGCAGAAGCAGAAGCCTGGAGCACACACTCAGGATCTGTCCAGGGGGGCCAGGCACACGGGTCCTGCTCAGCAGGTCCCCCCAGCCCCAGTGCCTGCCACGCTCGTGGGGCAGCGGCTGCAGCCTTCCCTGCTCTGACCTCACCTCTCTGCTCAGCAGCACCAAGTGCCCTGGCGTTCCCACTCCCCTCCAAACACCAGAATGTTCCCTCTGAGCCGCGGGAATGCCATGCCTGCAGGGCTCCTTCCTCCCCGGGGCTCCGTGCCTGGAAGCTGCTGGTGCTTCCTCAGCCCCTGCCCTGCACTGCTCTGCACAAAGGACAGACTTCTCTCTCTGGGCTTCACAAAACAGAATTTCCAGAAAAAATCTCTTAACCTGTAGGATAAGGAGGACAAGCCTGAAGAACAAACACAAACATTTAAAACCCTCAGATGGAATACTGAGGAAAAAAACCCCATGCTGTCCTTTCAGGAAACTGGAATGTTTGGGACAAACAACAGGTGTCTTAGAGGAGGCAGGTATTTCCCTAAAACAATGCACAACATCAGGAGCAGCCTCTGTCCCCACGGCATCCTCGGGGCACCCCATGAGCCACGCATGCAGAGCAGGACAGGGTCACCAGGGTCACCCACCCTGCACACAGCTGGCACCTCTCCCCACCCTGGGGTGTCCCACAGCAGCTCCAGCCCTGCTCCCACCTTCCCTTCTGCAGCTATTTCTGAGCCAAGCTCCTGAGGGCACCGCTAAGCAGCTTGAGCTGGGATCCTGATACACACAGATTCCTCAGCTGGGCCAGAGGGAACTGACTCGACAGGGATTGCCATGCCCACCTGACCCTTCTGGAGAGCTCAGTGTCTTGAAGGAAACTTGGGTGGGTGCCTCTGGGTCTTCAGGAGCAAAGCAGACCTGAAGGTCAGGGCCCACACCAGAGCTGCCAGCACTGTCAGGACGTGCACAGCACAGATCTGACCAGCACGGAAAAAATCCAAACCCACTTTCACAGAGAACACTTCAATATTTCACAGAAAGTATTAATTCATCAAACTGAAATTTTCTGATGGGCAAAAGGTTTTCTGGTAATTTTGATATGACACCTTTGTTTTAAGGCACTGCCTCCCAGCAGAGTGTGGCAGGAGCAGTGGCGGACAGCAGGAGCAGCGGGGGGACAGCAGATCTCCAGCACCTGCTCACAGAGAAAGGCCTGACCAGATGTTGAACAAGCTGCTGTAAAACCCCGGATGCCGTCCACCCGTACCTTCACTCACAGAGGCTCTTGGAAGCCTGTTTCCAAGTGATGGATGTCCATCAGCAGCGAGTTGGATGGCCTCTGGCTGGGGGATGAATGGACCAAGACCCTCCCTGGGAGAAGGACTTGGGGGTGCTGGTGGGTGAGAGCTGGCCCTGCCCTGGCCGTGTGTGCTGGGACCCAGAAACCTCCCTGTGCTGGGCTGACCCCCCGGTGTGGGCAGCAGGGGAGAGGGGATTCTGCCCCTCTGCCCCTCTCAGGTAAGATCCTACCTGCCTCCAGCCCTGAGCCCCAGCACAGCAAGGATATGGAGCTGCTGGAGCCAGTCCAGAGGAGGATCATAAAAATAACCACAGGTCTGGAACACCTCTGCTACAAGGAAAGCTGACAGAGCTGGAGCTGTCCAGCCTGGAGGAGAGAAGGCTCTGGGGAAACCTTAGAGCCCCTTCCAGTGCCTCAAGGGAGCTCATGAGAAACATGGGGACAGACTTTTGAGCAGGGCCTGTAATGACAGGACAAGGGATGATGGGTTTAAAGTAAAAGAGGCAGATTCAGACTACATATAAGCAAAACCAATACACAGTGAGGGTGGAGATGCCCTGGCACAGGGTGCCCAGAGCAGCTGGGGCTGCCCCTCCATCCCTGGCAGTGCCCAAGGCCAGGCTGGACACTGGGGCTGGGAGCAGCCTGGGACAGTGGGAGGTGTCCCTGCCATGGCAGGGGGTTGGATTAGATGGGCTTTAAAGGTCCCTGCCATCCCAAACCACGCTGTGGTTCTATATTGCAGCTGCTGATCTGGTGACACATCCTCACACAGTGCAGCTCCAAGGAGCAGCAGGGCTGGTCCCTGCTCAGGCCACCCCAGCTCACCAGGCATGGTCTGCTCCTGCCCAGAGGGTCAGCACATCCCTGTCCTGCCAGGCAGGGAGAAGGAAACTGAGCTTGTTCTTGACAAACGTGGCTCTGAGCTGCACCAGAAGACTCTGCTGGCACGACTGAGCGTCTCTACAGCAAAGCTTTTGAAGGTCAGCCAGTTCTGATGAGACATGAGGACAGAACTGTAACTCACCTATTTTCACAGAGCAGCTTCTAAAGATCTTCTTGGAGATACAGCCAGGGAGAGAGCCGAGCCCAAGGACCGGGGTTACAGCTCCTGTGGTGCTCTGTGCTCCCACCACACTGGCTGTGCACACACAGGAAATGTAATCCTTGCAAAAATAAACTAAAAAAAGAAAACAGAAAAGAACTAAAAACCAGTATGGCCATCCCATCTCCTAAGGCAGTGATATCTGCCTGGGTTTTGAGGAGATGAGCTGCATTCACGGGGGGCTTGCCCAGACTGAAGGCCAGCCCCAAGTGCCACTCACACACAGTGCTGCTCTGTGGGGCCACTGGCACAGTGGGGGACACTGTGGACCGAGGGGGGTCTGGAACAGAGCCCTTCCCCTGGCCACGAGTGTCCACCTCTCTGTGTGGCACTGTGTGACACTGTGAGTGGCACTGTGTGACGCTGTGAGTGGCACTGTGACGCTGCGTGTGACACTGAATGTGATACCACTGAATGTGATACCATACCATGTGTATGCCACTGTGTGTGGCATGTGTCTGACACCATGAGTGACATGTGTGTGACATTGTGAGTGACACTGTGTGTGTAACACTGAGTGTGACATCATGTGGCACTGACACTGTGAGTAACACTGTGTGTGGCATGTGTGACACTGTGTGTGTGACACTGTGTGTGTGACAGAGTCTGACACCGTGTGGCAGTGCCAGACATCACTAATGGGATTGAGGTCCCTGCAGGGCCGTTTATCCCCCTCGGGTCAGTGTCCATCGGGTCACTCCTGGGGCCGGAGGCGCAGCTGCTGCTGCCCTGCAGCATGGCCAGGCTGCTCCTCCGGCCCTCCCTGCCCCGGGAAGAGACCCTGGGCTGTGCCAGGAGCCCGAGAGGTTCCAGGCCAGGCAAAGATTGACCACCAGCACCACAGCCCCCAGAAAAAAAAAAATAAGGAAAAAAAAAACACTATTGCTTTTTAATACTGATGCAGAGCCAGGTTTTTGCATGTAGATGCTACCAGGAAAAGAAAAACCACAACAAAACCAAAAAGACCCCACCATAACAAGCAAAGAAACCCCACTATTAAAGAACCCCAAAAGCCAACAACCACCCCCACGCTCCATCCAGCTGCTGTAAATCACAAACAGTCAGCAAGAAAACATAGCCCTTGTCAGCCCAGGGAAGGCAGGGGAGATTCTGCACCTGCACATCCCCACTCTCCTCTCTGAGCTGACAGTGCTGAGGTTTTACACAGACACACTCTGGCTCCCAAAAAGTAGAACTGGTTTTAAATTATGAGTTTCTGGGCATGCAAAGATTTCAGGCGCCAAACAAAAATGGTTTCAGCAAGGGCCATACACCCTCGACTGGCTGGGGGCATGAGGGGAGAAGCAAGAATAGCTTTCTGCATGGTGCATTACACACAAACTGAAGGAAATGATAAACAGAACGTTCAAGGTGGAAAGGAGGAAAATCAATACTTCCCTCCTGAATAGCTTTCATTCCAAAAATAGACCTGTGTGGAAGTGTGTGAGGACTTTCCTCCCTTCAGCTCCATCTCCCTGGGCAAGAACTGTGGGCACAGAAGGAATGTTTCCTCCTGCTTTCCTGACCTACAGCTCCTTTTCATGGTGAGAAAAAGAGCTGCCTCTGAGAATGTGGATGGATCCCCCTCCTCAGCCCTGCACACACAGTGCCCGAGTGAAGCAGCTCTCCCTCTGAGAAGCACTGTCATGCCACTGGCAAATTGCACAACAGGGGAAAACACCCCAAAAACCATGCCCCCCCCCCAAAAAAAAAGGTTCTGTGCAGAACTCCAGGTGTTGTCACTGATCTCTGTGTCCTGCTGCAGGTCTGGAACCAACCAAAGTTCTGTGGAGTTCAGCACCCTGGAGTATCCCCGTGGCCCTCCTGGGACTCTCCACAGAGGAAAAACCTCAAGTTGACAGCAGGCACCTCAGCAGGCTCCTCCACACCTCTCAGTAAAGCTGATCTCGACATGTGCTGGGCAGCAACTCTGGCATGGCCTTCTGGCAAATGTCAAGAAAGGAAGAAGAAGACAAAAGGGAAAATACCTGCACTTAAGAAATATTGATTCAGGAATGTCAGGCCACACACAGAGCCATTTCAGAAGAGCCCAGAGCTTCTCTCCAGCTTTAGAAAGACAGGCTCTCCACAAAGAGAGAGAGCCCAGAGCACTGAACAGCATTAAGCAACTGTTTGACAGCAGATTGCTCAGGAAGAATTTAGAGGGTAATTCACTAAACCTTGTGGGAGCGAAACCCAGGATGAATTAGACAGCAACACACGTGGAAACATGTGCCATTTGCCTGCTGCTGATGGCTGAAGTGGGGAGGCAGAGAGGACAGGGGCTGGGCAGAGGGTTTGCCATGTCCTCACACATGCCCTTGCCTTCCCCCCAGTCTGGCCCAGAGGTTTCTCACCAGTCTGGCCAGGTCAATCCACAGACAGGGGAATGAGGGAAGTGCCTCGCTAGACAGTGTCAGCTGGAATTTAAGCAGGCAGAATTAAATGCTACCAGAGCTCTTTTCTTTTCCAGCTTGGATTTTTCTCAAGTTGTACAACAGCTCTCCAAACATCCGCCTCTCTGCCTGGCTACAGAGAACCCCACAGGGGAGCAAGAACAGAATCACAGAAAGAGATAAAGTGAAGGAAATGGTTCACTGAGGGCTTCCTAGCCTACAGGATTGTCATTTCCGTCTCTAAACCTGCAGAATCTCCTGGGCCAGCAAGTCTGCTCCTCTGCAACAAGAACTCCCTGTCTGCTGGGGTTCTAACATTTCCCTTTAGACCACTCAGATTATCTCACACATCCCACTGGCACATTAGGTCTCACCCAAATCTGCCCAGAAGGAGAAACTTCAGGGGCTTCCCAGGACTGCAGCAAACACATCTGCAACAAGGAGCCACGAGGAGCTGTGAGTCTGTCAGTAAAACACACGATGTTTGGGAGATGGAGAGCAGCAAACACACCTAGAACAGGTTACCCGGGCAGGGTCTGGCAGGTGAGTTTCCAGTATTTGGAGAGCCATGTGAGTGCAAATGGAGCAAACCTGAGCGCTTTGGGCAGTGGTAAAACCCTCTAACACCCGCCAGAGAGCATGCAGTGCCGTCTGCCGCCCTTCGGAGCCCCGTGCCCCAGCTGCCCTGCGGGGACCACCACCCTCGGGGATGGAGATGCTCACACCGATGGCCCTGACATCCCCATGTTAAAGTCACTCTGTCTCCTGCTTCCCCCAGCTCAGGCGAAATTTCTCTCACAATATTTTCCCTATCATGGTTAAGCAGTCAAAATCACCGTCTGCGAATTCAACAGCTGAGAGCCGTGGGGAGTTTTTTGTTCTCTTGTTTTGTTGTTAGAGAGAGCGGGGCGCACCTGTGTGGACGGCTTCCTAACACCCAAAAGAGAACCAGCCCACGGCGTCTGCGGCAAGCTCGGGCAGAAACCGCTAAAGCATCACCCCAACGCCAAGAGAGGGGGACGGAGCCCGCGGCCCCGAA
>VXAC01000495.1:6224-39881 GCA_013399225.1 Rhipidura dahli
CAGCCCTACGGCTCCCGAGCGAGCGCATGCAGGGACACGAGGCGGTCGAGCGGCCGGGGCACAGCCACGGCGGGGAACGGCGCGCCCAGTGGCCCCTGCCCGTTGCAGTGCCAGGCCCCTCCTCGCCCCCTCCTTCGCCCCAGGGGGAGGCGGCCACGGCGGGCAGGAAACATCCCGGGATGTTTAAGGGATGCATTTACTTGGTCGGGGACCAGGCATGCTGCCGCCAGGCGGGAAAGAAGCCGCAGCGCAGGGCGGAAGCGGACACGGCACGGACGGAACCACCGCCGCGCTCGGCGAGGCCCTCTGCAGCTCCCGCTCCGCCCTCACGGCCGATCCGCGCTCGTGTGCTCCAGACCCGGGTGGGGCTCGGCGGCGGGGCCGGGCGGCTGCTGCCCGGCAAGGGAGCGAGGGTCGGCGACTTCACTCTCCGCAGAGGCGGCAGTGTGCGCCCGTCGGTCGGCACGGCGCAGGGTTGGGGTGGCCAAAAAGTGTTACCGCCGTTGTTGGGGCACAAAAGGGTGCTCGGTTCTCTGTTCCCGACTTCCCGACTTCCCTCGCTGCTCCTGATCTTCAGCTACGAAAGAATGTGTAGCAATCAGAGCGCCAGATACTGAGAAAAAACAGATCTGAGAGCCCTGGGCAAAAGAGGAAGACTTAGAGTCCAAGCCAAGATTCCAGCTGTAAAAAATGCATCAATTTTCAGGTTTCAGTTTTGATGGGTTACCTATGTTTGCCTGTGAATCAAAAAAAAAAAAAAAAAAAAAAACCAAAACCCCCCCCCAAAAAAAAAACCAAACAAAAAACAACCAAAAAGCAAAAAACAACCAAAAACCAACAAACCACCAACCCTCCCCAACATCCAAACACATTTTAAAATGCCAGCAAATCACTGCAAGTGTTACAGCAGCAGAGGAAAAAAGAAAACAAGCCGTCTGTAATTTTTATAGGCTCTTCTGTCACATCTGTGCCTAAAATAAATCACCCAAATAATGGTTTTAATTCTACATTAGTGCATACAGCAGTTTATTGAGTTTATAGCTGATGGTTAGGCTTTATGAACACTTAGTATTTCAGTGCTACAAGAAAGGAAGTGCTAAGCACAGATGCTTGCAAACAGGGATAATAGGATAATAAATTACTGTAAAGCAAAGACAAACTCTCAATGCCACAGACTTACTGCTCTTATTTAGGCAGAAAAAAAGGTCTTAATGCATTCAGTAATAAGTTGTCAAGAATGCCTGGCTGGTGCTGCAATGGGCAGAGATACAACGCACTATGCCTGAACGCTAAGGGATTGTTGTCGTTGTTTGAGTCCGCCTGGTGGAGGTATTTATTGTATCTAATTCTTTTCGTTTTCTTTCGTTGACAGCCCCAGCTAAATCTCATGATAAAGAAGCATGTTTTGGAGATGGCAGAGACTGGAGAGTGCTGAAGTAGCTGTGTTCTTTCTTGCAGGGCAAGGCAAAGCCATTCTCCTCATCACCACAATTCAGGGGAATTGAAAGCTGGGGAGTAAGAGGAGGGCTTTAAAGAAGTGAGATGGACAGCTCCAGTAGGAGCACAGTATCTGAGCCCCTTAAGATTAGACCATGAACATAAAATTACTGTAAGTCTGTGCCTAATTCCTGCTTCTCTCTTTTTACCACCTGTTCCCAGTGTATGCATGGTCTAGGGTATCAAAACTAGACAAACTGTTTCTGAGATAGACCTGAATTTCACAGCACACGCTCGTCCTAACATCATGCTGCCTGCAGGCTTTCCACATTCTCCTTGCCAGGAAAATATCACACCTACTCTTAAGACATCAATACAAGTCAAGAACACATGTTGATCCTCTGTTCATCCAGGCATAATTTTGGACATTCAGTAGGGACCTGCTGGGACAAGAATGTGTTCCAAGCAGCCTTTCTGATATGAAGCCACTTCTAGCAGTCACGCTCCTGCATATTAGCTATTTTCTACCGGATGAGAGGAGGAGTGCAAATTCTTCTGGCATCGGCTGTATTATGGCACATGCCACCTGGTCACATTCCTCAGTATGTCTCTGGCAGCAGCCAGCTCTCAACACTGCTCCAATAGCTCTCTGCCCCTGTAGGAATTTACTGATTTTCTTGTTTCTTTCCAGAAAATTGAAAGTGAACCTGATGGAGCAGAAAGTGACAAGAACATGTTTTCGTGGGCACTGGTTTGGAGCACAAAGTTTAATTTTGGCTCAAGACCCTTTTACAAAGATATTCAAATACTGCCAAACTACAGCAGAGGTTGCAAGTGAGTGAAAAAGCTAACCAAACCTCCTTTGCCATTTAAAAGACAGAATGTCCCTAGAAGACAATTATATTTAGCAATCATGAGGAAAAAATACATTAGGAGTAATCAACACAGAAAAGATCCTCTTCTTTTTATGCCAGGTTCACTACTTTCCTGATCCTTCTTTAAAAATCTTTCTCTACATCTGAGACAAAATATGAAAATTAAAGCAATTTTCCTGTGTCCCTCACAGACAGGAGATGGTGATGTGTTTAAACACTCATCTAGTGCACAGAAACCTTCCTCACATAACCACAGGGACATTATATGTGTGTCTCAGCTTCATACCATAAGCCACTCTGGATGGAAACACAAAGACAAATACAATCCCCTGCATTGTGCTGTTCAGACCCTCTCTCCTCACAGAGACATTTCCCTCCCAAGAACAAAAAGATATGGGGGACCACTACAGGGTCACAAAGAGCAAGACACAGTGAAGAAGGGGAGGATCTATAGGCAATATATTCCCATTGCTCCTTCAATAGCTCTTAAGTGCAAGAAAATTAGCTATGACTCTTCTGACTTCAAGCGACCGCCAGTGGTATTGAGGTGTTGCTGGATTTGAGTTCCACAACTCACAGTATTACTGTGAAGGAGTAGGAATGCTAGGCATTTGCTCCTGAAAGTTTCTTTTTCTCTGAACAGGGACTACCCCTCTGAGAGTCACAGGCATCTCATGTGGTTGGTTTTATTTAGGGCCTTCCAGTCTTTGGCAGAGGTTTTCCTGTGACTGACCTACTTGTGTCAAAGAGCAGAGAAGGAACACATGCGAAGGTTCCTTGCTTAGATCTTTTTAAAACAGGTGGCAAGGCAGAAGTAGTGAGTGAAATATCTACTATGGCATTGGAAAGGCTTTTGTTGCAGATTTATGATGTGGCTTATACTTCTATGGCAGAAAAAAAAAACAAATGGAGAGGCAGAAAGTGCTATTTCCAAGTGAAAACATGCCCATATCTCATGTTTGCTATGTCACCTCATTTTACCACATTAAACAGTTGAACCCACATTTTAATTCAAGCTTTTGATAATGTTGGTAAAGGAGAACACCAGCTGAAACTGAACTACAGAACTACAAGCCGAGAATGACATTGTGCATACTTTTTGTCACCTCTGCATGTTGTGTTAAACCTGGAGGTATTGACTGAAGAGAGACTAGTTTATCCAAAACTGGCATAGTCCATTGCATGGTCTATCCATATGGTTGCTCTGTGGTCACTAACCCTGGTTTCAGAATTTAGTCATCACATTAGGCAACCAGTTATTGGGGACCTATTCTGACAATTTTTGACTGACTGGCCAAGTTAGATGAGGATCCATCTGAGACCAGGAAAAACCTAAGCAAAACAAAGGGGGATTTTCTAGCTCTACAATCAGCTCCATGCCAAGTAGACAGCAGGAATTAATGAATAGTCAGTATTGCCTGTTTTAATTGATGGGATATTTATCATGCTCAGGTGAGAGGCTGATAGTAGGCATTGCAAAGCCACCATTGTCACATCCTTTCTTTTTAAAGAAGTTTATTTTGTGGAAAAGGCACAAATTAATAATTTCCATCTTTTTGCCCTCTCCCTCCTCAAAACATTTCAGACAAACTGGCTTTTTCTAATAGAAATTCCTTTTAACCAACGTGCCCTAAATGACTGTTTTTGTGAATAGAGACCTGAGATAACAGGCCATGGTAACAAGGAAGTCTCATCCCAGTTGATTAAGACCTTGAATGGAGCTTGATATCCATCTCAGGCAGCAATATGCAGGGGCTAGAACAGTAGCATTACCTCCCTACTTAAATAATTCAGCTCTGGAATGGAGGCAGCCAAGGAGAGAAATTTTTCAGAATTTCTTATTGGCATCTTTTTTACATGAGCAACTAAATAAGGGTCTTTCCACTCCCTTTCCAGGGATAAGATAATTCATATATGGGTAATTATTTTCTGTCCATCTTGTAAGTATATTGAGAAGGGCCTAAATTTTCTCTTTAGCTGATACCGCTATTAAAGAGAATTGGTCCAGAAGGAAAGGTTCAAAAATGTCTCAATTTCTAGAGTTTAATTCATTTTTCCTCCTTTTTCCTGAGAAGTTTTAAAGCCAAATGCCTGATTATAGTTTTCCAATTGGGAATGTAATGTAGCATTGGTGGACTCACTGCCAGTCACAGCTATCAACACAGCTTGAATGTCTCATACCAGGTACTCAGAACTAAGTCTTAAACCAAAGAATTATTTGGTTTAAAAACGTTGGGCAGATTGCCATCTGCCTAAAGCCCTCCTCCAGTTTATCTGCTTTTTCACTATTAATTGGTATATAATACTTTGAGGCAGATGATGCATTCGTGCTGTGACAAAGGAAGGGGATAAAATGCAGTTCTCTTGGCACTTTGTTTTCCTGCTAAACCCGTCTGTCACATGCTTCATTATTTAGCTTATAAATTCATTATTTCCACTGTAATCTTGCTGGGTTTTGGGACAGGTATAGAAAAGGCTTGTGCTCGAGCCGAGCAGTAAATAACTGAACTAGGAATAATCTTGAGAACTGATGTCAATATTTCCAGGGCCATTTCAAAGCTCTTTGTGTTGAACCAAAACATGAGTTCTCCATTCTTTTATTAGCTCTCCTGAGAGAGATAGTATTGTTAATATTCATCTTCCTCTGATACGATTTGGTTTCAGAGACTCCATGGGAACCAGACAGATTAGAATAATATAATCATGGTAAATTGCTTGTAGCAAAAATTGTATATAAGACCTCTCTAATACATACATTCAGTCTCTGGACAGCAGCAAAAACATGATAACCGAATTACACTTTCAACAAGATTTTGACGATTGATGAAGCAAGTACAACCTTTAAAACAAAAAGTTCCCTCCCCCTCTCCTTATCATGTCTGAGCTGTCAACAGAGAAATCTGGTCCAGCTCCTTCATGAATTAGTCTCTCTATTTATGTATTGCCTTCCTCAGTGTTCCCATTTGCTACAAAGCTAGGCAACAGATAATATTGTTCCAGTATTATTAAAATTACTATTACCATTGCAAATGTTTCCAAGGAAGATAATATTAATAACAGTCTCTCCCATCAGATCCTGTCAGTTCCTGGGGTGATTAATATTCCTGTCTGCAAAAAGCATTATATCGTTTAGAGAGGGCATATTGCTTGACTCGTAGGCGGTTATTCTTCATGGTCTGTGATGAGTGCATTGTGATCTGCTATTATTGCTTTACTGTTTACACAGCTTGAGATACCTCATAAAGCAGTTAGGAATAAGATGAAATTCAGATAGATTCAGATCTAAGAAATGAGACAACCTTACAGGAAGGTCTTCAGCTGTTTTGTCCTCTTCATTCCCAATGTCACATCCCCACTGACTGTTGCTGTCATCCTCTTCCTACCTAGGATGCAGATGGCAGCTGCATTTCTCTGTGTACGGCCAGATCCTTCCTGTCATCTCAGGAAGGATAACTTTAGTGGTGAAGAAATCCCCTTCTCATCAAAATCCTTGAACAGTGCTCAGAGAAGAGACAAGAAGAAAGAAATTAATATCAAATGGTAAAAATGAGGCTGTATGATAAACTAGTAAGATACTTGAGCAGGAGAGATGATTTGATGGTCCAGAGAGGTCTTAAAAGAGAGGACTGAATTTGATACGAGGGGAAAAGAGAGTTTTGCACCAGAGGGCAAGAAGAGAAGCATTGCAGCTTGCAGAGATAGATGGAAAGTTTGCTTAGCTTCACAGTATCAAACCCTGGAATAAAACCTGTATGTTGCTAAGATACTTGTTAATGGGCTCCCACTTCATCTAAATGAAATCAAAAACATTCCAGTCCTCAGTCCATGCAGAGGATTTTATCTGCCATGTAGCAGATTTGATCTGCTATTTGTAGCTTCTCCTTTTCATTTCATATTCTATAGATTAATCTGCCATGTTGAAAGAGTGAAAAGTGCACTGTACTGTGCTAATGAATTTTTAGTACAGTTTGACAGTTTTGGTGAATAAACTGAAATAAGCTGGTTGTCTCTGTCCCCTGCACATCTTTATCTAGCTGAATATAGTTCCTACTTTATGATATTGAGCACGTGGTCTCAGAACTCTGCTCACATTCAAGAGTTGCAAATTACTCTTCACAAATAAGGAGGACTCTGCAAGAGTTATTCTAGATCAAGATTAGAAAAGCAAAATTTGATCTGCATTTTAAAAATCCCTTTGACTGGGAGTCACAGCTTAGGCTTTGGGTTCAGCTCTTTCTGGAGACACGAACAAACTGCAAAATGCTAGCCTTTTCACTTTCAGTTTTGTTAAAACTCTGGAATTTTTTTCTTTTTTTTAAGAAAAACCAGTATCAGTGTTAGAACAAACGGAATCTCAGCTACAGCCCTGACAGTTGTTCTTAGGTCGATAAAGAACTTGCCATCAAAACAAGATTCCTGCACAGAAAAAAACATGTATGGTACATGCAAGTGAGGAAGAGAGAAACTTAAAATGTTTCTCACTGCATTTTTCCTGCTTCCTAATCATCTGGCTCTAAAGTGCCGATTTTAACCTCCCTCCCAACTGATGGGCAGAAATTGCTGGTCTGCTTATGCAACAAGTAAATCCTGCACTCAGTCCAGGCAAGAAGACCAGACTATCCAGCACCTGAATGAAAAAAACATTTCTATCAAAGAAAAGAAAGAAAAGAGAGAATAAAAAATTAAAAGAGACAAAAGAGAAAGAAAACAAGAGGAAATTAGGCAAATGCAAAATCAATTATCTATCTCTGAATTTTGTTAAAACCAAACAGACAGGGCGAGGAGAGATATCATCCCTGTGATGAATATATATCCAATATTTTACAGTAAGAAGTGGTTTTGCCTTTATTCTAAATTTAGGTGAATAATCACTATCATAGCTTTGATTGGATATTGCATTAAAAAAAAGTTGTCCCAAATCAGAGATGGGACAGCCCCTTGATACTGTACACAAACACGGGAGAGAGGATCCTTATCTCAAGAGGGCCTGAGTACAACAAAGGAAACAAGAAGCCAGTGCAGGCAACCTTATTACTTGAGTGCACAGTGCCCACAGGACACTAGCATGCTGTAGGTAACTGAGATTTGGTGGTGTTTGAAGCACACAGTGTTTTCCTATGTTTTTAAAGGGAAAATTTTAAACTTAGAGAGCAGAAACTTTCCCAAGAACACATCTTTTGCAGAAAAAAATATTTTCTTTTCCAGCAGAAAGCTTTTTCAGACAGTGGGTTCCATGTGGCGGTTGGTGAGGCCATGGAACTGATGCTCTGTAGTCAGCTTTCTATGGAGTCGTACTACCTTCACAGCTTTGCCAGCAAAAGCTTTGATGGAAAGACTACGTGGTAGAGTTATTTGCATATGCAAAAGAGGATCCAAAAGAGTTGGGAAATCACAGATCTAGATGAAGCATTTCTAAAATGCTAAAATGTAGAGGACCAGTGATTTGGAAGTTAGCATAACGCTCCATGAAATAGCAATTTCACCATTTGGAAGAATTCCCCTTTCCATCTGTACTTTATAGTTACTACTACACACGCAAACACCAGAAGCCGAGAGAGACTTAATTACTTTTGTCTCTAGATTTAATCTAGAGGTAGATACATAGAAAAATGCATGTTGTGAATTGTCTGATAGAAACTGGTAATAGAAAACTTAGTTTTAGTGACAACTGAGAGTAGGAACTCCATCTGAAACTATTAGAAGTCAGAAGAGTGCCTGCATCTTATCAAGCTTTTTCTGAAAGGTCTCAAAAGAGCTGGAAAGATATGAAGGCTTTCCTTCATCCTATGGCTTGGCTAAATGACCTCATTAGGGAAAACAATCCCCATTCCAGCACCACCCCTCCCCATGCTTATTTCCTTTGAAGTTGAGCAGAATATAAAGATTTCTAGAGACAAATGTGAGGTCACTATCCTCCTCTACCTTAGCTAAACAGGGTGAAGGAGCAGCCTTCCTCCCATACATAATGCTAACCACAAGCCTCAAAGCTGCTCCAAAACAAGCCACGGAGTCAGCCAAGAAATACTTGTAATAGAGCAGTCAGGAAGGTGATGAAAGACCCAAATGCTGTTGCTGGGAAAACTGCATTTCAGTCTGTCACATCTGGATCTTGCAATTGATAGGGCCACCTCATGTGTGGCCAGAGACACTGGCAACGTACTTTGGAAATTCACCTTTCAAAGGTTACACTGCATGCAGCGTAACAGGATCAAAATAGAAAATACAACTGGAGAGAAGAGCTATAGCAAAATGGGAAAGATTAGTTACACTCCCTGTATGTAGCTCAGCTTTTCAAGGCGTTACATTGGAAGGACAGTTTTGAACTAAGCTGTTAAAATTACTATCTCATTTGTGCTTTTTAAAAATTGTGTTCCACAAAAACATGAGCCATGTTCATACATAATATGCCCCTCAAAAAATCAAAACACAGAAACTTTGGTCTAGAAAAATAATTCTTTTCCTTTTCATCGTCGGAGTTTCTTTAGGACAGCATATGCATGTTATTTTCTTTAATTCTTCTAAAAAAATAATTATCAGTGTGTGCATACTTGTATAAATATATCTATGTATGTATTTAAGCACATAATAACCTGTGTATGTGTGTAAATACATGCAAGTGCATATGAGTCAGGGGAGGTTTAGACTGGATATCAGGAAAAATTTTTCACCCAGAGGGTGCTTGAACACGGGAACAGGCTCCCCAGGGCAGTGGTCATGGCCTCAGCGTTTAGACAATGCTCTTAGCCCCAGTGTGGGATTGTTGGCGTTTCCTGTGCATGGCCAGAAGCTGGAGTCAATGATCCTGGTGGGTTTCTTCCAGCTCAGGAGATTCTATGATTCTATGCTTCTGCATGTAAGTATCTATACACAAAAAGCATATTATAACTTGTATGTCTGACAGTTCAGCTGAACCTTATGAAAAGATCATGGTCTTCAAAACTAGGCTGTCAGCTAACAGAACACAGGAATTGTAAGGTTGCCTGGTGGCCAGGACATACCAATGTGGTAATATATATTATCTATCAGTTATCATGCTCAGTCACTTAAGCTGACTTGACCCATCAGGAGTTTAACTGAGGTTAATTACATAATACAGAATAATGCAATTATGGGAACACAGTCCTTGGAGATGGCTGGGAGACAAACACAAGGCCAAATTCTCTTACAGTGTAATCCTGGTGAAGCCAATGGAAACCTCCTGAGAATATCATGTCCTACTAGGACACAAGAGCTGTGTACTTACTTGGTGGCAGTTGTTCATCACTCTGGAGGACACCAGTTTATACTCCTAATCTTTCCAGGAGGTTTAGGGAAGAATTTCTGTGAAACTCAGGGCAGATGATACCCAATTTGTCTATTAAACCTCAATCCATAGTCCTTACGGGCAGGTACCATAGTTTCATTACTGTGGTAGCAAACCTTGCGGGACTACACAGCACCTGCTACAAACAGAAGAGTTCTGTCTCTGTCCCTGGATTATCCTGCAAAGGACAACTTTAGCAGCCAGGCTGTTAAAAAGTAAAAGCTGTGTAATTCTTTCCAGGAAGTGTCTTTTTGTCATTTTGCCTTCTAGGCACAGGGTCCACTCTAGGATCTACTACACTGTCTCATTTTACAGTTGTTCTGCTCAGAGGGTACTTTAAACTGAGCCAATGGCAACAGAAGTAAAACGAATAAAAAACAAAGAACAACCTAACAGGGAGGAGAGCAGGATGAGGGGAAGTGAAGGGAAGTTACGAAGTGAGGGACAGGATACCCAACTGTTGATTGCAGTCTGTTTCACTTTTGTTTAAGATGTCAGCTCTTTGGGCAAGAAAAATGTATTTCTCCATGTTGTGCTTAACAAATAATAACAGCAAATTGTCAAAGAGGTCATCAGGACACACTGTATCTTTATACACATTCATACCTTGTTCTCCCAGAGATCCTAGTTGTAGGTTTAAAAATGACATAAGTAAATTATTTTCTCGCTAAT
Organism: Rhipidura dahli; assembly: GCA_013399225.1. Taxonomy (NCBI): domain Eukaryota; kingdom Metazoa; phylum Chordata; class Aves; order Passeriformes; family Rhipiduridae; genus Rhipidura; species Rhipidura dahli. The sequence continues at coordinate 16,512 of VXAC01000495.1, forward strand.
TAAATCCACATAGGCTCCTGTGCTATGCAGATTACATTTCAGTCGGTTATTTTATCACTTTTTGCACTATATCTGAAAAGCAGGTTTCATGCTAGATTAGTACAGATTAAGCAGATTAATGTCTAGGTATGTGTGGGCAGTGTACGTGATAAAGGGATGTGGATGGATAAATTTGCACATATTTTTCCCTTCTATTGGATTCTTTGCAACTCACTTTCCTAAATTCTCCTTGCTGTCTGTCAAAGAAAATTATTAATTTTTTCATCTATATCTGGTCTACAAGGAAACTAGAGGTTGCTGAAAACAATTCAGGAGTTTACCCCTGCTATGAATAAAAGATGGAATACACAAATTGTCAAAAAAGTCAGCTGGACAAGGGAGTTTTACAGGTAGATCATGTAAATCAGGTGACTTGCAAGTAAGAGAAAACCATGCAGTGAAAAAGTATTCAGAGACAGAAATAGGAGTGCTGAATCAATGATGTGAAGCAGCAGACAGTGAATGAATCTGAAGAAAAAAGGAGGTAAGCAAGATTACCAGCTTGGTTTCATGCAGGCCACAGTGGGAGAACATGATTATTACTGAATCTGAGAATGAAGAGTATACAGTAAACAACAGAGGAGGTACTAGGGTCTGGGTAACTTTTCTGTCTGGAAAATAAATTAAAAAAAAAAAAAAAAAAAGGACAGTTAAAAAAAAATCATGGACATGAAAATTATTCTGCAAAACCAAGTCACAGTTCTCTTGTAGCACTCATAAATAGTCTAAATCTTGTTTACAATTGTAATTTCTATTTGATGGAGTTATTGTCAAGGAGATTAGAAAATCCTTTCAGTTCAGAGACATTTAAATTTAGCAGCAGGAAAAAGAAGTTTGTTGAGTGTGGGATCCACCCCTGCTGCTCCAAAACAATCAGAAACAGGAAAAAGTAATCAAAAGGGAGTTTTAATGAGTTATAGAGCTATTGTTTACTGGGGAGGGCTGAAAGCCTGGAGGACCTCTGTGACCCTGCACTGCCTCTCCGTGGCAAAATATTTGCTTGAAATTACGTCAAAACAACACAATGTGTGTGTCTGAAGGCCAAGCGGGTGGGGGGAGCACTGAGAAAAATAGTGGAAATTCCCTGAGTCTCTGAACGTACTGAAGGCTTTCCCTGAAAAACAAGGCAATAAACAGCAGCTGAATTCAAGCTAACACAGGCAGTGTCTCTGTGGCCAGCAGGCCCAGGGTAAAGCAATACTGTCATGGTCTCATGAGCCTGCCAAAGTCAAAGCTTTGCAGGGGGACCTGGAAGCTCTTCTGGAGAGGGGCTGAAAACGGGGAAGCGAATTTTTCCAAGGAAATAATTATACAGAAGTGCTGGGGTTTTGAGGGAGGAGACTTCTGTTGCTTTCCCAGAACTCTCCCCGAGGTAAAAAAGCACGACATTAAGTTACTGCACAAAGGCAACATTTATGTTACTGTAGCGCTCACCACCAGTTACGCATTCAGTAGCATGTGTGTGAGAGCAGCCTGCTGCACCTACCTGGTCAGGGAAAGATAGTGTTCCTCTCTGCCTGTCCCTGTTGACTTCTGAGTCAAAAAAAAAAAAAAAATTTCTCTGCCAAAATGTTTGTGTCTTGCATTTAATGAAAGTCATGCGCCAGGGAATTGGTGCCCAGCCCTCCCAAAAGCATCCAGGTAAGAGGAAGACAACAGGAATGAAAATCAGCAAAAGGACGTAATGTTTCCCATGGAAAATGGATGCATTAAAATGAACAGCAGACCCTCCCCTCAAGAAATAGCAATGAGCTCTGTGAAGTGCTCAGACAGCAGTCAGTGATAGCAGGGTTGCAACATGTATACTTATGTAAATTAACAGACGACCTGCTCAGCCATGTACTGCATAATCCAGGGAATTTGTCTACCTGTCCATCACAGTAATATTCCCAACAGAACAAACTGAGCAAGCTACAAGCCAGATCCTTGGCAAAAGTACAATATGCATGATGGTCACGAGCTAGCTGGCCTGTCTAGGCATTCCTCTCCTGTATTTTACAAATTGCCTTAATTCCATTCGGTGGTACCATGCGGCATCCTGAGAGATTGCCCTGGCAGCTGGAAGAAACACATTTTGCAATGTGGAGCTAGACAGGAAGCAATTCACAGCAGCTTCCAGGTTAACCATCCCCATGAAAATTTTGGTTCTTCCAATACCCAATTAAAAGAAAGCTTTCCATTTGTATAGCACACACTGGCCAGCATGATGTCACTAACAACGCTTAAATTTTGTCATTATTGGCACAAACAATCACCTGAAGAAGACAGATGACAGTTACTTTCCCTACAGGTAACAGGGAATGCTATTTAACACAGTATTCAATGTTTAATACAGATTAAAAGTGCTGTTGACAGAGTAAAAGTAATGTTGACAAACTCTCAAGCCAAACAAAGTATTTTTATTTCACCAACACCTACTACGCTATCAACAGGTTTGTTAAACCCCAAGACTTTATTTCACTTTCACCTTTGTTAAAATTCAAAATAGCCATGTTTTATCTGCACAAGATCCCTTGTGGTCATATGGCTTTCCAGGGAAATGTAAAACAACAGCTTTGTCTAGAGTCATGTAATTGTCGATTCACTCATATCATTCCACCATGAAACCAAAATATTTTAATTAGATATAGTGTGTAAATTCAAGTAAGAATTTAAAAGCAGAAAACACCCATAAAGAGACTTTCAAAGTGGCCTCTAAAATGCAGATTCTTCACTTTTTTGCAAAGCCAATTAAAGATTTTTAGCCCATTAATGTTCACAGCACCTACAGCAGCCACTACAGCCGCATTACAGCATTTCTGCAGCTCAGGATGAAACAAAATGGAAGCATTTAGGCCCCCTAACTGCATCTGAAAATTTCATACACAATAATATATGCTTTACTTACATACTGGTTTTCTAGAATGTGCAGTCATGAGCAGTACTTAAGACCCAATGAGGTCCTATACTGCTATAATTAGCATCTCTAACTAGCATTCCATTTGGTTTATCTATGTCATATATATTAAGAAAAAGCTCATCTTGATGTTGTACATGTGTTTCATAAGAACCAAGGTGATTGTTACATGATACTCTGTTACAATTATCATCTACAATAACTACAATATAAGTGAGCCAATACTACACAGTTTTTCAGCTTTTACCATGCTGAAAACTTTAGGCCTATTTTTGAATTTGGAATCAGATTACGGATTTGCACAGACCTACCAAAGAACATTGTGTTTTCATACACACACAGGAGCCTAGTTACAATCATTCTGAATACTTTTTGTCACTTATTATTCAGACTCACAAGCCCTCACAAGCACTCGTTCCATTGTCAATCTGAAAAATGCCAGCAGGTCTCAAAATTTTACTTACAAATGAAATGCGAGACATCGTTTTGACTTTTTGAGTGGGGGGGGCGGGGCAGGAATATATATAATATTTTAATTTTTTTTTAAGTCAGCAGCAGAATAAAGTTTACTTTCCTGATGAAGAAAAACATGTTTTGCCACGTTTTATATCTGCAAACAAAACTGGATGTGGGAAAAAAAGACATCTAGTAATAGGCACAACTACCCCCACCTTCCTCGCTGCTCACTCTCTCTCCTGCAATTGTGTAAAGCAAGGAAGTAAAAAGCTGTTAGAGACAGAAAAACATGTTTTTCTTTGAAAGCCCATCTTCAGAAATATTTATCAGCTGTTGGCAAAACACGTGCAAAATAATAGCCAGGAGCAAATAAGTCCTTTTTTCACTGAAAAATGGAGGACATTTCAAGTCCCTGCTGCTGGAAAATGAAAAACATGTTTTTCATTTGCTGGTTTTTTGGGTTTCTTCACTGCTCCCCAAAAGCTGATGAGGTCTTTTGCCACTCAGATCTGCAGCATTATCCAGTGTATTCCTGCCCCTTGCTCAGTCAAAGTCTTCCTTTTTGATGAATGGATGTCACCAAAGCTAACCATAGAGAAGATAATTAAAAAACCCACTCATTTATCCAGGTGCTGTAAATAATGGCTAGATAATCAGCCAAGGATGAGTACACATGCAGAGACAGGGTGTGTGCACACCACTGATAGTAGCTGGAGCAATAGGGGCCCTGGCACACTGCCCTCAGAAAGGTCCCTGTTTTGGAGGGTGAAGGATCCGCAGTGGGGGAGGTCTCTGTAGAATACACAAGATCCACAGTTCAGCCAAAGCCAACCTTTTCCTCGTTTAAGCATCCTGGCAGGTCTCAGGGTCCCGGATGGTCTTGTGAACTAGGAGCAAAATCCCTTTCACAGTTCACACTGACCTCTAGAAAAAGACCTCTTTCTTCCCAGCCTCTCTGGCTCCCTTGTCTTTTCAACTTAGAGCAGAGAAAGTTGCTCTCAAAGGGAACACGCTTGTTTTCAGAGTCCTTCCATACCACTGCTCAACAGGATCTGCAAAAATTGCTTTAAACTCTTTTCCCACTAAGAGGTGCCCAAGGCAGAAAAAAAATAAATGCTAGAACATATTCTTTTTCTTGATTTCCCCACATCATTTTCTCAGTGCCCACTATGCTGAAACCACAGAACTTCGTAAGTCTTTGAAGAATCCTTCACTATGACAGAAAGGACACTTAGAAAATATGTAGAGCTGCAAAAAGGTTCCAGAACTAGCATGACTTGAATTGTAATGTCTTTATTGAAGAGATATGCAGAGCAGAACAAGAAATTTAAAGAGGCTTCTGTATCTCTGTTTTAATGATAGGAAATAGTCAGCTATAATCACCCCAATACAAAATGGTTTTATCACTGTTGTCTTAATTAAGGAATATAAAAATCATGCAAAGTGTATGGTTCTGGCACAGCTAAGCAAAAGTAAAGGTGTCCTGGAGTGATGGAAACTCAGGTTAAACGCTGTCTAGCTTCCTAAAAAAAAAAAAATTCCAATACCCTGATTTTAGGAAAGCAAAGTACTTTTATCCACATTTAGAGTATTTAAGCTAGTGCCTCCATAGCTCTGAGTGAACAATCTGAAAAATGTTGCAGGCCAAGGACCTTTGGAAGTCTCCTGGTTACATCCTCTGAGAAAGGATAGAGAATATAATGACATTATCTTCCTTATTAGAATCAATTACATTAATGAATATATGAGAAGAGGGAGTCGAGAGAGGCAAACTGCTTCAAGAGGCACATGAATAATGAGGTACCATTGTGTCATTTTTGTCCTCATGAATCAAAACACTTAAGAAAATTAAATTGCTTTTAATAATGTCACCTGATTAAATTTTGTCCCTTTTTCTCTGCTTGGATCAGAAGTGGACTCTAAGGAGCTCTGACCCAGCTTCAGAGGTTCATAAATGCTACCACCTAGCATATACAATTGTTGTGTGTCTTGTCACTTCAGTCCTCCACATTAAAATTCCTTCACCTGAACTTTGTTACTCTTCTCTTGATACTCTTCACGGAAGATCCAAGTCTGGGATTGGCATATAGACAAACGAGAAGGAATTGGTACAGGAGAAATTGCAATATGAGTCCACTCTTTATCAGACATTAAGAAATTCAGAAAGTTTTTTTTTCAGCAGCCCGGCTGCAGGCAAGATCTTCAAATCAGACTTCACACTATGCTCTGCTTGAAAGGCAACCATGACACAAATTTATGAGAAGTCAAGTTTCATTAATTCCAGGGCTCAATGCTTCTGAAAGAAAGCACTGCCACAAAATGGGCAGAAGATACGCTTGCTCTGCTTTGACTGAATGGTTGTACAAATGCTTTCTTGTTTTGTGTATACATTCTTCTCCCAGTGATGTCTAAAAATGTTCAAAATACATAACTGGAGACTAATGCATTCAGGAACAATATTTATTTGGCAGTTCTGCCTAGAGGACATCAAAGAAGTGCTCCAAAGTAGGCTGCTCAGATACCTTCCACAGAGAAATTTCAGTGAAATGAAACCTAATGTCAAAATTAGGGATGAAAGGGATCTTTACACCCCTAAACAGCTGTAATTACTTAGAAAGACTTGCTGAAGGCAAAGCCATGCCAGGCAGAAGAGTGACATTTCAGTTTTGATGCTCCACATGAGGAGCATTCCTTGTGCATTTGTTCCATAAGGCTTTCATGCATCCTGTGTTGCTTATGCACCAAATTACAATCAGTATTAGTGGAGAGCTTCTCACCATCCATACCAGTGCCTGAGAGCTAGCTCAAAATTTAATTGCCTGGCTCAGGGAGAAGTAAGTCAGAATTGCAGGAACACCTCACATCGTTCTTCATGTGTATTTCCACTTGAAGCACATTGACTTGCACTGCAGTCAGGACATGGAATAACCCACTGGAACCACTTGGCCTCCTCTAGACATGGAAATATAGAAAAAAATGGTCTTGGTTGCCTATGAGAGAGACTGAAGAAACAAGAAGGGAGATGCTCAAGATAGGAAATTTTGGGCATTTCACAACTTTTTCATCCCAAATTAGGATCCCAGCATAACTGGCCCCAGGGGATAGATATATCACAAGCAGTTTATCCCACAACCCCGGCCACTGTGAAAAATGTTTCCATATTCTGATCACACCACTTATGTACTACCTCTCCTCGTGCAGCATAACATCACCTTTTAAGAGCTAGGTTTAAGTTTTTTCCTCCAAAGAACAATCGATAGAAGCACTCATGAACTGGGAAGACTATAGCAGCAAGCTTGTGTCTCTTTACACTCTTCTCACATTTATGACTAGGCTATAACAAGAAAGTTACATACAGCTTGTATTTAGCTTAAAACATACTGGTTTCTCCCCTAATTTGAGAGGACTGAAGGTGAGCTTGTCTGCCTTATGACCTAGATAAGTCAACTTATCAAGATAAATTGCTTCTCTTGGCAAATTTTGCTTCTCCCTTTAAAAATGCAGTGAAAGGACAGGCTTCTGTGTGTATGAAAGTCACAGGAAACAATGAGAAACCCTTCTGCTGTAAGGCGTCTCTATCCACAATTCGGGTGACCTGGGTTACAGCAGGCGTAAGCCACAAGTACGTAACAGCTTCCCCTGTTATCTCTTACTTAGGTAAGATTACTGTAGGTACAGTCATAGGCAAAATAATTAGTCTAGATTTTGAAGGCAGCCATTCTAGGATCAACAGCATAGCTTGCTGGCAGGAAATCAGAAAGTCTGAGGGGATTCTCCACTGTAGCACTCTACTGTCAGGAAGTATTTGGTGAGAAAGTAGCTGAAGGCAAAGGAAAGGGTGACTTTTTTGCAGAATGTTGCTGTATCCTATTGCTCTATTTCCTTAAACCTAACACCAGGAAAATTACTCAGACATCCAAATCGCTCAGTTTTATGGGTGGAGCTGACAGGGGCTTTGCATGTGCTGTGAAAAGATGATCATGTAGGTAGAATTTATGTCCAAACTCAAGAATAAGAACGAAGATTTCTCACTGTTTACCATTTTCACCTACTGTATTTGTTCTTATGCTCTGAGGTGCACTTTAACTGCCTATCAGATAGAGCTGACTTGCAGGCTCTCTTAAAAGTACCCACCAATTTTAGGGTAAATTTTTTGACACTCTCTGTGAATGCAGAATTACAGAAGTTTATACTAATTTCAACTATGCTTCACTGGCTCTGCTAGTAATGGGCCTTCAGTGATGCAAACTGCAAATTATAAGCATGCATGTAGTTTTCTCCAGGACTACAATGGACTGCATTCAAATTGAAAGTAATTTGCTGAAAGCTCCACTTCCAGCTACTAAAGGAGGCTTGATCTTAAGTGGGAAACTTCCAAGCGCTACTCAATGAGCAAAGCATGAGATATCAATAATTTTTAGTCAATGATACTTGTACTGTCATTCAAAAAAAAAAAAAAAAAAAAAGGAGAGTGGCAATGTTGCCATGTTCAGTCACCTCTCTAATGCAAAGTCAGAAGGGCAATTACAAATTTATGTTCCAGAGATTGGTGGCACAAGATCAATATTTAATCATGAAGATGAAAAGCATTTACAAACGTTTCCAATGGACAGGATTATCATCTGCTAATTAACATCCAGACTGTTTAATATGGCAGCACTGTGGGCACAGAGAGGTGGGAGCAATGGTGCACAAAGAGGCACTTTCCAAGTTTTCAGGGTAGGTTACAGCTTGAATGATGAACTCCCACTATATCTGTTTTGGCACCCCACTAGTTAATATGAGTCTTTGTCTACGGGTTGCTTCGGAGACGGTTCCTGTATCTCAGGAAGCAGGGAGAAGAGAAGTTTCCTGTTTTGAAGAAGGTTTAAGAACTATTTTCCTCCAATCAGGCAGCAGATGCCTGGGCAGGAAATGAAGAATGCAGCTGCCAGCCCCACTCTGGGTCAGTGGCTGTGCTAATCAATGCAGCCAAGGTTTACCACAGCCAAAAAGGCTCCAGTGATAAGTAGGTTGCACAGTTAAAGTGAGGATTTGTGGTGGAAGGTGCCTGGACCGAGACTTTCACTGGCATGAGACCAAAACAAATCCAAATACTGAAAGGAAATGGGCGTTTGTTTTCCTCCCTATATGTAGCTCTCATACAGCTGATTGCACCCAGTACATAGCTGTGATGAGATGTGTAATTAATTTCTGTGGTTCAAAACAATGCTCAGAGGTAGCAGTAACCATCATTGCAGTAACCTTTTCTCTCGCTGATGATCCACTGTCATTGCATTTATTGGGGGTATCAAATGCATGGTCCCATCAAACACACGAAACCAGTCAAAATTTCTCTAGCTGGGTGGAGGTTTTCTCTCCCCCTTTTTCAAATGAAATTCAGCAAGAGTGTTTACTGACTTCAAGAACTGAAATTCAGCTCTGTCCCCAGTGCTTATGAGTTTGTTTAAGCCAAGTCTCAGCCTTTTTGACTTGGTGACCAATTTTTATTTCACTGACATCAATTTTACAGCTGCATAACATTTGATCCTCAATGGTATTGCTCCTCACTTACACCTGGTTCTTTTGAGTGATGTCTGAAGCATCTGTCTGCCATCCTTCAGCTCCCAGCTCCCCATTTGACTCTCTGTAATGCTATTTCCTCTCGTGCTTTATGTAACAGACAGCCTCTGTGAGGGTGTGAAATTCTGAAGAGAAACAAGTAACTGCAGTAGGCCAATCCATACAAGTGTACTTTCGGCTACTTCTCTGATGGTTGCCAGTAGAGCTGTATTGACATTTTCCACATACAGGCACCAAGTGCTTTGGAGTGCAGAATTGTCACATGCCATTGAGTAAAGGTAGACGTGTTTTCAGACACATCCTTGCCCAAGCTAAGTTACATTAAATGAAGTCATACCTGGGTAAGGCATCAGCAAAAACTGAGTCAGGACATGAGAATTAGGTATCTGGGCAGTTGAGTAGCAAAGAAAATCTCCATGGCAGTGAGCAATGAAGAGACTCAAATGTGGGGTTTCCCAGATTTTGCACAATTGACTACAAATAGTCTTTTCTTACAGTTATACTGAGCAGTAAAAGGCTCATAAATTTGATGCATCAGAGGATCCTTGATGGCACCATGAGCCTGAATGGAAACACAGAAATCTCCATCCTGAGAGGACTGGTGCTCTTGCTAGGGGCCCTTTACTGAAAATGGTGAGTGAAACAATCGGATGTTCATTTGATCAAGTGAGAATCAAAGATATATTTGGAGTATTTCACAACTGTATTCCTTTGTAAGGAATAAAAACACAGACTAGTCTCCCAGGAACTGATGCCACTATCCTTGTAGCCTCCCTCTCCTACAGCATGCTGGGGTCTGTACACATCAACCATCCTTCAAAATCTAGTATCTACTGTAGTCTGAAATGAACTCTCTAAACTGGATAATGAAGCACATTTGCAGTGTTAGTCACAAATAACTCGTAATTGTAATCCCTTCTCTTTTATTGCAAAATAGTGCTGTGAAAAAATGTATGCTGCAAGTAACAAACTGCTTGTATGGAACAGAATATTCATCATGTAGCTATAACTTTCCCATTCTTCTTTTCTTCTCCACTCCCTTTGTGTTTGCCTTCACTTGTCTTCTCCTGCCTTTAATGAAGATGTAAAATCAGGGGCCAAGGCTATGACATATATTCAACACAGTCTTTGCAGTCAGTTTTGATGTAAAGAAGAACACAAATGTCGAGTGAAGACAGCAAGCAACTGGAAATAACGGCAAGCAAACAGTTTGTCATAAAAGGTACATTGGTGCTTAAAAATAGGAAAAAATCACCATTATATGCCAGGAAGTATTGTACTGAATTGTGCTGAGATGAGCGGATGACACTGTCAAATTTTGGCATGAACAAGCTTTGGTTTCAGACACCTCTAGAATAGCCAGGCAATGGGCTCCTGCAGAATGAAGGATTTAATCTCAGTCTCCAATGAACATGACAACATTTGTTTTCATTTCTGTCTTTTAAAGAAGCATTCACCATTAATCTTTGAGATCTTATCTGAGGGATGGTCCTTCAACTTCTTTCTGTACCAACAACTCTCAAGAGAATGTTAACTTCACACTGGAGGAACTTGGAGTGCTACAGCACTACAAATTTAAGAGGCATCCTGCCAATGCAACTCTAATTCTAATACAGCACATCTCTGGCAATGGCTTGTCCACATCTCTGGACAACTGGTCAGTACTGTCACGTACAGCACTCCCTACTATTCTGCCTCTGAGCCTCCCTTGGTGTCAGTCATGCTTTTAAGCAGAGAGGAAAAAGAAACCAAGAAAGTCTGAGACATGACATACGAGTCACTGAAGGATATAAAGTTCCATAGACACAGGAATTTATTACCAGGTAGCAATGACATCTGGCTCCAGTGCTATTACATCACAGCAAAGCTAAATAACGGAAAAGTGTTTACCTACCAGTATTTGCCGTATTTGCCTATTACTATACTCAGCTCATCACAGCTGCCCATATTTTACATTTAAATTTATCTGGCATACCAAGGAATGCTTGTGGTTATTAAGACATCTTCACTTTTTTCATCCCGCTTTAGTAAATTATTTCACTTTTTGTGACATGTGGCACCATTTTACTGTAATAATTGAAATGCTTTTGTAGGATAATGTTAAAGTAGACCTGATCGGCATTAATCCATGCCAATATAACAATTTTCCCCGACACATTCAGCCTTTCAGATGCCCCAAGCGCCCTTACAAAGAGAAACACAAGGGATTAGCTACCCTATGTATCCTGTGCTATAGATGTACACTCTTGTGTTTGCCAGGTCACCAAGAGAGATATGCTGTTGAACTGCTTCTCCCTGTCTTGAGGTTTCTTGGGTGGCATACTACCAGCTAGAATGCACCAGGTAATATCAAAATAATATTAAAATAGGTGATTTTTCAGGCAACTAAGACCAGATGCATATAAAGATTTATAAAGCAATGTTGGTTTCTGAAATTCTACCTACTAGGAACTCAGTTTAGCCCAATGTCATTTTGAGGTCAAACACACCCTCCCCCCACCCACTGTATTTTAGTCCAATGCCAGGAAATTTCTTTTAGTAAGGCCACTGACACCAAAATAGTGAAAAAGAAACTCCAAACCCTGAAAGCCAAACCTACGAACCCTAAAGAAGAAGAGATAGGAGGGTGAAAGCTCATGGAAAATGCCTTGAAAGACTGCTTATAAAGGAGCAGACCTCATCTTGGCAAACACCTCTATGGAATAACATCAAGAGGCTTAAGAATAACCATTAGGATGCATAGGTATGATAGATGGAGTCTGTGGAGCTCCATTAAAATGGCAAAAAGAGTGCTATCTTACATTACAACAATAAAAAAAAATAAGACTCCCGCATGCTAGATAGCTCTGATGTAACAGGGCATTTAAGTATGTGGAGTAACCCTACTTAAAACAGATTATGCACTTGCTTAGATTTAAACATTTACTTAAAACATCTGCTGGATGAGGGCCTATAAACCTAGACCATTCATGTGAGTTTTAAATTTATAAAATTTGTCAAATGGGTAGTTGGGTTATGTTGATCCATATTAGGTTATGTAATCCTTTGTTAAAAGACATCCCATTATTAAAAATTAGCCAAAAATATTTTTAAAATATATGCTCCATTTATTGCAGTAGATGACTTAAGAAATTAGATGTGTTGATTTCACCTTTTGTCAATTAAGTCACAGATTCTCCCTGCAGAAAATGATTTTTCTGTTCTGAACTCTGCTTGCTTCAAGGAATGTGTTATGTGATGTGGACTCCACCCTTTAAAACCTTAATTGCAGGATATGCTTGCAAAAGCAGAGATTCCTCTTCTGGCTGCAAAAATTTGATTTGACTCTCAAGCATCTGAACGTGTTCACACGCATTCACCTTCCCATTCTTCCATTTGTAATAGTGATCATTTCCCATTATTTTTCAAGAGGATTACAGAGTAAAAAGATAAATTTCAAGCAGTTCTTTTATGGTTCTTATTTGCATTTAGCTATAAAGTTCTCACAGCTTTTCATCACTTCAGTACAGGAAATTACACCCTGGATTGTCTTTTAGGCTAATAAAAAAAAGAATATAAGGCTTTTGTTTACCGAATATTAAGTTGTACAGATTTTGGGGATTTTTCCTTGTTAAACCCAAATTGTAATCTAATTGCCCATGCAGAAGTTCTTGGAGTCCAAAATTCATCTGAACTGCTCAAGGACACAGTCCTTGGTGAAGAGTAGAATATCGCATAGCAGTGCATTGGTTACATTTTTAACCACCACAAACCAGTTCAAACCAATAAGATCTAAGAAAGGAGTCAGCAACTCCTGGAGGTACCCTGGCACCCTGCCCTTCACATCAGGAAGCAGATTTGAACACAGGCAGTAGAAACCTGTGAGAAGAACTCAGGCTTTACAGAGCTAGGTCACAAAATTAATCATGGGCAATGCCTGCCCCTTAGCCAGGCTTTGAGCAAATGGCATGATGTTAGGAGCAGGAGTTGTCTCCTTGCCCAAAAGTATAGGGTTCCGCTGGAGTGTTCAGCTACTTCCACAGAAAAAATTAAATTTTTCACAAAATGATTGTTTGAATCAAAACTTATGAAGTGCCATGGTTCTTTGTCCTACAGCAGACCAAAAAAGATTTTGTATGCAGGGCACTATAGAAATAGTACATCAATTACAAGACCATCTAGTCTATTTGCAAAATCTCTTTTACAATGTTTTGATAGTAATATATTTAACCATTCTTTCATTATGTATCTAGATATGAGGAAAACTTTACAATCTAGACTCTTTATCAGTTTATTAGGAAATTCCCCCAAATTCTGCAGCCCACATTCTCAATTCTTCTATAAAAACATGTTTCTTGCCTTCCTGCTGCCCCTTTCCCTACTGTTTAGTTTTTTGCAGCTTCTTAACCAAAAAGTTCTTCCCCCGGAAAACATATTTAAGGAATATTTTTCCAAATCACTTGTACTGTGCTTGCTTTTTTAAAATTGTGCATTCTTTTTGCACTTTGTGCCATAAACTTTTTCCCGCCTTTTGCAAGATCTTAAATCTGTATTCTTGAAGTTATGTCACACGATGCTTTCTATTGACATGTTATTTATCTTGCTTGACACAGACATCAAGGCTGCAGGTGGCAAAAATAAAATCAGGGACCAATACATGAAGATGAGAGACAGCTGCATGACTGCTGGTCATAGGTGGACCAGGGAAATCCATTTCTTTCCCTGCACCAGGGCACAGACTAGACACATTATGCTTCTAGGGAATATATAGGCCTTTATGTCAGTCAGAGTAGTAGTGAAAGAGCTGTAACTGTGATTTTATCCATCTCCAAGACCATACAGGATTGCAAATGCATGCTTAGAGCTGTAGTCATAAAACCAGGGTCCTCCAGAGAACCAGAACCCAGCATTCCTGGATACCAGCCTCAGTGGGAGACACTCAATTCCACAGAAAGAAGGGTTTAATTCCCATTTCCCTAACTGCTCGCTTTCTCTCTCGGGACGTCTATGCACAACAGTGCAAGGCACCCTGCACCCCATCAGTTACAATGAGACAGCACTGAAAGGTCAAGAAAAAGAACTTTGCCTAATCTATAGAGCACCTGCCAGCAGGATGATATTACTTATTATGCCCTTTGCAAAAACAGAACGGCATTTAAAATTAAGTTGCTCTGGATGGTGTTAGCAATTGTCATGATTCCTGGGGGATTCAAAATGTCAGCGCAAGACCTGACAGCTTCACACCCCTGCTTGGACATTGGGCGGGTACAATGTGTTGTTTCTCCCCATACCTAGCCTGCTGGCCTGCAGAACTCTGGGGTTGCTGCAAACAACCGCCCTGTTCTGGGAAGGAAGGGTCCCTCCCCGACTAGGGAAGCGAATCTTGAGGTCAGCTCAACCCTCCTGAGATTTCTTTGCCAGGGGAGGGAAATTTGCCAAGTTGCGTAATACCAGCCCCACTGGAAAACGTAGCAGGGCTATATTATGCCTCCATTGAGAGGAAGGGGGCGATCCAATTTTGTTTGGGTGTTAGTGCTGCTACCAGCCCGAAAACTAGGTGCCTGCATTAACCTCGTTGAGCCAGATGCTGGCTTATGGGAGAAGGCTGCAGACAGCAACCTGCAGCTGCCTGAAACTGCTCTGAGCAAGCGTGGTTTGTATGCGTGGGACTGTGCCTGGCTCCTCTGCACTCAGACCCCGCTTCCAGCAGCAGGTGCTGTCGGCTCTGCAGGGATGCTCCCGGTTAGGGTAAAAATGCCCGGGGCGGGGCGGCAGCCTCCCCGAGCCTCATTACCTACAGAGTCCTAGGCTGGGGCGGTGGTGTCCCTCCGGGGAATGGAGCGTGTGTGTGTGTGCGCGTGCGTGTGTGCGCGTGTGCGTGTGTGAGAGAGAGAGAGAGAATGACTAGGTTGAGGAGGATGGATGGATGGAAGGGGGGAAATTATGGAGAGAAGGGAAGAATGGGCAGGAGGAAAAGGATGAAGAGAGGGAAAAGGATGGAGGGGGGGCGGATGGAGGCGATATGGAGGGAGTGGAGAAGGTGGGAGAGGGGATGAAGAAGCGGATGAAGGGGACCAAGTAGGGCACAAAAGGGGGCCCAAGGGCGGTGGGAAGCAAGTGGGAACACGAAGGGGGGGCACGCGAAAAGGAGGCCAAAGGACCCCGCCGCGCCTTTAAATATTCGCGNGCGGAGGCGCGCGGCGCTGACCGCCCCCGGCCGGCACTGCCACCCGCCCAGCCCGCCGTCCGCGTCCGGCTGTCCCGCTGCGCTCCCGTGCCCCCGCAGGGGCTGTAGGGCCGGGCGCGGCCTCGAGGGGCGAGGGCGGCGGGGCTCCCGGGACCATGCGCTGAGCGCCCAGAGCAGCCGGCGAGCGAAGTTGGGGTGGAAGATGAACAACGCCGGTAAGTGCGCGGGTCCGCCGGGAAGGGTCTCTGCTTCTGGACATCTTTTCCCCGGGGCCGGCGAACGCCGGGCGGGCTTCCTTCCTCCGGCACCCTCCTTCCTTCGGGCCGGCACGTCCCATCCGCACCCCCTGCCCGGGCACAGCTCCTCCGTGGGCTCGCATCCCCCTTCTCCCCGACATCCTTCCTTCGGGGCCGGCAGGTTCTGGGCCGTGCCGCTGGCACCTCTCCTTCGGTCACTCTCTGTCCAGGGCCGGCCCTCCTTTTCCCTGCGATCCAGCAGGTGCTCAACAGCTCCCCGAGGCTGTGAGTACCCCATTGCTTGCCCAGATGGTAAGGGATCAAGGGCGGGCAAGGCGAGGTGAGGTGTTCCCGGGGACAACCAGACTGGCAGACCGACAAGGCTGCGCCTGCTAAGGGACGCGGCTGTGCGCCCACTACTCCTTCGGATACACTCAACCCTTCACGAAATTCCTAGGGAATTTGCTATCACTTTCTTTCCAAAAGTATATTTTTGGGGGGAGGTAATGCTTTTTGCAGAACTTACTCTCTAAGGCAAACCCAAACCCTTCCTCCTCCTTTCTGTTAACTTTTCAGAATTTTTGCTTGATGGAATTGGGAAGGTGAAAGAGACAGAATAGGGAACAAGGCATTCAACAGTTAAAACATTAAAAGAAGCCACTGGAAAATTGGGGCAAACTTTGAACTCTTCACCAAGACTTTCTGATTTTCAGGGGCCAGGCGTGTGTGTGAAAAACATAACAATCCAAGAAACAAATATTGCTAACTGGAGTTACTTAGAAAATTTAATGCTGCTTCCAGAATTAAAGATGTAGAGCAACAGCTCTTTTTGTTAGCCCTAAAATTTTCCATTGTTTCCTTGTTCCAAATGAATATTTCTGGGCACCTGACTTGCAATGAATGGGTACATCCTGAAGCCCAGAGATTTTACCGCTAGATGCCTTGCCCTAAAACTGTTCTGTGTTGGGAAACTGTGAATCATTGTTTGTCAAAGCATAGGAACATAGAATTGGAAAAGCTCTTTTAGGTCAAACCCAGCACTCCACTGTTGTATCAGCGTGTTATACCACTGCTCTGAGTTTAAAGCAAAAGGTTCTCTTTCCTCTGGGAGTAGGGAGTGAGACACTTCCCTAAAATCTGATGATATTTCCATTCTATTTTCTAATCCTGGTCTGGACTGGATTCTGTCCTTCCCAGGAGGCAAACTCATTTGAAAATGAAGCCAGCCAAAAATTGCTTTAGCAGTGATGCTCCTACCTCTCTTTCTTCGTCTCTCCATTATTTAAAACAGACCAGCTCTAATCTACTCCTTTTGTCAGTGGAAGTGCAGGGTAAGGAATATCAGACGTATCCATTTGTAAAGACCTAAACTTTATTAGCGGTTTTTATTTTTCAGGAATGTAGGACCTCAAGGGACTATCTTCATTACCAAAAGCAGTACCCGCTGTTACGACTCCCTTTATTAATTCCTCCAATTATATCTTAAACAAAAACTTTTCAGGTAGCTCTCCTGCTACTCCTGGTTTCCAGACCAGATTCAACACCATTTATTCGTGTGATTACATTGTCCTTTTGCTTAAAAATAGTTCTTTTCCTCTTCTAGTGTTTACCTCCAGGTCGTATTTATAGAGTGCTCATATCCCTTCTCAGCCTTTGTTTTGTATGTTCGCACAATGCAAGGAATGTCTCCTCCACCAGTGCAAAGCAGAACTTCCTACTGAATCTGAAGCAGAGGGGTATTTATTGACTGGTACAACTTGGGCACCAGCATTTGCTGTCTTTGTATTATAGTAATTAATGCATAGCACCAGTAAGTAGAGTCATATGTGCAGGCATATATGTCAGCTTTTATCCCCCAGAAGTTAAAATAATGACAGACAGAAAACAGGAAGGGAGATATGGATTATCCTCAGAGATGCAGAACTGATATGAAAAGAAAGATTAAGCAATCCACCCAAGGCCACAGGAAATCTGTGGTAAGAGACAAGAGACCAGACCAGTCTCATATATAGGACCTTCCAGCCTCTAGTAATTTTTTTGCCAGGTGCTGAAATGATGCTGCCCATAGGAAAAATGTATGGATGTTAGACGCCAGATTGTTCAGATATATAAGCAGACTGTATATTCTTTCAGCTCCTACTGAAAGTGATACAGGAAAAGAGGCAGTATGGACCTCTCAGAGAATTTTAGCCATCTTTGTCTCCTCAGAAGCAATATATGAAACAACAGGTCGCCGCCTCAGTGTTAAGTTACCATTGTGAAAACAGAGCCAAACTGGAAATGTCGCAAACGCAATTACATTAAAAAGAAATATATGGTAGTAGTTTAGTACCAAGATTATTTGTCATGTACATGTGGTTTTTCATAGCTGAGCCCACCAGCAAGACTTGTATGTACAGTCTGCTAGAGACAGTGAAAACACCGAAGATCTTGTTTTCAGGCTCAAGATTTTTTTGGTGTTGAAACATCCTGATTATATTGCCTTTTGATTTTTTCCCCTTCTCCAACAGTGTTTCACTATGGGATGTTATGCTGTTGCATTATATTTACAGATGACTGCAGTAAAGCTATATAGTAACAGAAATTTGTAAGGTACTGATCTGATATCCTGGAGTCATAATGCATTGATCTAATCATAGAGGACGCATTTCTGTAACTGTACATAGCAGCATTTTATTTCTGCAGAGTGGGATATGCTTTGACAGCCCAGCTGTTAATACTGTAGTTATGACTTTTAAGAAGACAAAATTCCCATGGGAATTGTTGGGATAGTTAGTACTGACTGTAAGTCTGTCTTCACACAGTGGAGCCTTCTTGCTATATACAGAGTACCTTCGATCATAGGAACATATACTGATAAGAGAGGATAGATGTTTCTCAAAAGTATCAGACTTACAAAGAACATGAAATACCATTTTCATAAATATCTGAGGCATTTAGGGGCCAATGACCTGCTGATTTTGACCAGGACCTCGTATTTCAAGTTCCTAAAGTCCAAATTCTCAAAAGCCATGGAAGTATCTAAGACCAGTTCAAGTCAAACTGGTATCTAGATCTTTCCATCAAATGGAAATCCCATTTGAAAGGAAGACTTGGGCTCTTACATGGTTTGAAAATGCTAGTCTGAATACCTTTTCCATTTCAAGTGACTCCCATGCAACTATTTTCACTTCTTATGTAACTTTTGTAATCTCAGACTTTTCTCCAGTAGTGTGAAATAAGTGATGCACTTATATGCTGTAAAACAAAGAGAACTATTTCTACATCAAAAATTGCACAATTAATGATATCTCATTTATTTACAGTACATCCTGGGATCCTCCCAGTGACAGCACTGGTGTTTTACGAGTTGGACCCCTTCAAAGGAATGATACTTTCCTTGTAAATCATGCTACCTCATCTATTTAAATCTCCGACACATTGAAGCAGGTTACACAGCTTATGCTGGGTACTTAATTCAGGATGACATTAAAATGGCTTATCTTCATAGGCAGCTTGAACTGCTGTCTGACTTGGACAACTGGCAGAGTTGTAATTACATATTGGAACCTACAGCCTTACATACTGGAAATGTAATAAATGAGTTTTAGGAGACTGTACTTGGCTTGCTTTATATTCCTGGCAGCATTACTAGAGTGTTTTGTGCCCATTTTCTGGCCAGGTCCAAACCCAGCTCTTCATCTGCCAGAGAAGAGCTACCCATTTCACTTACAGTGAAGTTACATGTTATTTTGATAGGAAGCTCTGTCTACCATTCTGTCAGAACAATTCCTTCTTTAAGGAAGACGCACTATGGTCGAACAATAAATGCAAGCTGAAATAGTCACAGGTACAGAATTTCCTCTCTTTTCTATTTTGTTAAGAACTTGGTGTTGTTTGGTAGCTGAGGTATGAAAATTTTCTGCTTACAGCTATATAGTGGAGTCACACTGTTTCCATGAGTTTCTGGGTTTGCACATGTTGCTTTTGTCAACAGTATGAGCTCTTAGTACTGTCGTTCTCTGATGTGAGAGGGAGTCTTGCACATGATGGCTGCTGCTCTAGGATAAGTTCCTTGTTGTTTTATGTTGTTATCTAGTTCTTAAAATAGAAATGCTACCATGAAATAACTTCTGTCCTTCCTGCTCCATATATTTTTTATCTCTAATAGTGTTTTGGCAAGCAAAAATAAATTTCTGGTTTTACTGCTATTCTTAAGGTTGCCTATTCCCATTTCCTCAGTAGTGGTACTTTGCTTGCTTCAAATTAGGAATTTGATCCCAGTCTTCGGAAGAACATACAGATTTGCTTGATAATGGCAGCTACAGAGGTGCAAAGACATACGTGCATATCTATGTAGTATTTTAGTAGCACATTCTGATTTAAGAGAAAAACATTTATGTAACAGAAATAAAGACTAAGGACTGGCTAGCTGACAGTAGAGAATATCTGTAGTAGTTATCTCTGTAACATTATCAAATGGTGGTATGCATAGTGCTGGGACCAGGACATCCTTTTCCTTGGTAGGAAAGCAAACAAAAACATATAAGATGAAAAAGTTTACTTTCGGATGCAAAGATGGGTGAAATGTTAATTAACAAAATAGGCAGGGTAGCTGTATAAACAGATCTGGATCATTAAGTTTGATCCATTCAAACAAATTACACTTAATACATATTACAAAGCAATGAATTTAGAGACAATCAACAGCCTTGGGAACTATTTAGAGGTCACAATGGACAAGCAGATCATCCTGATACAGTAACAAGCTAATGGAAAATTGGGAGAACTGGGCCTAGGAAAGTATTGAACTCTGTATACAGCATCATCAGTATGCACTGTGGAATTCTTATAGGTCTGCCCCATGTATTTTTATAGCAGCTATTGGAAAACTGGGAAAAGTTCTGAGAAAATCCAAAAGAAAAGGCTTCAGGAAGGGCAAAATTGTCCAACTGCGAAGATTTAATGAGTTAATTTGTTCAGTTTACAAAAAAAGAAGAACGTACCAGGACATAGCTGTAGGAAAGTATGTATCTTCCCTAGAGAAAGACTGAACAATAGAAGAGTCTTTAACCCAGTAGAAGAAAGAATAATTGCTGGAGATACAAGCTGGAGATAGAAGCAAGGCAGCACTAACTGGAAATAATGGCTTTCTTTTTACAATGAACAGTGAATTACAGGATTAAAATAACAGTGGTACTAAGGTATATAGTCCACCTTTTGCTGACTTTACACGAAAGCCTTCTAGAAAATCACTTTTACCTTCATTCTGATATAGCTATGTGAAATTATAAAGCTCCTGATCAGAGCTGAAAGACTTCCTGATGTCCCAGTCTTGATATTCTCCCTCTGCCTCCCATTTCTCAGATATTTTCCATTTGTGGATTTAAACCTTTTCTTCCTGGGCAGAAGCAGTGGCAGACAAGACTTAGTTTCTACTGGTTTTCTGGGTTTGGTGCAGTCCCACCCTGCTGTTGCAATATTGAGCCTTCACCTGCCCTATCACTTCCATCCAAAAGCTCTGCAAGCCCCTGAACAATGCATTTCTGCCCTCTGTTCTCAAAGCCTTTCCCATTTTAACATATGTCTGAGTTGAATTAATGCCAAAGGCATGAAGGAAACACAGGTCCACAAAAGTTCATTGGTCAGAAAAAGCTATTTTCAGCATCTTAAGAGAAGCCTGAACTGGATTGCAGCACCAGTCAAGGCTGGAACCAGTATCTGCACTGTGGAACTATGTACTTTCTTGAGCCACTCACAAAGAGCATGGCCCTGGCACATGTCTACATATATATCCAGGCAAATATGAGACGTCAGTGTTCAGTTAGTTCTCAGTGGTGGTGCTTTGTAGCTTTGGTCCCTTTTCAGCCTTAATAAAATTCTAAATTTGAAAACATTTGAAAGTGGGTAGTTGCAGTGTTTCTGGTAATACTGCTACAAAATGTTTTTGTTTCAAATAAACACTTGAACAGTGAAGGCTGCATGGCTTGATTGCTATTCCAGGAGAGCTATTCCAGGTGAGCTGCTAGGCTACTGTCCACTGCTTAGAAACTTGTACGGGAGGGGACTAATGAAATGTAATTTCATATGGATCGTGGCAGGAATGGAACTATGCAGGGTTGCCTGAAGGAAGGTGAGTAAAGAGAGGAAGCAGTCCTTGTCAGTACAAGGAAGCATCGAACAATAAGGGGAGGAGCAGGCTACAGGAATTTGTATTCCCCAAGAGTTTCCTTTTAAGCACAAGGTGGGTGTGTCTCCCTTCAACATAAAATACATCCTAAAATAAACATGCACAATTATTTGTGAACATACACATTACTTACGGTGCAATGTTGCATTGTGTCCACTTAGAAGTTACAGCCAGAACCTTTCAAGTGGCTCAGACAGCAAAGGAGGCAGAAATTGAAGCAGAGTGAAACTGTTGTGATAAAAGGCAAGAAGCTGTGCTTTCTTTTGTTTGGGTTATTTTTTAGACAAACACTTGTACTCCTCCCACTGCCTCTCCCTCACACTCCCAGCAAAGAAAAAGGAAAATTGTTTAAGGAGCCTTGTGAAAGGCAAGATCAATGGACAGAGCAGTTAGGAAAAAAACTGTGTAAGCAATCAGTAGTGACCAGTAGCTGGCACAAGTGGGTAAGAGAAGGACATGACAGTGCCTATTACCAGACTGTGAACAGGGTCCATCACCCAAAGTTCTCTTCCAACAACAGTTTTACTGCAAGTAACAGAAGGAAAATATCAAGATTATTTGATTGATCCTTTTGCTGTAGAAATTTGTCACTGGTGGGAAAGTGGGTAACTGTTTAAGCTGTATTTCTTTTAAGTGAATGTCTCCAGGGTTATTTTACTTAAAGGAAATGAGTTCATGACATTATTTTATTTCAAATTTGTTTATAAGACAAAGCTTGGAAGGCCCTGGCGTTCTCTACAGTCCAGCCTTTACCTCATTATCCACCGTTTCAGTACAGACACTCTCTGGCAAGAACAAGGATGAGAATGTAGAAACTTCAAGTCTTGTCACATCCCAGGAACAGACTAGGTGTATTTGTATCCTACCCTTGGATATACATTCCTAGGAAAGGCCAGGCACTGCAGAAAGTGGTGTAGCACCTCCAAAGTGATTTTTTTTCTTGGAGTTAGTCCTAAAAATGTCTTATTATAGTGGTAAAGTGTAAATACTCAGTTCTAGCTAATAAAAATGTCATCAATTTTACTATCAGTAAGTTAGTTCAGGATGTCCAGTGATTTCAGTAACTGATTTAAAACAGTAAAAGGTAGATCTCGCTGGGGCAACAGGCTTACAAGATACTAAACCCACTTCTGTTGCCTCCCTGTTTTTAACTGGCAAGAGTCTTCAGTACTCTGCAGCCTTCATCTGCTGCCTGCAAAAGAAGCAATGTTGCTTCAGCAAAAGTGGTGTGCACATAAAATTTCTGACATGATGGGGAGGGAAAGATGAGTTACCCATTCTGTGTTTAGACACTCAGCAGCCTAAAGCAACAGTGTGAAGCACCACAGTAACTGCAGACTGGTGAATACACAGTTCTGTCTCCCTCCTTTTCCATTAGTTAAGTCTCCCACATGCAGCTGGATTGGATAAAACTCCAGATATGGAATAATTCTTAAGTGGTATACACGATAAAGTGCCTGATTAGAACATATTTTTCATTCCTTCTGGGCTAAGCTGAGATCACTGATTCAGTTTTTAACTTAGATGATACCTCTCTGGTGTCTCATAACTCTAGAAAGTCTGTTTTCTGATTACATCAGAATGTGAAATTCTCAGCTTTTTTCTGGGTATCAGAAGAAATTTCAGGAAAGTTAAGAAGATCAGAAGAAACAGCCTTTTATGTCTCCCAGAGTCTAACCAAACAAATAGGTCATTGTTAGTTCCATACAAATTACTCCACTTATACTAAGATAACAATAAGAAAAGTGCCATGCCACCAAATATCAGGACAATCAGAGAATCTTTTTCAAGCAGTTTGCATTCAGTATTTCTTTATTCTTAGTACAGTTGTCTTGGTTTGAAAGAC
>VXAC01000497.1:8189-42395 GCA_013399225.1 Rhipidura dahli
CGCGCCCCCAGCAAAGATGGCGGCGGGTTAAAGGGCCCGAGCGCGGCGAGGGATGGGCGGGGGACGGGCCAGGGGCGAACGGGGCCGCAGCCAGGCTCTATCGGGAGCAGCGGCTCGATGCCCTCTCCGGTGCCCAGCACCTCCTGGGCAGGCCGGATGGGATGGACAGTGGGCAGGGGTTCTGCTGGTCCCAAATCCCTGAGGAATCCCGCAGGAGCGGGGGGTCCCTGCTCCCCTCCCCACCCAACCCCAGATTCCTGGGGATCCCGGCTCCTCTGTCCCCGCATTTTCTCCCCTGTGGCAGGAGGGGGCTCGGGGATTTCCGTGCCCCTCGGCAGATCCCAGGCCCCATGGCCTTGGGCTGGGAGCACCCCCGAAGCCACCGAGGACCCTGCGCTGCTTCCACTGGCACCCTCGAACTCCCACCCCACCAAAGGTTTTGTGAGTTAAAAAAATAAAATCAAAGAGCACTTGCAATTTCATCTGCTGCCTGAAAAGGAAATTCAAAGAGCGAAAATTCAAACCAGCTTGGAATTAAAAAATCCAGGCAGCATTTTAGATGTAGAGAACTACTTGTGCCCCTGAAATCAAGGGGAACCAATCCCCAGGCACTGAGGGACCCCAGGGAATGAGCTGGGACAGGGGAGACGGCACAGTGCAGGCTATCTTCACAATCCCATGGAAGGGGGAGGATCCCAGCTTCAGCCTGACCCGGGATAGGAGCCAGGGAAACTGTGACAGAGGCCCAAGGGCTGGGAGCTGTCACAGCTCACACTTGGGCTGGGGTCTGTCAGGTCACAGACAGCTCTGGTGGAGTAACTCCAGACAATAATCTTTCCTCTAAAAGATGCACCCAGCCAGGGCACTCCAGGCAGCAACAACCACTTTAATGCTTTCCCTGATGAACACCAGACAACCCTGTCAGCAGGGCCCGTTTTGCAACAGCCACGAGGATGAAGCAGCTTTTCCTGAGGATTCCCAACAAACACACCTGCTTTTGCTGGATTCCCAAGAGCACTTTTCCAGCTCTGAACCAGCAGTTCAGAACAGTCTTCCCATACAGAGCCACCCTCTGCACAGTTGGTTTCCCACGTCCCTCTGCTGAGCTCTGCAGAGTTCTGCCTCAACCTCTGCTTGGGAAACATTTGCTGTAAAAACTGAACATAAATTATTGACCAGGCCCTTGTCCTGACCGCTCCACAGCTCTAATGAGCTTCATGTGTGCCAAAACACCCCCGGAGCCTGACACATTCTACACACACAGCAGCACGTTGTGGGCAGTTTATTCCAGCCAGGGCTGTTTGTGTTGTGTTCAAAGGTTACACAAGACCTTCAGCAGCTCAGTTCAGCCCCACAGGGGTGTCCCCATGCTGAGGGCACAGCCCTGCCCTCCTCCCATGGCACAGAGCACCAGCCACGGGATCTTCCACCCATGAGAACACATTCCCTGCTCCTGTGTACAAGAAACCTCCACAGCAGATCTGACTTACCCAACTCCTAATCACCACTACCCTGCTGGGAAATCAATTCTGAAATCCTGAGGAGTTCTCCTTCCTGCAGGATAAAGCTCAAAGAGCCAACATAGCCATCCCTTAATTTTGGGGTAGCAGCAGCACAGCAATTCCCTGCTCAGCACCTTTGATTCTGGAGCTGAGAAGGCAAAGGGTTTGTGTCCTAAAGACGCCTCCGGAGCCCTCCCAGTCCACACGGGAGGGGGCTCACACTGGTCTCAGGCGTGGTTCCTCCTCCTCCTCATGATTTGGTGGCTGAGGAGGTGTTTCCTCCTCCCTGGTGTCCTGCTTGTCCCTCTCTGCCTGCAGCCAGCTCTGAGGAGCAATCATCTTCTTGGGCCCGTGGGGCGGTGGCCCGATCAGCGCTTCAATGTCATCGTAATTGATCACTTCTTTCTCCAGGAGGGCATTGGACAGCTGGAAAGGAGGAAGGAGGCAAAATGAGGGATGGAGCCCCCAGACAGGGCAGAGAACTGCTTCTCTGAGCTGGTCTGAACTGTCAACTCAACTCAGGCCTCAGCACCTGCAGCTCCCAGGAGCAGACCCCAGCTGTCCCACCACAGACGGGGTGACCCTGAAGCTACTGGAGCCAGGACCAACTTCTCCAGGCTCCAGCACCGTTCCCAAGAGCATGTCTGGCCAGGAATACAAAGTGTGACTGCAGGCAACAAAGCAAGCTCTTGGGAATGATTTGGAATGAGAGCTCCAGGAACAATGGGAGAAGTGTCCCTCCTGCCACTGTCACTGCACCTGTGGCCTTGCCCAAGAGCCAAAGCAGCAGCACGGAGACCTCTGGCAAACCCTGAGCCTTCCCTGCACACACAGCGCTAACAAAGAGCTGCCTGTTCCTGCAGCCAGGGGCTGGGGGTCAGCACAAGTTCCTCTCCAGAAGAGTGGAATTCTCTGGCCCCTCTGGCAGCAGCACCACCCCTCTGGAGCAGCAGGTGGCTGTCCAGCGTGGAACTGCTCCATTCTGCTGACAAGTTGTGACACGCTGGCCTGGCAACTGAAACACTCTGGAGATACTTTGGCTGCGCTTTAAAGTTTTTCTGCGCTGAGCCTCCAGCAAACATCTGGCTGCTGTTACACGGCAGCAGCAGGACAGAGGAGCCTGCAGAGAAACCCCTGAGGATCCCTGCTCCAGAGCTGCCAGGGCACTGTCCTGGGGACAGTGGCGTGTCCCAGCTCTCTCCTTACCATGCACTGGAGGCCTGACACTGCATAGCTGAAGGGGTTGTTGTTGTTGTTGTTGTTCTCGTTTGTTTAAAAAGAGGAATTAAGGAAAAGAATTGCTTGATTTGCAAAACCAGGCAACATTAAGTTGAGTCCTGGTAATTTTGGAAGTCACGGACTGGAATTCTGAAGGGAAGTCAAGGAGATACAGAGGGTGCTGTGACCCTAGCTTGGCTCAGCACTGGGCACAGAGCTCCTGGCACAGGTGGGGATGTGCCAGGGTATGCGGCTGGATTGGGACTGTCACGACACAGAGGGGACAAGGCAAAGCTCTATCTCTGCAACAAATATCTCTGATGTTTGGTGTATCAGTTATCAAGGAGGTGAAAACTTCCTGGAGTCACCAGAAAGTAGGAACCAGCCCCAGTCAGCCAAGGTGACAGGCCCCTATTCCTACACCAAAGCTAGACACTGTCCACCTGATTCCTGGCTTGGCTTCCCAAAAACAGTCACTGTCAGCTCTCCAGGAAACTCCGCTGCCAAGAGGCAAGCAGAGAAGTGCAGGTGAAGGACACAAATTCCAGCTTTGATCATTTCCACAGAGCACTCCTCCTCCTCTACCCTGCAAACACCAGCTGGTGTGAGGAGGCAGACTACTCACTGCTGGGAAAGGCACACACATTCCTCCCGTGCCTGCTCTGAATCCGGGGGATACGCAGTAAACAGTCACTCGTTCCCAACACTCCCACTATAAGACTTTCTAGGAGAGAGACAACACTGCAACAGCTGAGCTACAGAGCACAGAAAGCAGCAAGGCAAAAACCACCAGTTAAAAACACCCAAACCAACCAACAAGCCCCCACACAATTCAGCTCACTGTTTGCAGCTTGTCCCGGTTCTCCAGCAAGAGCTTTTCTGTGCGCCTGTAAGCCTGAGCCACCAGGATTTTGGCTTCCTTGAAGAAACAAGAAGAAGGAGTTGGGACGTAGGTGGCAACAAACACAACGTGTGGCTAAACAAGGAGAGCACTGAGGGATGGAATCTGCAAACTGAGCCAGGCAGAATGTGGTTACCATCAACAGAAACTATGGATAAACTGGTTGGAGAAAGGGCCAAGGAGTGCTGCTCATAAGGGGCAGTGAAGTCTTGCCCTAGCACAGCTCGATGGGAAATGCAGATTAAGGCTGCCCAGGAGCTAAGGGTGCAGCTCAGCACAAATCCCAAGGAAGCACAGCCATGGTGCTTTTTTTTTTGTTTCCAGCTTTTGGACTTCTGAACTAAAACAATGTGTTTTTTCAGCAATGAAGCCAAATTTCCTGTCAAAACAGGCTGATTTGCAGTCAGCCTGACCATCATTTTGGGTAGATCTGATCTAGCAAGTGCAGACATTTACACTGTGCAGCTGTGATTGTAAGACACAGATTTCTTGCCATCTCAGCCCTGCACAGCACAGGTTACTGGGCTGAACTCACAGCCAGGGGGGATTCTGCCTGTTCCTGCTGCCTCACTGGACAGTCCTGACACAGGCACGGAACAGATAAGTGCTCACTCACTGGCAAACAGCAAAATGCAAATTGTTTGGGTGTAAACCACCTGCCACTTTTCACTGAACTGCAGAAAGCAAAGAACAAAAAGAAACCCTTATCCCAGGGTGGTCTTACGTGGTCCATCATTTGCTGCAGGCCCTGGCTGAAGGGGCGCCGGCCGATGCCAGGGGCACTCTCCGGGTCTGGGAAGGAGATCTGCCCGATGCTGGGCACCATCCCATACTGCTTCACCATGGAGTAGGCGATCTTGGTCACCTTCTTCAGGTCATCCTGTGCTCCTGGGCAGGAGAGGCACACACACACACTGCTGGCCAGCTCTCAGCTAAGTGCACGACAAGCACATCCCGTACAAACACCTGTCCTACCAGTGGACAGAGCAGAGGACCCACTGGAGCCCATGGGGATGAACACTCCACCCCCTGAGGGACCTTTCTGCACGTCCCAGGAGTGAGAGGGAGTGACCCTACTGTGGCCTAACCTGCCACTGCCCGCTGAGCAAGCTGCTCTAGTGCAAGGTGTCCCTACCCATGGCAAGGGGCAGCACGAGGTGAGCTTTAAGGGCCCTTCCAACCCAAACCATTCTGTGATCCTATTTGGATTAACTAGTTGTAAACAGCAAAGAAAGCTGTGGGTCTTCTCAAGAGCCTCATCAGCAACTCTACCTGTGGACTTAGGCTTTGGGACAAGTCTGAAACAACACAGTGACAACCACCCAGAGACCTCCATGCTCACAAGTGTCAAAACACACCACGTCATGTTTCTCCTTGCCAGCACAGGAAACCTCTGTTCCTTGCTCAGACCCCCTTGGACCTCCACCTGGCCCATGCCAGGCTCTGGCTCCTCACCTGTGGTGACCTTGTTAAAGGTGATGGCCTCAGCCACTCTCCCCCCCAGGGCCATGCACATCCTCTCCAGCAGCTGCTCCTTGGTGAACAGGTACTGCTCCCGGGGCAGGATCTGCGCGAATCCCAGCGCTGCGTTTGTCCGAGGGGCTATGGACACCTGCAACACAGGGCAGTTCCCTCAGCTCAGACAACAGCAGGGCTCTCCCTGCAGCAGCACAGGGAGGGCAGGAAGAGGCCTCTGCATTCCCAGTGAAGTTTGTCCATAGCCATGGACAGGTTGGCCTACAGAGACACAGCCATGGACAGCAGCGTGTCCCCATTCCCACGCTGAAGGCTCTGCCTTCACACACAAACACACTTCCTGCTCAGGAGATCATCCTTAACAGCAAGTCACAGAAATCCTGAAATTAAGGAGTTACTTTGGAGTGTATAGGCCGCACAGAGTTCACCGATTCTGCTCCAGAATCCCTAAGACTACCTGCAGAAAGACAGAAGCCTTCAGAAAAAGAACAGCCATTTTCCCCACCCATTAAACGAGAGTAATTAACACCAGTTCTGCTTACACAATGGGTCATTCAGAGTGAATGTACCGCTGGTAACGGGCCAAGGAGCTGTCGCCCTTGTCATTTCACTCCCCACCTCCCCACAGTGTCCCGACTTTTGGAAGAGATGTGCACGGATGACATCCCCGGGTGCCAGAGTGGCCTTTCCCTGCAGAGAAGGGCTTCGGGCAGACAACCTCCCAGTCTGGAAAACGCATCTCTCCTTCAGTATCAGAGCAATTCCTGCAATGGCTTCGCCGGCTGCAGCGTGCTGGGAAAGGGATCACATTTGGATGTGTGCACACATGGAGCAGCCTGGGAAGTGCATGACTGAGCAGCAGCACCAGGAGACTCAGCAGCTTCTAATTTTTAATTGCAAGGCTTCTCCTATAGCTGGTTAATCAGCTTTGCACCAGCACTATCATCAATGGAGCCTAATAATGGATTTCTCTACAGCATGAATTAGGGACATGGTTTATATAATCACAAAATCATTAAGGCTGGAAATGTCCTCCAAGACCATCAAGTCCAACCTTCAACCAAATCCCACCAGCCCACTGAACCATACTGTGAAGTGCCCCATCCCCTTCTTTTTGAACATTTCCAGGGATGGTGACTCCACCACTTCCCTGCAGACCCTGTTCCAGTGCTTAACCGACATTTCAGTGAAGAATTTATTCCTAATATCCAGCCTGATATTAGGAATTAGTGGTGGGCTTGGCAGTGCTAAGTCAGTAGTTGGACTCAATGACCTCAAAGGTCCTTTCCAAGGAAAATGCTTCTGTGATTCTGGATTTGCCATTTACTTTGCCACAGCAGCACAGCCCCAGGCTCACAGCACTGAGCAGAACTGCACACAAGTACCAACAGAGCAATCTTGGACACAGGGAAGCCCTCAGGACTCCCTCCCCTGGCAGTGGAGGTACCTTCATGACGGCCTCGGTGTGCTCCAGCAGCCAACCAACCAGTGCGTGCCCGGATTCGTGGAACGCCACCACCTTCCTCTCTTCTGGTGACAAGATCTTACTTCTTTTGGCAGTGCCTGTGGCAACACAGAGAGGGTTTGTTAAGTTATCAACAGGTGGAACCAGTGGGGCATAACCTGGTCCAGCCCAGTGCACAGCCAGTGGCCAAGGTGTGCTGCACTCTGCAGAGGGGGAAGCAGCAAAAACCCTTTAACTAAAATGTTTGGAAAAGGTGCTCCCTGGCCCTGAGGTGGAAAGCAATCCATGCCTGGAATTGCCTGAAAACCCTGGCAGAAGCTTTTCCCCCTTCTCCTTTCAACAGACTTAATCATTAGACAAATAATTTGACGTTTGATTTGATCACAGCTCAAGAACCTTGTTCCCAGGGTTGGACCTGTAACAGAGCAGCTTACTGTTTTGGGGTTTTTTTGGGGTTTTTTTTTTGGTGGAAAAAATTCTGAAAACAACACAAAAACTCCCCAAACAACAAAACCCAAAATGAGACTTGCTAGAGTCTCACACTGATTTTGCTGTTTTCAGTCCCTCAGGCAGAACAAGAGAGATGTTGAATTATATGTACAAGATCCCAGCTGAGAAAATTGTGCATTAAGAGTGTTCAAATCAGCTGAAGTCCAAGAGTAGATAAAGAAATCCTTCTCCAGAGCCTGGAAATGTCTCTGATTACACATGGCATGCTCCATATGAGCTTACTCCCAGGCTCCTGAGAACCAGCAAATGAAGCCATAACTCACACTTAACCCTTCCTCCAGGAAGGTGATTTTTGAAAGTATCTATTTTCCAACTCGGCAGAGCAAGTCCAAAAATGATTTAAAAAAGAAAAAAAAAAGTGAGTGGAAGTAAAACTTGTAGCACATAAGAAAATAAGTACAGAACACACAGGGTGTACTTGTTACAGCTCAGAACATTGGATGCAAAATGGTCCCAGGATTTGCAGACCAGAGTCCCCAGACAGACCCCAGAGCAGCAGAGGGGAGAGCAGCCAGTCAGAAGCAATATTGCACCAAGCTTGCTTCATGTCTTGGAAAACAACATTCTATTAACATGAATTTTTAAACAAAGTCAAGGGTTTTATTAAACAAGGAAATAACAAAATTAGTGTGGCAGATCTTGTAAAATTACTGCTCAGGGACGCTGGAAACCACTGTGCCCCGCCAGGCACGATGGAACAGCAGATTAATTGCAACTGCCTTGATTTTCGTCAGTCAGTCCCTTACCCTGCCCTCAGCAGCGTGTGAGCACAGCCCTGTATGGCTATTTCCACAGAAAGACATAGCTATTCTCTATAAATATATATGTATATACATATACACACACTCTTAAAGAATTCTGGAAGCATTTCCCTGTCAGCTCACTGAGGGAGGGACTGTGCTCTCCACAACAGCACACAGTGTGCCTACCAAGATTATTTCTTTTCCTACACAATCCCTAGGCAGGAAAGTTCCCTGAAAGCCTGTAGTTATCACATTTATGACACAAACCACCCAGGAAACAACTCTGGTGCATCACTGCTGGCCTTACACAAACCCCACTAAGAAAAGAGGCTCCATCTTCTAAAGCCAAGCCCTAAAAAGCCTCTGTGTGCTCAGCAGGTTTCTTCTCTCGCTCCCAGGAGACCTGACTGACTGCTTTCTGTTCCCAAACTAAAAACACAATGGGAACTACCACAGATAGAAGTTCTTGCTCCTCCCTTACAGCAACACAAAGCTTTAAGGCTGACAGGGCCTCTGGACTTGCAGAGCTCCCTTTTGATTCCACCCCACTCTTATTAAAACCAGAAGCTCCTAATGGAAAGCACAGTAATATCTTCTTTCTTTCAAGAAAAGCTTTTATAGGAACTGAAATGCCCTCTGGATTGTGAAACCCAGAAGCATTCCTATGACATGGAAAGGGTACATTTAATACAGGGGCCTGGGGGGTTGTTTGGGGTCCTTTAGAATCTGTCTACAAAAAATAGCCAGTCCTGCTAATACGAGAGAATCTGATTAAGCAACAAAAAGACTCCGTGGCCTCCTACACACACCAGAGCCTGAGTGAGGCCAGGCAGCTTCAAATGCCAAGCCCATGTCCTGCAATGCCCCACCACATGGATCCCAGAGATCCCTTCTGCTGCCAGCCCCCTGGCCTTCCTTGCTCTTTGCTTTATTTTCCCAGTCTGGGGAACTAAGGCAATGCTGGAACTCAGAAAGAAAAGGCAAGTAAGTCCCTACAAGTCTGGTGCTTTTGCTTCTGCAGATGGGAAAGTAGAGCACATCTTTACAAGAGAATGTGGTGCCAGGACAAGGAGGAATGGCTTCAAACTCAAAAAGAAGAGGTTTAGTTGGAATATTAGGGGAAAAAAACCTTCCCTGTGAGGGTGGGCAGGCCCTGGCACAGGGTGCCCAGAGCAGCTGTGGCTGCCCCTGGATCCCTGGCAGTGCCCAAGGCCAGGCTGGACATTGGGGCTTGGAGCAGCCTGGGACAGTGGAAGGTGTCCCTGCCCATGGCAGGGATTGCAATATAGCCTTTAAAGTCCCTTCCCACCCAAACCATTCCAGGATTCTGATCTTTGCTGCAGCTGATGAAAATTTCTGTGTTACAACCACAGTTGTCTCTCACTGTCCATTCTTGGGAGCTCCTGAGTACAGTTTGGGATTTGTGTTTGTACCCAAGGCACTCAAAAGGTTTTGATTTTCTGCAGCAGGTGAAGCTGTGAGGAATTTTCTCAAACATCTCCTTTTAAATTGAGGAATTCTCTAAGCATTTTCTGATAAAGCAAACACTCAGGACTTCATTCCAGGATCAGGAAGTAACTGACCCAGTACAAACATCCTGTTCCACACGTTCCACTAAAAAGGCACAGAGTGCCAGTCTGTGTGCCCAGGCTCCCCCTGGGAATGGAGCCTGGAAGCAGCTCAGTGTCTGATTATGAAATCCACAGCTTGGCTCCAGGGCAGTTCAGCCTGAAACCCACCAGATTCAAATCCCTCAGGTGAAGTCAAGAGTTCTGGGAACTCTTTTGCCCTCCCTACAATACACTGCTACAGGGAAATCTCCAGAGGTTCCTCTCCTGGCAGTGGCACAAGCAGCAGGGAAAGGCCACAGGATGTTCTCAGAGGGAGAACAGTGCTCTACTGTCTTGCAGTTTATTCTGCCAATTCATCAAAGCCTGGCCTTGGAGGGCAGAAAGAAAATCTCTAATTTCTTGCTGGTGAGGATGCAGAGACTGTTTGCTATTGATGTTTATTTAGCAGGTGTCCAGAGCAGCAAAAAAAATCAGAAATATTGTCATTCTTCTTGTTTAAAGAAAACCAAAACAACAATCCACAATCCCCCCAATCTTCTGAACTGAAAATGCCACACAGATTCAAATTCTTCTTTTTATTATTTTGCCACTGGCCATTTTCCCTGAGCTATGGGTTCAGACTCCAGCAGATTCAAGAAGATGGAACCTTTCGGGGTCTTTTTCAGAGAACTTTCTGTGACTGTCATTGAAGACCTTCAGGCCAGAGCACAGTCTAGACCCATCTCTCTTTCTGGAATGTAACCCCCTCACCTGAGCAGAACAGAGCCCTGAGGCAACAAGAAGAAATGCTGCTGCACTGACACAGGGTGCCCAGAGCAGCTGTGGCTGCCCCTGGATCCCTGCCAGTGTCCAAGGCCAGGCTGGACGGGGCTTGGAGCAGCCTGGGACAGTGGGAGGTGTCCCTGCCATGGTAGGGGTGGCACTGGATGAGCTTTAAGGTCTCTCCCAACCTGAACCATTCCTGAATTCCATGAAATAGCTGCATCTCTCACCTGCAATGACTCTTTCCACAGCGTACTCGAAGTTGGAGGTATCGATGGATTTGTGCCCTTCCCTGGCAGCGTGAAGAGCAGCTTCATTGCAGATATTTGCTATGTCAGCTCCTGCACACACAAGTTCACAAGAGTTACACTGGCTCCGAATGGGACAGAGAATTCCGAGGAACAGGCACAAACTAATCTAAGGAAGTCAAACAGCCTGTGCTTTTTGTTCCTTGGGAACAGAGAGCAACCCCAGCCCATGGTGTTGATGTTGGATTTGAATAATACAACTGCTTTGGCAGGGAATGCTGATACCACACAGAGCTCAGCAATCCAGGAGCTGGCTGAGGCCAGGGCTGGCTCCCAGGGACAGGGATGGTGTGGGCAGTGGGCTGGCACAGGCTGCTGCTCTGCTCAACCTCGGAGAGAAGAGAAGGAACATCTGTTCCCAGTTTGTGTGGGTGGGTGATGGTGGCGGGGGGCTGCTGAGAGAAGTCACGGAGAGGCAGTGTGCTGGGGCCTGGGAGAGGGGAAACCCAGAAAAGAGATTCCAGGAACTCCACATAAACAGGAACTCTGGAGCCCCTTGCTCAGCACTGTTTCAAGCTCCCAGGGACCCACCCTGGAACCAGGCTTGATGCAGGAGCCAGGCAGAGCTGTCTAATTTCTACTCTGACCAGCAAAATAATTCCTACTCATTCCTTCCATCGCTTTCCTGGTAACATAAATTAATTTAACAATCTCTCCTCTGAAGTGCAGCACCTCATCCTCAACAGCTCTGAGAGGAGCATGACTGGTTCCTCCTTCCCTTAGGAATCAGGCACCTGAGCATTATAAAAGTGTGTTTTCCCTACCTCCCCACCCTGCTAGTCCAACAAATTTCTTAAAATTGAAAATAGTTGTGAATAACTGCTCATCAGAGCTCACCAGGGAGCTGGTCAGGTTCCCCCAGTTTTTTTCTATTTCCCATAGAAATGGAGAAAAAAATCCCTTTTTGACCCAAATTCCCTGTTAGACCCCCAGCAGGCAGGAGCTCCAGCCTGAACGGAGCAGGAGCAGCCCAAGGACACATCATACCACTGAATCCCGGGGTCAGCTCTGCCAGGTGCTGCGAGTAGAAGCTGCCGTCCTGGATCAGCTTGAGGCCCTTCAGGTGCTGCTCAAAGATCTCCTTTCTCTCCTGTAAAGAACACCCAGCAGCTGAGCCCAGGCAGGGGTCACAGCGCGGCCCTGTGGTCCATCGCAGGGAGCAGGGCGGTGGCACTGCCGGCAGAAGGGACACTGACAGCGCCGGCAGAGGGGACAGCGACAGTGCCAGCAGAGGGCAGGGCTCTCCTTGCAGCGTTCCAGGGCTCCAGCAGCCCTGATAAACACCCAGCTCTCAGATTCCCAGCAGATGCACGAGGCTCTCCCTGAGTCACGGCTTTCTCTCTCAGGGCCGCTGTCCCCTCCTCACTCTGATCTGTCTTAACTTTTCCCTCACCATAAAAGCTCTCGCAGGAAGGAGCTCGGACTGCCTCGACCTGCTCCTGCACAAACCACAAACTGCAAAGCCCATCCAGCAGCTCCTCAGCCTGCGCCCATTTCCCAGACGGGGGTGGGGGTGAGATGCCGCTGGCGAGCAGCCACCAGTGACTCATTCAGCTGGTCCAGGAGATCCTGACTCAAACAATGGGCTCAGTTGCCAGGGTTTTTCCCCTTCCTCCTTCAGGGCAGCTGCACAGTTCATGCTTCCGGGGCCAGACTATCAGGCATTTAAGGTATTTTCACTGAAAACTCTGCGGAGGACAGTGCAGCACAGATGGGAGAGGAAGAGCCTGTGCTGGCAGAGCACACAGATCCTCACTGCAGCTGAGCCTATTCCCAGAACTCTGCTACAAATGTCAACACAGCGGACATGGAGGATGCTTGTAAATGGATTTAAAAAGCATTCAGAAGGAGAAAGTCACTTAACAGGCTGCCTAAAGGAAAATAAGGAGCCTTACAAGGATAGGGAGGGCAATAAACCTCCAGAACAAATCATGCTCAAGGCACATGACAATTTAAGCTCTCACACCAGCCAATTGCCAATTAGGTGCTTCCCAATTTCTTGAAGAGAAGACAAAAACCTAGCTCTGCATCTGCATGGCAAAGGGAACCTCACAGAAGAATTTACTGCCAAGGCTCTACCAGAGCAGAGACCTCCAGACCGGTGAGCTGTCACTCAGAGGAACAGGCTGCTGCATTAGCACCTCAAATCCTTGATTCAGAGCACAGAAACAAGAACAAAGGCAAATAGAGGCTCAACATCTCTACCTCCTCCAAGCTCAGCCCTGCCAGGCCAGTGAGACCAGCAGGGACTGGGACACCTTGGTCACAGCAAGGACAAGGCAGCTGGTGGAACATACCTGGAGTGTTGGGAGATCAATAAAGATGTGCCTGTCCAGCCTCCCAGGTCTCATCAGAGCGTTGTCCAGGACGTCGGCGCGGTTGGTGGAAGCCAGCACTATGACGTGATCCGTGGTCCCCATTCCTGCCAAAAACAAGGAAAACCAGAGGAGGAGGTTTTCCCCACCTCGGACTGCACTGCAGGCACACAGTGGGCTGGATGCAGGGGATGGAGTACACAGCTTTACACAAAGCCAGAGGGTGTTCACAGCATTCTTTGGGGCTGCTGAGGCTGAGTGTCCCCTGCAGCTCAGAGCAAAATCAGGAAGGAACCTCCCAGGTCACCCAGGTCAGTCCCTGATTATCATGGATACTCTGAAATCCCCTTTTCATTTACTTAATAAGCCTTGGCTTAAGACTTCTTTTTTTCTTTCCTATTGCCATGCTTGGAAATTGCTCCAACTAGAACCCAGAAGGAACCTCTGTTTTGATGAGTTCACAGATGCCTTCTCACCCCCAGGATAAGTCAGTTCCTGATCCTTTAGCTCTAGGTTGTACAAGCAGCATTCCCTATCTGAAACGGCCTTTTCCACAAATTTCCACAGAAAGCTCTTTCAGTTTTTATTGACTTTCAGCCTTCAGTCACAGACAGGCCACCAGGGGAGGGCAGGCTTTCCTCTGGCCTGCTCAGGTTAGTGCAGAGAGAAGACAGCTTTGCCACCCAGCAAGAGCCATGTTACAGCACGAGTTGGTCTTTGCCTCCTCACTCAACTCTTACAGGCACTGTGCAGGGCCCTGCAGAGACCAGCCCTGCAGAACCCATACCAGACAAAACACAACCCAAGAGCTTCGCACTGATTATCAGCACAGAATTTGGCCAAGCCAGTCACAGCAGGTTCTGTCTCCAGGTCTTAAAGATGAAGGGAGCATCAGGATTTACAGGCTGCCTGAGAGCAGCCTCAGTGGAGGGATCAAAGACAGGTAGGATTTCCTGGGGAAGGGAAGGCAGGGCACTGGCAGCTGCAGAAGGGCAAAGAGGGGCAGATTTTGTGCTGCCTGGGTGGGGAGCCAGAGCTCCTGTTGAATCACTGCCCCACAGTTATTTATTGCATTCCTCCAGATGCCTGCAGGCCCCTGGGCACGAGTCACCTGCTTCCAGCACATTCCCCAGCCCTGGCACACAGCAGCCTTCCCAGGGAAAGGACACCATAGTCCCATGTGCTTCCCTCTGCCAAGTCCCACGCTGTGGAGAGGTGGCTCCGTGCACGTAAGCTGGGCCAGTTTCAGCTCTCAGCTCCAGCAGAAGAGCTGCCAAATGTGTCAGCGTGCAAGAGCTCAGCACAGATCAAGGTTCCAGGTGAGGCAGGGGACTGGCTGTGCCAGCCTGTGCTGCAGCAGACCCGGTGCTCCCTCTCTGCAGGCTCCTGCCTAAATAAGCTGCCGGAGAGGATGACGCCGAGCATCCTTCAGGCATGTATCACACTGCACTCTGGAGAGGGATAAACAAGCAGAGACTGGCAGGCACTCCAGGAATGGCAGGATTAGATGGCACACTGCATTATCTGCCTTGCAGCTGGGAAGACTCTCTTAAAATAGGTCTGACTGTTAGAACAAATAAAAAACCAGAAGGACTAAGACCATCCCCCTCACATCAGCTTCTGCCCCACTTGCTTAATGCAACACCACCTGGCATGTCACAGGCAAAGATCAGCCAAAGGAACAGGCTACAAAAACAACACCTCAGCACATCAACAAATGAGAGACAGCTCAGAAAATTCAGCCTGAAGAAAAGAGTTCCTGCAAGGGTCACAAATGAACCACTCCAAAAAGGAAAGGGTAAAAGGGTCCACTTGAGCTGCAAGTGCCCTGCTCCCCACTCAGCAACACACTGCTTGGTGGGCATCTCACCTGCACGGTTACACTGTGTCACCCTCCAGCCATTTGTCCAAAAGCCTTTGGACATCTCGTGGGAGCAGTGGCACTGAAATGGGGCCCCTTCCTGAAGGAAGCCTCAGGGCTGCACATGGCACAGCTCGGGACTTGTCTGAGGGCTGCAGGTGAAGAGCTGCTTCCAAAAGCCATCCTGCATTTCCATTCACAAACCCCAGCTCAGCCCAGGACTGCCAAAGCATCCAGAAGAGAGGAGAGATTTGGGTCACATTCCTCTTCCGCTTGCCTGCGGTTTGAGAGGGAAGATTCACTATTCAAAGCAGGCACCTGCTCCGACAGAGCCGGGGTTTGTGCGTCACTCACTCGGCTCTCACAAACAGCTTTTGTAGAGAGAGGCTCCCTCCAGCGCCTCCCCTTCTCCCACCACATCCCGGTGCTTCCCAAACCCAGAGGTTGTCAGAGGGAAGGAACCCGAGGCTGCTGAGGGAAGAGCCCTCCGATTACTCCAAGATGTTTGCACCAGTATGACCAAACCCCAGGCTACACTCACCCCATGCAGCTCATGGTGACCTCACCCCCCTGCAGCCTGCACAGCTCTGATCTCCGTTTCTCCCTCTCCCTTCTTCCCTCCAAGGGAATCAATCACAGAAATCCAACAATCACTGATGACTCACTGATCTGCTTTTGTGCATGATTTTTTTTCTCCAGTTAATACCCACCTTGGGTCTATGGTGTTGTCTTGCCTTCAACACTCAATTTATGCTCAACCAGAGCTCTCAACCTTCCATCTCAAGGCTTCCTTACAAACACCCGCCACTCCTGGGGCAGAACTGTTCCCCTCCTAAACAGCTTATTCACCATCAGCCTGAGAACTATTTTGTTGTGATGCACGTTGCACATCAGTGTCGTTTTAGGCGACTCTGTTTTAGTTACTCTGTTAGGTAACACTCCAGTGACACGTGCCAGGATCCCTGCTGATCCCATGTTCCCAGCACCAGGCTGACATCCTTGCCAGCTGTCTCCTGTTTGACACTGTCAACTCCTTGGACTGTTTTTTTTAGCGTGTGTTTGATAAAGCAGTGAGCAAAATGAGGGACTCTCTACATGATCTGTGCGAGACATGAATAAAGAATGAGATAATATAGATTTAAAAATAAACCAGGCAGCACACTGCAAACAAGGGACTATAAAGTACACACTGAGGATAATATTTACCTTCTAAACTCACTTTCCAGTTGAGCTGAACCCTCATTTCTGCATTGAGACTCACCAGGAAAACACTCTGGAAACCACACCTAATTTTTACAGACTGATGGAAATCAGACATTTTCATTTTTAGGATAGAGATGTGGAATGTACTGACTACATATTCCTGAACAGACATGCAGGCTTCCATTTAATTCAGAGGCCAGCTCACCCTACAACTGTCAGTGGAGAAAAGGACCCACCCAAGCCAGGGCTGCTGGGCTGTGTTACCACTGGCCTTTGCTGTCAACATCATCTGCTTCACTGGAAACACTCAGTACAGAGCCAACAGCTGGAACCCAGGTCTGGGGATGCTTTTGGTGCACGATGGCTTTTAATTTTTCATATGAACAGTGTGATAAGACAACATGACAGTCAAGCTACGAGTCACAGTTATGGTGAAGAGAAAAATGAAACAAACACTCCCTGACAGGTTGGTAGTTGGTTATTCCTGACCCTGTTCTGCAACAGTAGGATTTAGAAACAGAAATATTGCAAGCTGGGTCAGTGCTGCAGGCTTGGACAAAGACAGGACTAAGGACTGCCAAAGGATCATTCTTTGTGTGAAAGTGTCTGAGCAAAGGGCCAATTCCAGGTTCAGAACAGCCAGAAGCCAAACACAAGTGTGGCATCAAACCAGGACTTGTTTGCAAAGCTTATCTCCCTCATCTCAGTGATCCTGTGGTCAGGCAGACAACACAAACATAAGGCAATGGACAGGAGAATTGATGTATTACATCATTTATGTCCCTTTGGGACAGCGGAACTCTAAACCCTGGCAGGCTTTAAACCACTACCTGTCTCAGACTGGATCCAGCAAGTATCCAACAACATGTAATGGCCAGCTGGACTGAAACTCCAGGGGGTTGAAATTTACTAGATTTAGGGACTAATGATGGGGTACATGAGCTCAGACTGGTTCAGACTTCAGCAAGAGAACACTGGAGAGGCCAGGCAAGTTCAAGCAGGACAAAGATGAACAAGCCAATGCCTGGACCTCTGAGGAGACAAGGGCAGGGAGAGACACTAACCATCCATTTCCACCAGCAGCTGGTTTAAGGTCTGCTCCTCCTCAGCATTGGCAAAGCCAGACACGTTGGTGGAGCGCTTCTTGCCCACGGCATCAATCTCGTCGATGTAGACGATGCAGGGAGCGCGAGCCTGCGCCTCCCGGAACAGGCTCCGGACACGAGCGGCTCCAAGACCTGCAGGGAATGGGAAAAACCAGTGAACCTGGTATCTAAAACTGTGAGCAAAGATGGAGAGCAGCATTACTGCTCTCAGTGAGACACCTGACAAACCCTCTGAATATGACAGTCCCTCTTCTCAGTGCTCCCAGCACAAAGAAATAGCCCCAGAACTCATGTTTAGTCCTTAGGCTCAGTCTATCCTGGAGCTGGCTTTAAGTGGGCTCCTAAACTGGCAGGGACTCCTACAGCTGCTGCAAGAAGAGCTTTGCTCCCAGCTACCAACATGGCCTCCTGTTCCTCCCACAGCTCAAAGCAGATATATTCAACATTTTCCTGCATACTGACCCGTGTCGGGTCCCAAGAGATCTGTGAGGAAGGAAGAAAAGGAGAAGGATGGAAATCCCAAGGCACAGAGAGGCCCTACTTTCCCCATCTGCATTTCCATACAAGGAAGGAAGCCTCAGTCAAGGGCTTTAATAATAGGTACAGGGAAGCCAGGGAGGATGCTTGCAGGTGAAGGACCACAGCTGCACACTGTCAGAAAGCAACCAGAAATGCACTTCAGATGCTACGTAATTAAGGAACTGCATCACTGGAAACCTTTTATATCTTAAGTCTAAGTATCCAACTCGTCCTCCCCCTGCCAAGCTCTGTCCTTTGCAGGAAGCCCAGCCAACCCCCTGCAACTCCACAAGAGACCAAGAGAACTCCCCCCGTTCCTCAGAGCACCTCACCTCCAATCACCTCCACGAACTCGGAGCCTGCCATGGCCAAAAACGGCACCTGGGCCTCTGTAGCCACGGCCTTGGCCAGCAAAGTCTTCCCACAGCCTGGCGGGCCCAGCAACAAGGCACCCTTGGGCACTTTGGCCCCAAGCTGGAGGTAGCGATCGGGATTCTGCAAGGACAACACAGCCTGCTCAGAGCCACGGCTCACACCAAGCACCTGCTCCACTGTGGGGCCTCCCACAGCTTCCCAAGAATGTTTTCAGCCTGGGCAGCTCTGAGCTGCCAATGGGAGCAGCTCCATCTGCATTCCCACTGTGGAACTGGGCATACAGAGCTTGTTTCAACAGAGGCTGCCCAGAACCATGAAGGATGAAGAGCAGAGCATGCCCTCCTTCCCAGGTCACGTCTCTATCCCACAAGACAGGAAGCAAACATTTATTTTGTCCTACTTTTACATACCTTTAAATAGTCCACAAATTCCTTGACTTCCATTTTTGCCTCATGCATTCCTGCTACATCCTTGAAGCCAATCCCTTTTCCAGATTTCCCATCCACAATGGTGAAACGAGCCATCTTCAGCTGGTTCTGTGGAAGGCAGCACAAAGACCAAACAACTTTGGACAAGGCAACAGTCTGGAAAGGCTGTTTGCTGAATTTTGGGAGACAGCCCAGCCCAGGGAGACAGCCCAGCTGTCTCTACCAAACACCACTAAAGTCCCCACCAAAGCACTGGTGTTTTACAGATTCTTGCTCCGGAGAAAGTTCCCAGATAAATGGTTGACTCAAACTTTATTTATCCACATGTTGGGAAGAGACAGAATAAACTTGCAGTAATAGTCCCAACACAATCCAGTTCAAACTCCATGTAAAGCAAGCAGGGATGATTATTAAAAACATGTAGATGTCCAAAACCTGCCTTGGGATCTCCTCCCTGATTTCAAAATGCTCTGATCCTCAATACACATGGGACAGGCACAGTTCCAAGGACTATGTGTTGATGGCAAATAACTGTTTTAATAATTGCCAATACTTGTGAAAGCACAGACACTTTGCACCAGTGCCTAATGCTGCTGGTGGTTTCTGCTGGAAACACCCCAGGCCAAAACTACAGGTTCTCAAACTGAACAGCCACCACGTTTCCGTCTCCTGATGCACATGAAGGCACAACAAGAGTCAAAACAAGAATTCAGTTAAACAACCCACTCATAACTGCTCAGTGTGTTCTACCCAAAACAGCTATTCAGGAGGTTTTTTCTTTCAGAAGAAAGTTTATTGCTTCTGAGGCTTCAGAAACATCCAAAGGAGGAGTTAAACTCAGTGGCTGGCTGTCCCCACTCAGGCAAGGACACAATCTAGTCCTCAAGGCCTCATTACTCAACACTTCTTTAAAATACTCTTTTTCTCTGAGCAGCTGCATCCTTTTGTTCAAAGAGAATCTCAAAGCCAAAAGAGAACTGCGGAGGAGACTGAGTGGGAAATCCAACAAGGGACTGAATTCACTGTGTTTTCATCCCCAATCCCTGTGGTCAGGGACAGAGCACCCCAGGCTGATTCCTACAGTTTCATCAGCTGATCCAGGCCAGGGTGGGAGAGGGGAGAGGAGGAGGTTTGCCTGGTGTTGTAAGAGAGGCATGCGGCAGGAGCAGAACAGGCCAACACATAATGAACTCCAGAATCTGAACATATTTTATAAATTGAGAACTCATTTTGCAGAAAGCAGCAATTCCTACTTCTGGCTGTATGGGAGGCATGTTGGCAGGGCCCAGTGAAAAACACCATCTGCAGCTGCAGCTCATTAGCAAGCTTTGAAAACAGCAAACTGGACTGAAATTCCCTGAGCTCAGCCCTTCCTGCCATTGGGAAAGGAAGGGACCTCAGCTAAGGCCAGTTAAGGTACCAGCCAGGGAGATGATCAGCACAGGATGCAAGATGTGGCAAGACTGGAGAGTCCTTGGCACCGGTTCATCCTCATCCTGCACTGACTTTGCTGGGAAAAGGGGAGGAGAGAACCCAGCAGAAGCCAAGACTCCTCACAGGCTGCAAAACATGCTCAAAGCTCAGGCTACTCACAAAGGCATTGAAGCCTCCGGCCCTGCTCGCCACCCTGAAGAGGCGGAAGATGCTCCACAGCATGGACACAGCCACGAGGGTCACTATCAGGGAAAGGACATCACTGAAAGGACAGAGAAAGGTACAAACTGAAACATTCAGCCACAAGCTGGTCAATATTACCCAACATGGCTACTTTGAAAGGACATTTAGGCTACAGTGCAAATGAGCAGATATGATTAAGAAAACTGAACTTTCACGGGTTTTTATACAGATATATAAAACCCCACACCCCAACCATTACATAACCTAAGAAGTTAAGCAGAGGACACTGGCAAACATTGCCTACAGCTGTGGAAGAAATTCGACCTCACCATCCACTTCAGAGGCATTTCTGCTTCTAAAACAAGCAGGACCTCCAGGCACTCAGATCACACCCGGAGCAGAATCCACTGGGGCTGGCAGTGCATCCAAAGGGACCTCACTGCAGAGGACAGTGTCTAATAACAATAGGGATTCCAACTCCCCTAATCCTGCCAGAAATCCCAGTGTGGGTCTCCCATTAAGAGGCTGCTTGATCCTCTGTAGTTAAATCTCTCAGGAGTCCTTTATATCAGAAGAAAGTGCTCCAGCACCAACACTGCCGGTTTTCTGTATCTTTTGGAACACCCACTGCATTAGAAGGGAGTGGGGAGCTGGGATGACACTCCAGGTCTAACACAATTACAGGACAAACACGCTGAGTACAAAAACCCTGTGAGCTCTAAACAAAGGATGCTCCCAAGATCAGGAAAACTGATCCTATGACAGATGACAGGCTGAGATTGGTGGGCCCCTGTTCTGCTCCACATGCCTGAGGAACCATCCGGCTTTGCCACACTTTTGTGCTTATCTTTACACCAGGAATGCGTGTTCCACCTCTCAGAGAGGGATGATTTACTGAAGCAAGGGACCAGCAGGAGCTCTATACCCAGCTGCATTTGTTTCTGCTCAGTGAGAGATGCAAAGGCAACACTGAAACCTGAAAGTCATATTGTCTGCTCTGCAAACAGGATTAATTCTGAAACACCCCAAGCACCCACAGCACGGAGTGAGCCGAGCCCAAGCCACAAAGGCTCTGCACCTCACAGGCTCCAGACTGAGACCAAACCCTCCAGACATGCATCAGGTCTTCTGAGAGACTTAACACCCCATCACAGCTCTTAAATTGTTTAAAATCTCTTTTGAGGAGCAGGGGAAACAGCTTGTGTTGGGGACTGATTGTCTGCTCAGTCCTCTCTTCCTGTTACACATAAGTCTGAAAAAATTGGCAAGTTCTGAGTTTGAACTGAAGGTCTCATACAGCATGGTAAGTTAAAAAAGCTTATCTTCACATATTCAACAATATATTAAAAATGTCAAAATGCTGATGAGAGGACAAAACTCAGCCCAGGTATCCATTCATACACAAACTTCACATTTTGACAAGGTGTCTGGGAGGAGGAATTACACACACTGGCCATCTCCAGTGGGAAAAACAAGCATTTCAACGAGGAAGGAAGGCTTAGTGCACCCCCAGCCTTCTCCACAGACCAGGCTGTAACATAACTTGTTGCCAAGATTTCTATCACACTGTGCACTTGAATAGTTGATTATGAGGACAAAAC
This sequence comes from Rhipidura dahli, assembly GCA_013399225.1. NCBI lineage: Eukaryota > Metazoa > Chordata > Aves > Passeriformes > Rhipiduridae > Rhipidura > Rhipidura dahli. The sequence goes on from VXAC01000497.1 coordinate 29,671, forward strand.
AAGCTCAGCTGGGCAAGAACTCGGTGACCCTGACCCGAAACATTTTGGCTTGTTGCATGTTGCAACTCCAGAATTCTTAGGACCCTCACTTTTCAAACATTAATGTACATCTAAAGCACCTTATCTTTCAGAAATATTCATTCAACGCTCCAAATCCAAGCCCACTTTCTTGTTCTGTATTTAGGTAACATTTAGCTGAAAGTCACTTTTCTCTCCAAGCAAAGGATACTGTCACCAAGACAAGAGCCACAGTAAGTACAATTTATATCATACTTTCCATAGAAGCCAGGGTGTTTGTAGGAAATGGGGATTCTGTCTTTCTCATCAATATTCAGCTCATCCTCCACAGCTCTGAGCTTCTCTTCGAATTTGTCGATGTTTGCCACGCGCATGGTGTACAGCAGGGTCACGTTCTGGGGACAGGCAAGCCACAGCAGCATGGAAATGTTATTTATTATACATCAATATCTGCAAGGAGCAGAGGTGCACAGCATGGACAGGTCAGGTAAAAATTAGCCTCATGCTACACCCTTTGATCCTGCATCAATGAATTTGGGAGCAGATGACTGACACCAGGGCCCCGAGTGAATTTAGGAACCCTCTGGTCTTAGGAAAAAAGGCTGATGGAGTTTGACAGAACACTCATGACTAAAATCTAAACAGGAGAAAACTTTTGAAACAAAATCCAGTTGTAAGAGTTTACAATCTCCTGTACACTTTTCCCCATATCAGACTGAGCTGGTAGAAGAAAACTGAGTTTCTCCAGCTTTTTAGATATACAACAGATTTTTCTTCCCCAGGCCATTACTTATTATTTTTACAATTCAAACTCGAAGTCTTAGTTTTCAGGTTGCCTGAAGCCTCCTGAATTTCAAACACAAGAAAGAAAAGAATTAAAGAAAAGCAAATTTACCAGCTGGAGTTCTACTGACCACATACATTGATTAATTCAGCCACCTTCAGCAGCATTATCTAAGCTCATTCACTCCAGCTGTAGGGAGTCACTCACAACTTGTCCATGTGGAGTTCCTCCTGGGTGCAGATAAATCTCCACGATGTCACTCTCAGGCACCACCTCAATCCTCTGCACCTCCCCCTTGGCCAACATTTCATTCACAAAGTAGTTCCAGGAGATGTTGGTCCCTTCCCTGTTCTCGCTGATCATGAAGCGAAGCATCAGCACGATGAAGGTGAGCACCAGCAGTGCCCGCAAACGTTCCAGGTGCATCTGGTTTTCCCTTCTCCTGCGTTTCTCCTCCTCTTTAAAAGAAAGATATCAAGTAAAAACTATTAGTGTGTAATTGTGGAGCTTTCTGACCCAAAGAAAGCATAATTAAATGGCAAATATTAACACAATGGTACTTTTGGGGGGGTTTTGTGCTGCATGTTTGGTTTCTCCTGAAGAATTGGGCTTCCCATGGTCCTAGTGCACCAAACCCACTAAAATCCCACCAAATATCATTCTAGGTTAAAATGAGACACTCTCTTGCCTGGCCTCATATGGACAGAGGTCAAATAAAACCACAGGACCCTTATTGCTAAAAATCAAACTGCAGAATGACTATAACCCACTTTATACAACATGGCTCCACAACGGAAAATATGAGGAATAAATCCAGTGTCCCTGGTAAATCCCACATTATTGTTTCCAGGCGAGCTCTGATCTCCTGGCACCCACACCATGACTCCAGCAATGCTTTCACTACCTCAGTAAATACCTGCATTTGCAGAGAATTGGAGATAGCACAGCACACAAATGCACTGCAAATCCATCTGCCTTAAACAAATTCCCCAGATTTTCTCCCATTCAACTCACCTCATGTTTCAGAGGGTTTGATAATTTTCCCACATTAAGGATCTGTATCCAAGAGGGATTCCTATGCTGGATGTGCTTTCCCACACTTTTATTGTACTAGAGCCACACTGAAGCAACAACATGTGGAAAAGGGATGTTTTACCTCAACTATTTGCCACCAAATATTTTTCCAGTCTCACAACACTTTTTTTTTTTTTTTTGCACTGCACAGGCAAATTTACAATTCTGTGGGCTGTAAAGGACTGTCACAGCACAGTTCAATGTCAGCTGCAGGCCAGTGTCTGAGTTGCTCAAATGACAACAAATATCTCCTCCTCTTTCCAGTCACATGTGAGTGTTCCCAATATATAATTTAGCACTTGCTCTTGATGTACAATTTAACAGCAACAGCACCACGGCACACATAAATACCCTTCTACACCCAGAAATAAATTCATTCTGTGCCACTGGGCTCTAATGCACCAGTGCTGCAGCCCAGATTTGATTTATTTGCAAATTCATAACAAATGTCCTGACACCAGCATTTATCACCGGTCACCAATTAGGCCCTACACACGCTGCAACAAAACCCAGGGACAAACATATGACCCAGGCAGCTGCTAAAAAAAGTCCTCTGTCCTTCAGAGGCACAGCCTCATTTTTCACTGCTCCCCAGCTCTGCTCCACGCTGAACAGGAAAGGCTTGTTCCTAAATAGAAACAATGCAGCTTGGCAGAGAAGTCATCATTTCAGAGGGCTGTGACAAGCTCAGGCTCCGCGTCCAGCCCATCCGCTTTGTTCTCTGCTGCCATCCCCTCACCAAGTGTTATCTGCTGCATCCGGCTTTGTTAGGACTCAGGAATTCATCCCAAGGCTGCAGGATGACATCCACTACAGTCTTATTAGGGAAAATTAAAATACATGATAGAAGACCTAGTCCGCACAACATCCTGAAAAGCTGAGCAGGTTCTAAATAAAAAGATTCTACAGAGAAAAGAAACTGCTTCAGGAAACTGAATCCCAACAGGAAAAGTCCATCTGTGGCTATGCAAGTGCCTTGGAGGTGTCAGAGTCAACTCCTGCTAGACCACTTTCCTGTATTAAACTTCAGATCAAGTTGAGGCCCAAATCTGCTCTAAGCACACACAACCAGGGGTGTGACCACAATAACATCACCCAGGGGAAAGCTGCCCATCAGACACCCTGACACAACTTCTCCCATTTCCAGGAATTAGATCTTTCTAGGACCTTTAACCTGCAGCTGAATAATTTCAGGAGAAAACCCCATTTCTAGAAAGCTGGAAGGCAACACCATGCTTTCCTCTAGTCTGCATTTAATTAAGGACAAAACCGATTTATTTCTCAGCTGAGGTAAAGCGTGACTGTCTGTACAGCACACCATCCACAGTGCACCACAAGCCACCCCACAACATTCAGGAAATGAGTCCCAGGGACTGGATGTGACACTTGCAAGCAGCAGCTGTGGGAATACTTCCAGATTTTGAGTCTCCACCAAGCAATGATTTGCCATTAACCCCAAACGTGAACTCTCTGATTAAAATCTTTGCAAGGGCTGTGGTGACAGTTTGAAGAGTTCTTTGTAATAATTACAGCAGAGACAAGTGTTCCCCTGGAGACACAGGGCAGCACTCCCCCTCCCAAAGCCAGGCTGTCCATTAATCACAGGAGAGAGGCCACGGAACACGGCGTGTTGCTGGTTACTGATTTGAGCAGCTACAGCACTTCCAGGTGCTGTGCTCAGCCATCCCCTGGCCTCACACACCACGGGTCCCAATTCCACACCCCGACTTCCTTCCCAAGGACTCTGTGATACCTGCACTCACATCCCACTGAGTGCTTCATCCCAGTTAAATCATCACGGAAAAGCCATTGCTCTGGTCCTAAGGGCACTGCAGTGACACCAGCCAGGCTGTCAGCAGCAGCTGACCTCTGACTTCAAAAGCAAAAAGTCCAAGAGGATTCAATTATTAAGCACAACACAGCAAAAGCCAAGTGCTCACATCATTTGATGATACCCAGGTAAAGGTTTAGAAAATAAATTATAAAATTATATTACAATCTGTAATGACATTAAGTGCCTCCCAACTTGCAGTACAAAGTTCTGAAACTATGGCAGGGGGTTGGAACTGGATGATTTTATGGTCCCTTCCAACCCAAGCCACTCTGTGATTGACAGGTTTTTAGGGAGACAAAACTCATGTTCAAAAAGTTCTGTACATGCCTGGGGCTTCAGAGAATAAGATATGGAAAAAACAGTATCTAGAAAGACTGATTACAAAAAAAAAAAAAAAAAGAAAGAAAAATTAGTAACCCAGCTGAAAGCTCTTTAAGGAATTTATATCTGAGTTTTGTGAATCGCTAGAAGTAGGGGCACATCCACATTTAAGGTAAACAAAATATAAGAAAATAAAACCAAATCCAGCTTAAAGGACTGGGTTTAGTTAACACAAGTTTATTAACTCAAAATGCTCTACAACAAAATCTCCCAACCAAACCCCAGCTAATATTACCATCCCACTTCATAAAGGGGCACAGCCAAAGCAAACAGCTATGGAGTGACTGGTACAGGATGCAGAGTGGCCCAGAAAAAGAGTCACTTTCATGCTCTTTCATCCTGTGATTAGATATTAGGGGAAAATCCTTCCCTGTGAGGGTGGGCAGGACCTGGCACAGGGTGCCCAGAGAAGCTGTGGCTGTACCTGGATCCCTGGCAGTGTCCAAGGCCAGGCTGGACAGGGCTTGGAGCAGCCTGGGACAGTGGAAGGTGTCCCTGCCCATGGCAGGATAGGTTTTAAGGTCCTTCCAACCCAAGCCATTCCAGGATTCCTACGGTCTGTCTTGTATGTTCCAGTCCATCACCTAAACCAAAATCCTTCAGACCTGCTCTTAGCCCCAGGCTTGTACAGGGGGAGGTTACAGACACAGGGAACTCCCCAGAGACAGGAGCAGGAAGGTGCATCTTCCTCCCTGTGCGCCCCTGGCTGGGTTTCAGTAAATCTGGGTTTCAGAATTTTGGCACACACGTACCATCCTCCTCCTGTGGAGATTTCTTCTTGAATCCTCCATTCTTCTGGCTACTCCCCTGAGAGCTGGAAGTAGCAAACCAGGAGGTGCTACCTGCAGGCAAGCAGAGGTCAGAGATTGTTTCAATGGCACAAGGGAAATAATTTGGAGACATTTCTTTAGTACTGAAACTTGGAAACAAGTCCCAAGGCACAGCCATCGCTAACACTGGTGTGGGCAGTTAGGAACAGCCTCACATTTGGGACTGGAAATGCTCATTAAAGGAAATACAGGTAATGGAATTAAATCAGGCTTCCAGGACTGCTGGGGGATACTCCAATAAAAGCCAAGACTACAAACACAAAGTCTAATGACGCCAGTATCTCTTTAATCCTCTGAACCTTCCCACTGTTCATCCCTGCCACCAAACACAAACCTGGATCCCTGCAAACACACCCAGCTCCCCCATCCAGGAACAGAGCAGCTCTGCTACACTTTCAGCAATGCAGAGGGAAGGTGAGGAAAGGTCAATTCTCTTATGAAATCAGACCTTTTCCCCTCCTGCACCTCAGGACTCACCCAGGAGATTCCAAAGTCTGACTGGATCCCGGATTATGTGCTGCTTTGTCAGGGCTCCACCGAGACCTTGACGTGGTAGGGAAAGTGTGGGTGCCAGGAGGCTCTGAGGAAGGAGAGAAAGAAAAGCAAGACAACAATTGGGAAAGTGCTGTGGCTGCTCAAGCTTTGTGTGCCTCTGTGAGACATGGATTCCTCAACAGGGAAACGCTGTGGGTGAGTGTCAGGACAGCAGCTGGGAGCTCTGGATGGGATTCCTGGTTATGCACTTCCCACGTGACTCTGGAAATGTTTATAGTCCAGTTCAAAGAAAGCACAAGTATAAATAGACAACCCATACTCAAAACACTTAATATTTCACCTTTTTCCTCCCTGTGTCTGTTTTTCGCTCTAAAGGCATGTTGGAAATCAGTTCCTAGAATGTAAAGACTCCCTACCATATTAAGAGAAAGTTTTTTAATGAACAATGATTTTTTAAAGGAAATTTTAAGGACTTTTAACCCTCCTGCACAGCAGCAAGGCCAATGCAGCTCTGTCCCTGAGGTAACTCAGCAGGAATTCTGCAGTGGATACTCACACTTAAGTATAATTTCACAACATCTAAACTAACACTAACAGTCTCACTGAACACAAGTCTGGCCCCTTCTCCAGTGTGATTCCCTGTCTCCCCTCCACGGCTCCAGTTTCTAAGCCAGCCAGGGACACTGACCAGGCTGAAACCCCTCACTCTCTTTTCCTGGTTTTCCTCTTTTTTTCTGGCTTGTGATGGCTTAGGATGGCAACCTTAGGATTGATACTCTCTAGAACAGAGCAGTCTAAACTTAAATCGATCCCAGAAAAACCTGGCAAGAAACAATGTCCCACATTGTTGTCCCTCTACCTCCTAGCCTACTTGCACCACAAAAAAAGGGCTTAAATCCAGAGGAGGCCACAAAGTTGATGCTAGGGATGGAGCATTTCTTGTACAAGGAAAGGCTGGGAGAACTGGGATTGTTCAGCCTGGAGAAGAGAAGCTTTGCAGTGACCTGTGACCTTTCCAGGGCCTAAGGGGGCTCCAAGAGAGTTGGAGAGAGACTGGGGACAAGGGATGGAGGGACAGGACACAAGGAATGGCTTTAAACTGAAATGGGATAGGCTTAGATGGTATATTGGGAAGGAATTCTTGGCTGTGAGGGTGGGCAGGCCCTGGCACAGGGTGCCCAGAGCAGCTGTGGCTGCCCCTGGATCCCTGGCAGTGCCCAAGGCCAGGCTGGACACTGGGGCTTGGAGCAGCCTGAGACAGCGGAAGGTGTCCCATAGCAGGGCATTAGAATGAGATGAGCTTTAAGGTCCCTTCCCACCCAAATATTTCCATTATTTCCATGGTGTTCCCCAAGTCAGTGCCCAACAGCGCTGACACGACGGACCTTTGGGACGGCGCAATCAGAGGTCCCCTGCGAGCAGCCCGAACATCCCTCTGAGCCCGTTCTCCTTCTCCCCCGGTGCCCCCGGTGCTCGGTGAGGCCCCACCACCGCCCCGTTACCTGCAGGCCGCGAACCCCGCCGAGGGCACAGCCGCGGGGCCGGGCCCAGGCGGCGNGGGGAAGGCCCGGCCACGGAGCCCCCTGCCCGGACCCCTCCCGCCGCTCCTCCGGCGGGCTCTGGGCTCCAGGCGAGCCCCGGGCTAGGTTACGTCTCTTGGAGCAGACGGGTCCCCACCAGCCCGGCTTTCTCCGGGCTCTGTAGCGTGGGCAGGGCCCGGCACGGCCTTGGCCTGGTCCCAAATTATTTAGGTAGGAGAACAAACGCCTGAGAGGGGCGAGAAGGTCCCTGCAAGGGTAGCAGAGAGGCTGCAGGCACCACTGGGGGGGTCTGATACTGGAGTGTGGTGTTGTGAGCACACAACCAGCCCGGCTCTGGGATTTTATCCCTCCTAATCCCATGTAATTGTAATGCCTGGGAAAAGAGGGAACAACCTCTACAGTGTTCGATTCAGCAGAGAGGAAGGAGATCAGCTCTCTCCCTGTGCAGCTGTTGCTGAGGAAAGTTTCCCCTCTGACAGCCCGAGGTAGGAGTGAGCTCTGGTAGAAAAAACAGCCTTTGTGTCTGCCATGGGAGTGAGGGACTGACCTGTGTTCCCAGGGAAAGGGAGTGAACAAATACATAGATATTTGCTATTTACTTTGAGGGTGGGCAGGCCCTGGCACAGGGGGCCCAGAGCAGCTGTGGCTGCCCCTGGATCCCTGGCAGTGCCCAAGGCCAGGCTGGACATTGGGACTGGGAGCAGCCTGGGACAGTGGAAGGTGTCCCTGCCCATGGCAGGGGGTGCCACTCGATGAGTTTTAAGGTCCCTTCCCACCCAAACCACCCCCAACTCCATGAAGGATGGCTGGGGACCTTTTCCTCGCTGGTGCCAATACAAAATGGTGCCAGAAAGGAGAGTCAGGGGGTGCTGCCCTGCATGGGCAGCTCGGGCTGTCCCCTCTGTGCATGCCAGACATGACCTTGGGAAAGGTGGCTTCAGTCACTGCCCTTGGACTGGCAATATGCTCCTTTGGGAGTAAGCCAATATTCTGAGAGGACAGATATAACCTGATCCAGGCTTGGCCTTGCTGGGATGTGCTCCAGCCATGACATCACTCAGTAATGCCACGTCTATTTACTACTGGGGAAAGGTGCTGGATTGGAGGCTGAAATCCCTGGTTTATCTCCTGAGCAGGTTAGGAGCAGGAAGCAGCATTAACAGCCACATCTTGTTCTTTTCAGGCCAAGAGAAGTCAGTTTCCATGGGAAACACAGCTCTGCTCTGTCTGAGAAGTCACCTCTCCTGTTTCCATGCTTCCTGTAAGGCAATCTTGCCCTCCAAGGCTTGGGAAGTTCCTCAGCCCCCCCCAGCTTATCCCTGACTCATTTCCACACAGCACTTTGCCAGTGGGGTAAAAGGATACCTGGAATCAGGTGGCCACTGTGCCATCCACAGACTTCTTAACAATGAATCAAAGGGTTACATGCAGAGCTGAAGCTGCTGGAAAGTAAATTCAGACTTCTAACAGGATGAGGAAACGCCCCAGCAGCTAAGCCAGGACTTTGCTCCAGCAGCACAAACCACCTGGCTCAGAGGGTGCGAGGTTCCCAGCATCCCCCAGCACGGTCATGGGATGCACTGGATGGGATTTTTTAGATTACTTCTTTGCAGATGACAAATCAAGGTCAAGGCATAGATGCTCCCCTTCAGCACAGCAAGGCCAAGAACCCAGGAAAACCTTAGGATCAGCAACAAAGGATGTGCTTAAAAGACCACATGGTTTTCCCTCAAGCACAGTACAACTCCTCACCAGTAAAGAGCTGTTCAGCCTTTTTCCATGAGCCAGTCCAAACCCATGGCACCTATTCACTCTTCCAGGAACAGCTTGGGATGGCAGCGAGTTCCAGTTCCATTGCAGAGGACAGCATACCACCAACACTGCTCCTCTCAGGGGCAAAGAGCCTCCCCAGCCCCAGGGCAAGCCAGGGACACAGCACCGGGGTACAAATCTATCTTTGGGTCACCTCTAAAGCTCTGGGAGTGTAAGACAGGCAGGTGACAGATGGCTGGAGGCAGGGGATCACGGGGACTCGGCCACCCCGCAGCAGCCACTGCGCCGTCTGCCAGCCGGGGCTTAGAAACCTCCGGAAAAGCTAACACAGGGAAGAGGGAGCAACGCTGAGAGAGTGACAGGGGTAAGGGGCAGAGCGGGGGGAGGGAAGTGGCTTGTTTGTGACTCAGAGCAGATTGCTCTGCGGAAGTGCACTCCCTGGAGAGCTGCTGGAGCGTGTGGAGCTCGGAGAGGCCCAGGAATCCATCTGTGTGCGGGAGGTGGCTGAAGTCATCTCCAAAGCCCACAGACCGGAGGAGGTCACTAAGCTCCGAATGAGCAACTGTCACTCCACACCCCTGAAATCTATAAGCAGCCTGGAAACCCGAAGCCTGTCATTAGGAATGATAAAAACAGTAATTAGAGCCGGGCTGTCATGAGTTCACACCTGGAACATCAATACAAGGCGTTTACCCAGCAGCAGGAGAGTACTTCCCCCGGAATTCATCCTCTGCAGATGCACCAGGCACAAAACTCCACGGACCACTCTTCACACAGGTGTAAGTCCTGCAGGGAGCCTTGCAAACAGACTTTATCTACCACAACAGCAGCTCCCAGCTTTGAGGGATCCAAAAATGCTGTTGCTGTGGAGGCACAGGAGCTACATTAGCTCCTGGGCCGTGGGCTCTGCCTGGTCTGTCCTGGTGCTTCACTTGGACTGAGCTGGGTGCACTGAGGAGTTAAACCTTCAAAACACACAGATTTGGGGGCAAATGAGCTGTACCAAGGAGTTAGACCTTCAAAACAATGCAGATTTGAATATGAGAAAGCTATTGCATGAATTTAGCCTGAATTACATCTTGTAGAGCTCTGTGTAGCTACCACACTGTAAAGCAGGTGAAAAGCCCAGACTTTTATTTCTTTGTGGTATCACAAGTGGAACAGCTTAAGTTGGAGTGTCCTTAACCACAACAGCAAAGAAATACAAGGATGGCTTGAAAGTAGCTTTATTTAGTAAAACTGAGTCTGTACAGAGCCAGGGAGGTTCCTGCTGCAGTACAGCAGCTGTACTCCTCATTGCCTTCCCAAATAGCTGCTTGGTTTGCCAAACCCATTTCTCTTCAAAATGGTAATAAATGATATTAATTAAAGCATGAGCCAAGCTTAAAGTAAAGGTTTTTCTAATCAAAGTTCTTCTAAAGTTTTATTCTCTTGGCCTCTGCAATGTTGGCACCTGACTGGTCAGTCAGGATTCACCCTGTACCGGCCATAAATCACACCTTGTTTCATCTGTTAAAAATAGGTTCCCATCCCTCCATCCTGAGCAGAGCTGAGCCAGCAGGGAATGGCACCCACAGTAGCACAGCGCAGGAATTTCTCACAAGACAGCTGCTGAAGGACTGAGAGGAGTTTGGTCACCCACAAGTTGCCAGAGCAGGTAAGGAGCTGACACAGGTGCCATCTCCAGAGCGAGCCAGGGAGCAGTGCCAGAGCAAGGAGTGGGGGGGTCAGGAGCTCTGTCCCCAAAGTCAGCGTCCTTTTAGCTCGCTGGGACAGACAGAAATAGGCCTGAAAGCACATTCCCCAAGCGGCCTCATTTCCCTGCCCTCACACAATGTTCTCTTTCCTCCTCAGCACCAGGGTATTTGTTTTATTTTAGGATTTAAGAGCTTACAACCTTTATCGAAGGATAAAGGTGCTCAACAATTGACCGTAATTTTTTTTGTCTTAAGTATTGCAATTAAGGAGCAAAAGCCAGTCCAGGGTAACAAATCCAGGCAGGTTAAACATCCCCATCACACAAGTCTCACCCAGAAAACCAGCACAACAGCCTCCAAGGAAATAATCCTCCCATTCCTGCTAGCAGCTTCCCTTCTCTAAGTACCTGAAAGTCCCTCCCTGAAGCAAGCTGTTGTGTTCAAATAGAAAAAGGTCAGGGTGACAGAGAAAGGGTTTAACTTCCTCCCCAGCACTGGATCTCTGACCTGGATGACATTCAAGGTTGTCAAGGAAGCAGTTACAGACAATTATATTTAGGAAATGAAAACAAGTATTTCCCCTCTCCTCTGCTCAGAGGCCAACACTCACCTGCAGCGTTTGCAGGGAGCTGTGATAAGCTTAATGGAAAGGAAGCCAAAAAAACCCCAACCCCTTTCTTTTTACTGATTTAGTAGGTCTTACAGAGGAACAAGATGGGTAGAGATAAAAAGACTAAGCCTAAGTGGAACACAGGACCAGCTTAACAGGCTCAGAATAAACCTCTCTCCTGCTGTTATTTAACAGCAGAGCTGGACACGTGCTCCCGAGCCACTCCTTCCTGCTGAGCCCAGCACGGGGATTTCTCTTGCCGGGGGCCTGTGGCACCCCCAGCACATGAGAGCCGTCCCTCAGGCTGCCAAGTGTGTGACCCTGAGTGGCCCTGCACATGCCAGAGGAGAGATCCCGGTTACAGCCCCACTCCTGGCAGAGGGGGTTAAAAACCAGCACAATTCCAGATGAGGTCATGGGCAGAGCTGCTGCCTCCAGGCTTCCCCATCCTCAGCAACCAAAACAACATGTGGTGACACAGCTCTGCCACCCACACCAGGGCCCCGTGGGCACCGCAGCTGGGACCTGCTCCATGATTCCTCACTGGAATTCGGCTGCCTTGGTGACATGGAGGGGCTGGGGCAGCAGATGTGTGGTGCAGATTACAGACAACAGAATAGTGGAATAGTTTGGGGTGAATGAACCTCAAGGTTCATCCAGTCCCACCCCTGCCATAGCAGGGACACCTTCCACTCTCCCAGGCTGCTCCCAGCCCCATCCAGCCTGGCCTTGGACACTTCCAGGGATCCAGGAGCAGCCACAGCTTTTCTGGGCACCCTGTGCCAGGGCCTCCCCACCCTCACAGGGAAGAATTCCTTCCCAATATCCCATCTGTGACTGATGGATCCCAGCCTGTAATCAATCACCACCCTGTCAACCAGACCAGAGCAGTGAGTGCCACGTCCAGTCGTTCCTTGAACATTCCAGGAGAATGAAGGAATGACTGACATTATCCAGCAGGGATGACCTGTTTAGGAGATGTTTAAAATATCTTTTTAGGAGGCATCCTACACTTAAAAACTGCACAAAACCCTTTTGGTGTTGTGTGATCCACACTTGAAAGGACCGGGCCCGGTCAGGAGCGAGCAGCTGTCCCTTTGCTGTCCAGGGACATCACCCTGGGCTGGGGGAGCAGCCACGTGCGGCACCGCGCCCCCACCCACTGCCCCGACCACGGCACCCCCAGTGTCCTGCGATTCCACCGCAGCCACTTGGGAGAGCCGCGGCACACGTGGCACCGGGAGCTTTACCGGGGATGTGATGGGGAACCGGGCCCAGAGCAGGATGTGAGCGCGGTGCCCGTGTGCTGCAGCAACGGCAGGGGATCCCCTGGGGGCACAGGTGCCCCAGCACCCCCTGACGCGTCCCCCAAACCGGCGCATCGCCCCAACACCGGCAGCACCGACCACCGCCCCGTGACCACTGCCAACCGGGGAGTGCCCGTTCCGGTGATCCTACAATCCCGGGGCTCAGCTCAGCCCGCAGGTCCTTGGGAGGCCTATCCCGGTCCCGGTCCTGGTCCCGATCCTAGTCCCGGCTCCGGGGCTGGGCACAGGCCGCACGTCGCTGCGGGGCAGGCTGGGGTGCCGGTGTCGCTGCCGGTGCCGGTTCCGGGCCCTAGCGCGGGGGTCCCCGGGCCCCTCCCGCCCCCTGGCGGCCCCGCCCCGGAAGCGCCGCCCGGCGCGCGC
>VXAC01000497.1:42871-94174 GCA_013399225.1 Rhipidura dahli
GTTTCCACCCCCCGCCCTCCAGACCCCGTTTATTTGGGGTGGGGATGTTTTTTTCGCAGGGGTGCGGGAACGTGGGGGGAGAAGTGCTTTTTGGGGTGAGCGCTGCGCTGGGAGGAACAATACCAAAAGTTGTCTGAAATGGTAATTTCCGTTTCCCATTTCATCATCCCCGGGTAGGCGTTAGCCCTGCGTGTGTGTGCGCAGGGCCGGGGCCGCACCGAGCCCAGCCGGCCCCAGCCCCAAGGCTTTTATTTATTTCCCGGTTTAATCTTTAAATCGCTCCGTGTTTCTGTCCTCCGAGGAGCCTTTGTGTGCCGGGGAGGGGCTGCTCGACACCTTTGCCCCTTAGTAGAAAGGAAGAGAAGGAAAAAAAAAAAGCCTCCCAAGCCCAAACAGCTGCAGCCCAGGACGAGCTCCCCCAGCCCGGGGATGGATTCGTGTTTAGAAAGGCAAATGCGCTCGGAGGGAGCCGGGATGAGCCGAGCCCTCGGTGCCCTCTGCCCTTTCCCAGAGGGAGCAGCTGTCCGGGGTGTGCGGCTCAGAACGGGCCCTTCATTGAGGCACAGGGGCCGTGTGTTTACGGCTTGGCTTCTCCTCCAGGCTTGGGGATCTGTTTTGATATCCAGTTGCAGGAAAGGGTTCCTCCCCCCACTCCTGGTTTTGTACACAAAGTGCTCTCTCACCACTGGGGACACGGCTCTATAGGCAGAGAGCGAATTCCAGGCAGCTCTTGAAGCAAAATTCCCTCCTGAGATGGCTTCTGAAATGGGGTATATACGCCAGTTTTTAGCCTCTCTGTAGGCAAAGGTTTTTAGGTGAAAACATCTGTAGTGGCTGTGTGCTTTCCTGAAATTTATATAAATTTAAGGAACTTGGAGCTCAGTGTATTTCTCCTTTTTGTTTTGGTTTGTTCATAAAATGGAACATTTTTATGTAATGACTCCAATTATTTCTTTTTTTTTTTCCTGTGGGGGAATACCACTCCACGGAGTCATGGAGAGGGAAAAGGAGATTAACTCTCACATGTTTCCCAGCGGCATCGATACATTCTTTGTGCGTGCTCTACCAGGAGCTCAATATTTAACTCGATTAGCTTTAAAAAGGGAAAAAGTTGGCGTTTCTACAGGCCGGCTTTTCTGGCAGATTCCAGGTCGGAGTGCTCTGGGATGGCTGTGGGGTTGGTGGAAGGCTTTGGAACGAGATGGGGAGCAGAGCCCCACGCCGAGCCCCGCGCCCCGGCGGGGAAACTCCGGGCACGGCGTTTGGTTACAGAGCTCCGTGACCCGCTTTCTTCCCGTGGGAAGCGCTCGGCAGGGCAGGGTCTGGCTCGGAGGGGTGGTCCGTGCCTGTGTGGGCGAGCTCTGGGACTCGGTGTGAGCCGGCCCGGCGCTCAAAGCCGCGTATCTGCGCTGCCTTGGGGGTTGTCGGGGTTTGCGGAGCTCAGCGCTTTCCGTGCAGGAGCGCTCCGGGTCTCCCTGGTTTCCAGGAGAACTCGTCAGTCCTACGGGGAGGTACCAAACCTGCCGGGGCACATCGTGCCTGGAGAAGGGCTCCTGCTGTGAGCCCGTCCGGGCGAGCTGGGGCTTGTGTCACCCCGGGGTGTCTGAGTCAGCGCGAGGGGTTGGTTGCTTTGCGAAACTCCCAGCACGCCGAGTTGCCCGTGCAGCAAACAACGCGCTGGGCTCGGAGCGCAGCGAGCCCTCGGTTCCCAGCGCTTTTCTGCCTCCTTCCTGTTGTAAATAGTGACCGAGGAGCCCCGGCCATGTCGGCGCTGGCTGCTGCGACTGGCTGGAAACTGGAGATGTTGCGTTTCGTGTTGCACACTTGGTTTTGCTGTTCAGTTCTGCTTCTGCTTTTAGAAATGAACTCTTCTCTCTTGTCTGTGTCTCCATTTCATAAAAAAAGCATGGCTCAGAGCGAACTGATTTTTTTTTCTTTCCATGGGCAGCTTTTTTTTTGTTTTGGTGATGTTGCAACAGCATTTTCTCAGACTTAAACCTGCAGATTGTCCAGTTTGAGGGTTGGGTTTGGATGGGGGAGGAAATCTTAAAAAAACGCCCCAGAGCAAAACCCCTTTGGCTTAATTTCTTCCTTCGTGTGTGGTAGGCAACCTGATAAGATTGTTTTATTTTCCACTCGTGTTTTAATGGACTAAGTCCCCCCAAATGGTTGTGAGCAAAGCGAAGCGTAACGCGGCGTCGTGCCGTGTTCTTCCGCTGCTCAGCAAAGCAGACAAATGTGTTTCTCTGGGGTCAGTGAGACTCGTCGTGTTAATCAATACTGTACCAGCAGTGTTCCCTTTCCAGGGAACCAGATGGGCTACTTACAACTGGTGCTGATTATTTTAACTGTGTAATTGTAACATGGCTGCGTGATGACAGTGTTTCCTGCAGATACTTCAAAGGAAGGTTCCCGACGAGTGTGTCTTTACAGCGTTTAATCTGTCCTCTTTGTCTTTATGTTGTGGCTTTTGGACATGTGTTTGAAGTACTAAGAGGTTTTTTTTTCCTTACCTCCAGCTTTTCTATGCATTAAAAGGAGGCAGTGCTCTGGAATGATGAAGCGTCTCCAGTGTGGGAATAAACCCAGGGTTTTAGAGGCTCCCACAGTGGTGGGTTGGTTTCAGTGAGTTTTAGATCCAGGCAGTGACTAAGCCAAAAGCTGGGAAGAGATTTAAGTGGCTGTGAGGAAATGGCAATATTTTTTAAAAATAGTGCATGTGGCTTTGTTTTGGGGAAAATATGTTGCGTGGTGACTTGAGTCTTAACTGGGACAGGCTAATTACTTGGTGAAGAAATCCTTCTCCGAGGGAAGGAAAGGCACAGGGCCGGAGCTGGTTAATTACATTTTGTAAAATTATGGAGTGACGGCTTTCTGAGGAGATCTGCCCCTCTTCCTGCCCTGTACCTGAATTTCAGGCTCAGCAGTTGCCTTACGGATTGAAATTCCTCCTGGGTATTAAGATTTAATGGTGGCAGACCCAGAGCAAGTAGTGGCAGGTACTGCTGCTTTTCAGTACAGCAAAGCAAATAATACTGGAAAATATTTACATGGGGGTTGTTACTCTCCTCATAGTTCCTTGATGAGCTCTAGTAAAGGTGCTTGTGTGCTCCCTTCATCGCCGGGGAGAATTCCCTGTACTTGGGTTGTAAAAGGCTGCAGAGAGGAACCGGTGTCTCCATAGCAAAGATTCCAGTGTTTCGTGATCAGCTCACATATATTTTTACCCCATCTAATTTAAACCAGTCTGCACGACACTCACAGGAATGATTTGTATGCAGCTTTTAAATATTTTCCTCCTTCCTGCGTGAGGGATTAGCGGCACAGAGCTGCTTTTTTGGAGGGTTCGCAGCCAAGTGTTACGTAATTTGTGTGCCACCGATGCACGGCCATAAAAAATACTCCCATCAATGTTAAGGGAAAGCTTGTGTAGGCAATTACTTGAAATCACAGGCGTCCTAAGCAGGTTTGTGCAGCCTTAAAATCTGGGCAAAACGCTGCCTTTGGAATCCTGCTGGGAAGGGGGGTGGGAAGCTGTCAGCACCCGTGGTCTGGAGGCTGGTTTTGAGCACATTCTACTCCACTTTTTGAGCTTTCCTGTGTGAGAACTGGTGTTTTCTGGTGTATTTTCTCATGTAACTGTTGGGTATTTAAAAGCCTTAATTTCTCTGAGTCTGGGTGGTGGTGCTTCAGCTGCGGCTGCTTATGGGTGATGCCAATTTGTAATTTTTTATGAGAGTATGGGGGGAAAAAAAAAGTAAAAAGAAGCTTAAATGCTAATAACAATGAAAAATCTGCTCGGCGTGGAGTGCATGTGAAGGAAGTGGGTGCACGTTGGGCTGTGGAGTCTCCATCAGCTGAGCTGGGGGCTTTTAAAAATCTGCTCTAATTTTTATGCTGCATGTGGAATGGCTAATCCCATAAAAGCCTCGCACCTTTTGACAGATGAAGCGCTGCTGTTCTTCACTTATTTGAGCAAAATATTTTTATAGATGGTATTAGCTCTGTGGCTCCAAGGGTAATGCAGTCCTTACACAAGAAAGATCTTGCTTTGATCTGACAGCTTTCAAGATCCATTTCCAATCTTGGAGTTCCATTAAGTCTGTTTGTAATGGTGCCCTCAGACTTTTTTTCTGTTTATATGACTCTTTGGGGTGTTAATGTTGCTCTGTATTTGAGTTCCCTTTAATAAACTCAAGGAATAATTGGGGTCAGGAAAGGAAATAATCACGTTGGAAGGTGCAGTTAATTATATCAGGTATTTTGGGCTCTAGAATTCTTCATCTTGATTCTAATGTTTTCTTCAAGTTGTAGGATGTAGTGAAATTACCAAATCATCAAACTAGGACAGTGGGGCAGGGTGATGTGTGATGGTTAATTTTGGGAGTGTGAAATGAGTGTGGCTGCAGGCTTGATGTCCATGAGGGCCATGCAGGATAGGAAGCTGAACTGTCTCTTCTGTTTTCTGTGGGGCAAGAGGTGATCATCTGTGTGGTTCTGTGTCTATCCAACATGATTTAAATCAATCTTATGTCCCTCCTGTACGACTTACCTGGCTCTGTGTCCATCCGATGGGTTCTTCGTGGTCCTGTGTCCATCCAACATGATTGGTTTGGCTCTGTGTCTGTCCAGTGGGGTCTTTGTGGTCCTCTGTCCATCCAACATGGTCTGTTTGGTCCCGTGTCCGTCCAACAAGGTCTTCGTGGCTGTGTGTACGCCCAGTGGGCTCTCTGTGGTCCTGTGTGTGTCTGACATGATCCACGTGCTCCCGTGTCCCTCGAGGGTGGCACGGGAGCCTCGTGCAGGGCTCGGGGTGGGTGCCGGCTCTCGGCAGGAGCAGCCTCCCTGCTCCCTCTGCTCCTCCTCCCTTGGGGCCCCGCCGGCGTCTCGCCAGACCTCATGTCTGAGAAACCATCCTGGCTTTCCCTGCCCCTCTCAGTGCTGGCTGGGAAGGCGTGAGCTCCCAGAGAGGACGCCTGAAACCTCCGTCTCGTCGGGTTCGTTCCCGTTTTCGGGAGCTCGCCGTGTGAGTAAGGCTCGCTGCTGTTGTGAGCGGAGGCTGGAATTGCAGCCTGGGAAGGCCGAGGGATTGGGAGACGCTTCCCCACGGAAACGCCACGGCGAGCGGGTGGCAGCGCTGGCGAGGGAATTGGCTGCTGGAGTCAGAAGAAAGTGATGGTTTTTTTCTAGGTCAGGGTTGAAGGCACTGTCAGGGTGGTGATGTGCAGCATATATTACTGTCTGCATTGTCCCTGCCATATGGATGTGTGCACACTGCCCTTGGCATTCAGGCATTGAATTATTTATCCACTCCAAATCTGGAGGCAGCCTTTCTTCCCCGTCTTGAAGAAAACCAAACTTACCCGATGAGTGTTTTTAAAATAAACCTTCCGCTGTGAATTACTGCAGTGGCAGGAGCAGGGTATTGATTGTATGTTGCGTTTGGATTCGGAAACCAAAGGTTACAACACTGGATATCTCGTGGAAACACTGAAATATTTATTCTGCTGATAGGTGCAAGTGTGTCTGTGCTGGTGCTGGGTTTGTTTGTGGCTAAAATGCCCTGTGATGAAATTTCCGGACTTGGAGAATGGAAAGGGTAGAAAACTTTGTAGTATGTGTAAAAGCATCTTTGTCTCAGCTGTGTGTGAGGGGATGGATGCTTTTCCAGGGAGAAGGCATCTCCTTTCCTCTTGTGTTGTGTTGGATTTGCTGTGAGAGGAATGTTAAGGTGGTCCTGGTTTGGGTGATGGGCTTCAGGTCCTCACTGAGGATGTGGGTGTTTGCAGGGTGTCATGGTGGGGTGGTTCCAGGCTCGGGGAAGCAAAGGCTGGAGGGAGCTGGCTCAGTAATTATTTTTGAGAGACTGACAGCTTTGCAGGATAGAAAAGGTCTCGAATAATTTACCTTTAGAGCAGCATAAAGCTGCTAAAACTGTGTCACAGGCATAGGGAAGAATCAGAGAGTCAAGAAGGGAGATGTTACCCTCTAAAAAATTCACCACGATCCAGAGGCAGCGTGTCCCTGAGGGCTTGGCAGCCAGGGGCTGGAGTGCTGGGCGTGGAAATACGGTGCTGCCCTCAATATCGGGATGTGAAATGAAAGGATGTGTAATTAGGAACTCCCAAAAAAAAAAAAAGGCATTAAATAGCTTTAGAGGTGAATGGAAGCTTCATTATTAAGTACCAAGTGCTTAGCTGCGGTTCATGGTGCCTCTTCCTTTCAAATCACGCACACATGAAAGTGCTCCCCGCCCCCAGCCAGGGCCTTATCGGCTTATCTGGGCAGGAGTTCAGAGCCATAAAAACTATATCCTGCTTACACCTTCCAGCCGATCCTGTGACCTGTGCTGTGTAAACAAGTTGTACCAGGAGCTCCAAACGACTGGTAAGTGGCTGGGTTTCTGCAGGCTGGTTAGGTCCAGGAGGAGCCAAGATAAAGTTCCAAGAAGTTCCCCGTTGGGAATGGTCCCCTGATAGCTGCTACAGGGAGGAGGTGGCAGGGCTGGGATCCTGCTGACTGTGCCAGTGGCTGTGTCCCATGGAAAGAACTTTGGGATAGACTTTACACTCCGGGGCTGGTGTTTTCCACGTTGTGCAGGAGGATGGCTGTGGCAGATCGTGAAATGTCAGCGTTGTGGTAACAACACCGACCGGCGCTCCGCGGTTGCGTCAGGCCCTGGATGTGCTGGAGATGTAAGCCTGTCTATAAATATATCCATATATCTTTGGATGGATGGGATTAGCCATGGCGATGCTGGGAAGAGATGGAGGTAATGCAGGGAAGGGGTGTATGTGGGGGGGGGACACAGACATCCTGCTCCTGGCTGTGCTCTGGGGGTTTAAATACCACTGGGTGCTCCGGTTACGCCACTTGGCTGCTGCCCACCCCGAGCTGTCTCCGTGGTTTCATCTTGCAGCTCGGCACAGGCAGATGCATTTATCCAAGCCAGAGTGTAATGAGCAAGTTTGGGGATTTAGTGTGTGAAACTTCACCTTTCTCAGCAGCCCAAGGGTCGAGTGCGCAGGTTGGAAGATGAAAACCTGTTCTCCTTGAATGCTGACCTTTTTTGTTCGTGTGGTTTCTTGGCCCCACATACGGGGGAATGTGCTGGGTTTGGGGATTAGGCTGGCTGGTGGCTGCTCTGCTTCCCCTTCTTGCCGTGGCCTGTCCTGGCACGTGCTGGGGTCCTGTGTGGTGGCTCTCCAGGCTCTGAGCTCTCTGTTCCTCATTTTCCCAGCAGCCTGGAAGGCTTCTGGCTCTCCCAGGAGATCTGAGGTGCCCTGTGTTACTCACCTGCTCCACGGTGAATTCAGTTCCCTTCCCCTGCGATCAGCACTGGCACTGGGGTGTTAAACTGGTTCTGTGGTGAGAAATGAATTCCTCTGACTTAGTCCAGGGGGGACAGGATCGGACAAGAAGTCAACTTCATGGCTCTTTCCTGGTGTGCTGAGTAGAGCTCCTTGGTTAGGGAGCTGGAGGCTGTAGTCTTAAAATGCTTCATTTAATTTCCTCCTGCAGTGTGTTCTGTCTGCAGGCTTCCCTTGCTTCACCCACCAGGATGTTTCTTCTCCCTCCTGTCCATCCCTCCCCTTTCCCAGGAGCCTCATCTGATGGAGGTTCTGCTCTTGCCTTGGTCTTCCTCATCTGAGATTCTTGTCTCTAATTTTAGCCCGTATGCCTTTTGAGGTCCCCTCCCGTCTGTTCCTGCCTTTCTCCTCTCTGAGTTGTTCCTGCATCTTCCTCTCCCTCTGGAGAGCTGGGCCTTGGTTTTGCATGGTGGGAGGAAAGTGCTTGGGCGGGGAGTGAAGCTGTGGGTGTGTTGAGGTGAAGGCTCCTGGGGCATGGGGAATGCTGGCAGGGATGTTTGGGGTGCTCACAGGGAGCAGCCCTTCCCTCTCCTGCGCCTCCCTCACTGTCCCTGCTTGGATCTGCTCTTGGAATCTCTCTTTTATGGATTTATCCTGTGTTTGTACCATGGGGCTCTCTTCCACGAGATTGCTGGTAGTGGTAGTGCTGCCCAGCAACCTGGTGTCCTTACATCTCCTGCCGTTTTTCCTGCAGGAGAGCTGCAGGCTGCCTGGTTTTCCCTGGAATCTCACTCCATGTTGGCATGTGTTTGCTTACGTTTTCTCCTCAAAGGGATGTGGAGCCTATCAGGGAGAGCAGGGAACCTGGCCCTGGAGCCTGGGCAGCCAGGAAGGCTGCTCATCCTGGTGGGATCCACCTGCTTGGAGCCTCAGGAGCACGGTGTGTGCAGCATAATCTGATTTGTGCCTGGAATATAAATCCTGGCTGTTGCAGACATGCAGCCTGGGGTTTTACAAGTTCTTTTGTGAAAACAGCATTCAGCCCCTCCACTGCTGCAGCAAGGAGCTTCCCTGGAAACCCAGTCCCAGCAATTAGTGAGGTTTGCAGGGGATCCTAGCAACTGCTGCTGGGGTTCCATTAGCAGGGGTTAGGTTTTGTTTTTTAGGCTGTTTGTAGTTATGTTCTGTGTGTTGTATGGAGATACATAAACTAAACCACAACAAGTTCCACCTCGACATGAGGAAGAACTTCCCTTGGAGGGTGGCAGAGCCCTGGAACAGCTGCCCAGGGAGGGCCTGGGGTCTCCCCCTCTAGAGACATTCCAAACCCACCTGGATGTGTTTCCTGTGCCACCTGCTCCAGGTGGCTGTGCCTTGGCTGGGGGTGGGGCTGGATGATCTCCAGAGGTCCCTTCCAACCCTCTGCCTGCATACCCTGTGGAGGGAAGGGTGTAGGGGGCTGTGGAGCAGTACTGAGCTGAAGTGATGATGGGAGTGCTGCTGGGGGCTCTGCAGGAAGTCGATCCTCAGGGAAAGTGGAGCATGGCTGGAATATATTGGGTGGTGTGTGACTTTGGTGTTTGTGGGTAACCTGAGCTCACCTGTGAGGAGTTTTGTTACCCAGATACTCTCTGACCTGACTTGCTTTTGTCAGCAGTGGCTCAGGATGAGTGGGGAGCGATGCTTTCCGCGAGGGTGGTTATGTAAAACTTCCGTACGCTGCGTTCCTCCAGCTCGGCTCTACAACGTGCGCGGGGCTCCGAGTGGAACTTCAAAGGAGGGAGTTCGTTTTATGGTTGAACCTATGAGCAGTTTTATGTGCAGGGTGGAGTGAACTCGTGGAGAAGATTGCAGTTTTCCCACTGTTATAAAAAGTTACGATCCTCATGATCCAGGCATTGTTCCGTAGGCGGAGGCAGGAGGCAGATGCAGAGGTCAGTGGGAGCGTGCACGGAGCGAGCTCAGATGTGCCAGCGCGCTGAATGCCCTGCTCTGTGTTCCCAGCGCTCCCAAACGCCTTCAAAAAGTGCCTTGTGCTCTTTCTGGGGCTTCCTAAGAAACCTGCACCTGTGTTACTCGCCGAACAGGCAGAGCATTTCCATGGGAAAGGAACTTGGCAGGGTGGCTGTGGAAGGCGGCTGAGGGGGGGCTGTTTTCCAGGGCAGTATTTTAAACCCTTCTGAAAACGTGGCGTTTCTGTGGCTGAGACTGTGAGTCAGTTTATAACCTCCTTCCTTTCTTTGGGCTTTTCTTTGGGGTACGAGCCAAGGGAGTTAAAAAAATAACGAAGTGGATGCATCTTGACGAGCCTCATTCCAATTAACTTCCCTCATGCTCCAGAAGATACATTCCCTAAACTGAGATATATTCCCTAAAAAAGACTGTTCAGGCTAAGCGGTGACGGTGGGAGAGTAGGATCACCTTTACAGCCTTAATTGTGGGCTTTTCTAAAAGTGTTTCAGTGGCCTGTGCTGCCTTTGAACCCTGGTGGGGTATGAGAGTCTCCCAGCTGTGGAGTCACCACCCCAAATTCTGAGGTATGAAACACCTTCCACTTCTCAGTAGGTTATAGCTGATTCAAATAAGTCACTATTCCAGTTTTAGTCAGATCTTTCTAAATATAAACTTAACCTCTCACTTAAACCATTTTCTGCTGGGATGGGGAGGTATAAATGTGGTCTTTGTTTGCAGCCAGGAAAATTAAAGGTTCACAACATTCAGAAATGTGTGTTTTAGATCTTCTGAAAAGCTGTTCCTTAAAGAATGTTCTGTTTGGAAATGGGCAAATACCTTGGGTAAGGTGGATTGTTTCCCATTCTCTCAGCTGGAAGAATTTTATTCTGATGAATAGACTAAAACTTAGGGGGGGAAAAAAGACTCTGATCCTTCTCTTTGGATGATCCATTAGCTGCTCCAGCTGCCTTTTATTTATTTTTGTAGACACATGTGTGAATGTAAACATTTTATCTGGAATGGCCTTGCAAATGTTCCCGCATTAACATATATTGTCATGGAGAATAATTTTCATTTAACTGTAATTTGCTTTATATTTTCCTGCCTGGTTGCCATGGAAACGCAGACGGATGTGGCAGGGACTCCTCACAGGAGCCAGGTTATGGATTGCCTCTCTAATGGACCTCTGTTAATCACACTGCAGCCTGCACTGGAGGAACTGGGGCTCTTTGCAGGAGACACTTTATTTAGATAAACTGTGAGATGCCTGTGGTACCTTAGCTTAATATTCAGAGTTACCAAGGGTGTTTTTCCTTTCTCCAGAAGTTTTTTGTCATAAAAACTATGTATCATGATCCTGGAATTGAGATATATTTATTGAGATTTAATGTCGGTTAGACTTGATTTTCAATTTTCATTTCATTTGCTGCAGTAGCTTAACTGGTAATGTTCTTCCTGGGTTCAGTTTAAGATCTGAAACGTTTGAAACAGAGCTGTGAAACATTTGTTATCTTTATCCCTGCACAAGAAGTTGACTTGCTTTTCATAATAATGCATCTGTGCTTTTGTGTTTCGTTTTGTCTGCCAGCAGGTAGAAAGGGGGCAAAGATGGATTTTATTAAATTTATCATCTGTGGATTTCGGGTCTGTTTTGCACCTCTTGTTTTTGGCTGCTTTGTCCATGTCTGTCTCACACCACAGCTGCTGTTCTGAGCTGAGCCCACACAGTGTGTCCAGGGAAGGGAGCTGGGGCAGGGTCTGGAACACCAGAGGTAGCTGAGGGTGCTCAGGGGGCTCAGCCTGAAGAAAAGGAGGCTCAGGGGGGACCCTCTCACTCTGGAGGTGATAAAAAACGTGTAAATGTGACACTTGGTGGCTTGGCAGTGCTGGGCTTGGTGATCTCAGAGGCTTTTCCAAACTGAACTATTCTGTGATCTTCAGAATTATCAGTGCTCAGATTCCTGACATTTTAGGATGCTGAAGTCTTCCTTTGTCCACGGCTTGTTGGATCCTTGGAAGGAGCTGCCTTCCAACTACTGAGATAAGAATCACGGTGGCATGGGTTCAGACTGAACTCACCAATTAGCAAATGATTCCTTTTTGGTTATTGGGGATGAGCTCAAGGAGAGAAAATCAACCACCCAGGATTCCCTGCTCTGGGTACTTCCATGGCAGAAACCTCAAACTGTAACTTAGAGATGTGAATTTAATTTGTCTCCTGAATCAGACCCCTCAAAATGAATTTTTGAGTGGGTTTTAAAGGGAAGTTGGTTTGGCCCTTCCTTTGCTGCTGGTTGTGGTCAGATGCCCATGGCTGGTTACGTAAGGCCGGATTACTCCAGCACGTGGACGCTTCCCCCTGCATATGGTCTCACAGTTATTTCTTGGTGCTTTACAGAAGGAATTGAGTAACATTTTGTTCTGTAATGCAGGATGAAGAAATCCAGCATGTTTTTCTGTAATGGCATATAAACAAGTAGTGTAACATCCTATTTCAGGCATTGGAGGAGGAAGGGCTCAGGAGGGGAGGCAGGGCTGAAGCAAAACTTCATTTTCCTAGACCTACACACCAGATTTTAGTAGCTTTGCCTTTGGTGGCTGCTGTGAGTGTTACAAGTGAGCTGGTTTTTGGGGTGTGTGAGCTCAATTTAGTGGGTTCTTCGGGTCTGGAGGTGCCTTGGTTTCAGAGGTTACTCTTCTGGTCCCCTTTGCATTTTTGTGTCTTTCACTGGGCAATGTTGGTGCTCTTTTGCTGCTCATGAAGGGTGAATGTGATTCATAGTCTAAGGCCAATCTAATTTTAATAAAAGTCTGAAAAGTGGCTTGGCTCTACTCAGGACTTCTGGGTCTTGTGTAGGCTTTTTGTATTTTTCCTTTATTTTTATTTTTCCTCTCCTTTTCTTCTGCCTCTTGCCCCATGAATACTCAGAATTGAGCATTTGTTTTCCCCAGTGGCACATCTGGGATTCCCAAAGGCACCTCTGCAGGGGGGTAGGTGAGGCTATCTGCATCCAGGCAGTGCCATCTCTGAGCTCTTGGATGGGATAGTCAGAATACCTGGCAATTTATGCAATAATAAACTCTCTAATTACTGATTGCTCTCCAATTCATAGTTCTACCTGCATTTTATTCCATTTTTGGACTCCCAGGTCTGAGGCAGTGATCCCTCCACACCTGCCAGGTGTTTTTCCCAGAGGAGTGTCCCTAAAGGGTTGGTGATGAATGGCATTGTTGTAGGTAGAAGCTGATGTGGCCAAGTCACCTTTTGTGGCCTGGGAATGGACTCCTGCACCCAATAATTGGGTTAAACATTGGCTCATGGTGGCCAGGAGAGCAGAGTGGCTTTGGTGGCCGTGGACGTGTTTGGCTGCCTTGGAAACTTCACTTTGAGGATACTTTTAATCAGGAATTGGAGTGCCAGGACACAGGGAATGGCTTCCTGCTGCCGTAGGGCAGGGTTAGATGGGATATCAGCGAGGCATCCTTCTCTGTGAGGGTGGTGAGGCCCTGGCACAGGGTGCTCAGAGCAGCTGTGGCTGCCCCTGGATCCCTGGCAGTGTCCAAGGCCAGGCTGGACAGGGCTTGGAGCAGCCTGGGACAGTGGGAGGTGTCCCTGCCCATGGTGGGGGTGGGATGGGATGTGCTTTAAGGTCTCTTCCAACCCAAACCATTCCATGATATTTTTCAGGTTCACTCACTTGGTTTTAGCCAGCTGCTAATGCTGCTTTACCACTACTCACAGAAATGTGTTAATTGCAGATAAAACATTATAAAGCCAAACTTTTGTTCTGTTCCTTTCAGTCTTGTGGACGCTTGGGTTGACTTTGAGCCGCTCATCCCATGTTGTGCCATGAACACAGCTTTGAATTTATCCCCAGTAATTGTGCCAGAGGTCTGGGAGGAAAGAGCACTTTTCATATATAGCTGTTCCCCAAAAATGGTGCAAATTGGGATGAGCTGTGGCGGGGTAGGGAGTTTGGAGGAGCTGCCTTGTGTGCAGTCGTGGGAAGAGAGATTTCTTCAGGGAATGGGTGAATTGTTTCCTTCTGCTCTGAGCAGCCTCTTAATGAGCTGCCCTCTCCAGGGTGCGGAGGGATGAACCTCCCATGGCTAACTCCAGCCTGGGAGGCTTCCACCGCATCGCTGCCTTTGGATCCTTGGATCTAAAAATACATCCCTGCTGCACAGCAGACTCCAGGCACGTTAATCTGCTCCCTTTAGGAAGGGGACTCGTGGTACTGGATGAACTACTGTGGAGATTGTGTTTTTGCTGTGCAGTGTTAGCACATTTCTTCTCCCAACAGAAAAACGCCGTGGAAATCATTGTTCTGGTTGGAATTCCCTCTCTGACAACAATAGCAGCGATGGGGTGGGGTGCTTTGGAATTGTTTAGTGAGGAAAAGTTTTGGAGGAGCAAGCTCTCCCAGGCTGCGCTGGCTCCACCACGTGATTCCCATGCGCCGTCTGGGCTCCTGCAGGAGCGTTCCCACCGCTGGCTTTTTGGGATCCTTCTGACCACTCCAGGCTCTTCCAGCACAGCTCTGTAAGAATGCTCTGTCTCTACTGGGTTGCTCTGCCACCTTCCCGCCTTCATTTGGCTGTAATTCAGCACGTTTTCCTGGGATGAGGAGGGATGAGAGCCTGCCAGGCTAACACCTCAGAGCACTCCTGGAGTTACTGCTCCCTCTGAGCTCAGTGATTCGTGCCCAAGGCAGACAGCTCGTGCCCTCCATGCCTCCCTGCAGCTCTAGCCGTGCTCACACCGTGTGCTCCAGCCTTTCTGGCTGCAGGCTCAGCCGGGATGCTGCTCTTTCCTGCCAGCCTTTGTTCCCAGGTAACTTTGGGAATATTTTAGGGCCGGTTTAGACGCAGCGTGGAGGGGCTAGAGCTGCGCTTGCTGCCTGGTGTTGAACAGCTTGGTAGCTGATTCTCTTCACGAGTTACAACTTGAATTGCTGCTGTTTGTGCCAGTGGGGCGTTTGAGGTCTGGGATCCGGGATGACTTGCAGCGAGGGTTGCGTAAGTGTGTGTAGCTCCGGTCTCAGCGCTTTGTTTTCTCTGTGTTCCAAGAGACGCAGCTTTTGCCTCTCCAGCTATTTAAGATTCAGAGTGTGTTTTCCTCCTTTGATGTTTGGCTTACCTTGACAGGCTGGGAGAGCTGGGCTTGTTCAGCCTGGAGAAGAGAGAGTTCTGGGGAGATCTTAGAACCCCTTCCAGTGATAAAGGGGCTGCAAGAGAGCTGGAGAGGGAGTTTGGACAAGGGCCTGGAGTGGCAGAACAAGGAGGACTGGCTTCAAACTGAAAGAAGGAAAGATTTAGATTAGATATTAGGAGCAAATTTTTGGCTTTGAGGCTGGTGAGGCCCTGGCACAGGGTGCCCAGAGCAGCTGTGGCTGCCCCTGGATCCCTGGCAGTGCCCAAGGCCAGGTTGGAGGGGGTTTGGATCAGCCTGGGGATAGTGGAAGGTGTCCCTGCCCATGGCAGGGGTGGCACTGGATGAGCTTTAGGGTCTTTTTCAACCCAAACCATCCCATGGTGTTGACACAGGAGCTCTTGTGCTCTACCAGCCTCTGTTTTCCTGGGATGTGCTGCTGCTCATTAGCACAGGCTCAGTCACAAGCTGCTCAGACAACCTAAACCATTTGTAAGGAAACTGTCTTTAAAATATGGATGGCATTAGAGGGACTTGGGCTTAAAATTAGAAACTGTTTATGATGCACAGTTGTAGTTGTTTACCTTGAACCATAATTATCTTATTTCCTGAGTTAAAAACGTCACGTCAGCTTGCCGAAGCAGGATTTGATGACAAAGGAATTGTTTTTAGCCACCAGCAGAGCAAAGAACACTTCAAAATGTGTGTCTAAATATGATTTTATAACCTAAAGTATAGCACACTCAGGATTTTAAATTGACTCTGGAAGTTGCGTGGGCTTATGGGTCGGCCATTTGGCCGGGGATCAAGGGACTGGGTTTAATCCTGACTCCGTCCTTTTGTCCTCTGAGCGTTTTCCTTGCCACCCTCTGTGCTGTTTGTTTGGACGGCCCTGTGCTGGAAGGGAGGGCTGTGCCCTTTCTGCGGGCGTTCGTGGCCCTTCCTGGGGCGCGGTGCCGGGGCACGGCCGCAGCGGGGCTGTGCTGCTGCTGCGGGGTGCGAGGCTCCCCCACCCTCCAGCCAGCCCCGTCCGAGCAGAGAGCACATCGGGAGTTTTCTGCTGGGCTGGCAGGTTCAGCTGATTTATGGACAAGCTCTGGAGTGGCCCGAGAGAGAAGCTGGGTGCCAGCAGCTGAGCAGGGGCAGAACCTGCATCCCTTGAGCCCCTCTGAGCAGCTGGGGCACTTCAGCGGGCACAGATATTTGACTTCCTTCTTTTATTATTGTTGTTTTTATTTATGACTGTATTTCCTCATTTCATTATTCAGCAATGCTCTCTGATCCCATGTGGCTGAAGTGGCCTGTGCCCTCCTCACACACCCTTTTCCAGACTGGATTTCTGTACCTGAGTGAGATGGCAGCTGCTCCTTCCTTACCTGTGCCTGGTGCTGCCAGGATGCTCCTCAGGAGAATGGAAAGTGGGAGGGGAGCAGCGTCTTTAATGATGACAACTGCTACTTAAACCTGTTCACAGCTTAGAATAGAAAGGAAAAAAGATCAGTGGAAGCTGTAGGTGCTTTCAATGTATGCGGGATTTTTAAGGAATCTTTTTATTCTGACCTTAACTTGCCAGGCCCCAGACAATAGGGGAGGGATGCTGTGTGGAAATCAAGGAGGTGCTTCCTTTCAGCCCTTTCTTTGCTGTGTAATTTGAGGTGGTTGTAAGACACTTAGAACTCGGGAATTGTAGACTTGAGCACATTCTACAATTACATTTTTCATGTTGCTTGCTGGGGACCTCCTGGGTTGTCCAGCCAGGTAACGGTGTCTGATCCTACGTACCTGGGTGCGGGGCTGCCACCTGCATATTCCTAAGAAACCTGTGTTGGAGTTGGTGAAGTGTCTGGTTGTAACACTTATGTCACCACAGTTTTCTTGGCTGGGGAGGTTGTCTCCAACCTGCTCAGAATCCAACCAGAATCCACTCCACGGACGTTTGCTGTTTTTTTGACTCTGTGAGGGAGACTGTGTCTGTTCTTGAAGGCTGAACAGTGACTTCCTTGACTCCTCCTTGGCTAATTAGTGTGCTTTAAAATGGGATGCTTGCATCCTTTTCACCAATCAGCATTCAGAAAGGAAAGGAAATAGTTCAGGTATTAATAGTAACCTGTATCCAATTTGCCACGGAATTACATGGATGCAGATGTCTGGGACTGCAAAGGTGACAAATGTGTCTGTCTGTCACTCTTTTCTTCTGAAAAAATTGTATTTTCTCGATGTGTTAAAACTGAGCACAGAGTAAGAAATGCACATTCATTTTTTAATAAAGTGGAGCTCGTTGTGGCCTAGTAGCATCGTGCACCCTCCTGCTTCCCTGAGGAGAAGGTATTGAGGGAACTGAGTGGGACTTTGTGGTGAAGTCACAGGGAGGGATTCAGTCTGGGGAGGGCAGGGATGTGTTTATTCCCACCTCACTCATATTTAGCAGGATTGGGAAGGAGAAGGAACTGAACTGTGGCAGCAGCTGTGAGCTCACTTTAAATTACATCTTTAAATCCAGAGAACATCCTCCTTTCTTGCCTTCACTGGGTCAGTGAAGTTCAACATCTTGGAGCTTAATCCCAGTTCCTGGAAGTGTCCAAGGCCAGGTTGGATGGCGCTCGGAGCAGCCTGGAACAGTAGAAGGTGTCCCTGCCCATGGCACGGTGTGGAACAAATTGATCTTTAAGGGCCCTTCCAACCCAAGCCATTCTGTGATTCTGTGATGTGTCATCACAGCTTTTGACTTCTCCTCATTCACTGGAGGTCTCCAAACAGCTTGGTCATTCCTGAATTTAGGTGTCTGTCAACCCCCAGTTCCTAGAGACTGCTTTGTCCATGTCAGACTTCCAGTTAAAGCACTTGCAGGACAATGTGGTTTCCCAGGAATCACATCTTTCCCATCCTTTGTACTCGTTACAGTGGGACAAATTGAACCTTGGGCTCTTCAGCCCGCAGGAGTGTCTGTGTTTTTGAGGACTGTATCAGGTTATTTTGTATTTTTTATCGAGTAGCACAGACAGCACAAGCTTTAAGAACTGTAGATCTCAGCATGCATCTTATCTGCAGGGCAAAATAAAGGAACTTTAAGACGCAGAATCTATCACCTACTTTTGTTCTGAAAGCCATCTAATTAAATTTTACTCGATGCCACAATTGTGTCACAATCAAACACGCTGAAAGGTGGATTTTTTTTAGGACTAGTGGAATTCTCTGCATGTTTTGGCTTTTCACTTGGGTAGCTGGGGCTGTTTGAGCATAGCTGGTTTGTGATTGCTGCGGGAATATTCGTAAACTGCAGTGAGAGGCAGGTCCTGGAGCTCTCCCCAGTGCTGGGAATCTCTCTGAAAAAGGAGGGAGGTGGCTGTGGAACTCGAGGGTTTGCTCTCTGTGTGCCTGGAGATGGCTGTGCTGGGAGCCCCTGATAGGCTGCAGGGGGGTATTTATCTCAAATTTATGTGGATTTCTTGGAAACAACTCTTTGTCCCCTTGCAGATCTACAGAGCAGCAGCACCTCTTCTTTCCCTTCTCTCTCTCTAGAGAGCTGCGTGCAGTGGTCTGGGGATGCTTTTCCAGGCTCCTGAGGGAAGTTGCCAGTGATGATCTGCAGTCACTTTCCATCCTTTGGGGGGCCAGGAAGGCTTTCCTGCTGTGCTGGGCATGGCTGTTCTGGCTCTCACTGAGACGGGATAGACAGGGACAGGGATTTCTGCACTGTTTCTGTACAGGTGGCATGTTTTCTTTCCTAAACTCCAGCATTTGTTGGGATTCTTATCTGACTTTGCGTGCTGTAACCAGGCAGGAATAGAATCCTTGTTGTTGTGGAAGGAACCCATGGATATTTATGGCAGACATCTGTGGGGTTTGTAGTACTGCTGCTTATGGGTTCTTCCCCCACTCTCCCTTTTCTCAGGCTGTGGAATTACGATGGAATTTTAAGCATTTTCCCCCGTTTCAGCAGGTGAAAGCTCTGGCTGTGCTGTGTCAGGCTGTGCAGGCAGGCACTGAGCTGTGCCAATGGAGTGCACTGGAAAACATTTCCAAATTTCCCCTCCCTCCAAATTTGCTATAGTTGCTCCCCCCGACTCTGTGTTGGAGGTAATGGAGCTTATCTGAGAGCAGGAGCTCCATGGGTCTCGGGTGCTCCCCTGGGTGTGTTTTCACTGGAGCCCTCGGAGAGATGCCTTATTGAAATTCTGTCTCTTCCTGGAATTATTTTGAGGGAAGCAGATGAGTGCTGTGGAAAAAGGTTCTCTTACTCCCTGGAGATTTTTTTCCATTCAAAACCAGAATCCAAATCTCTGATATCCTGTTACGCTGCTTAGTTCTGGATCACCATAAAATCTGAATTGGTGCAAGTCTGACTTGGGGTCCAAATACAACTTCTTCCCTCAAAGAAACAGTGAGGGGGAGGCACACATTTGTGGGGACATTGGCCTCTGGATTTCCTGGGATGAGACACCAGCAGTGGCTTCTTTCCCTGCTCCCTGTGAAGTGGAGATTTAAGCAGAACCTTTCTGCATTATTGATCAAATTTAGAAATACTGAGACGTAAGAAATCATTGAATCTCAAACACATTTTTCATGGAGACCCCTGCAGGGGATTCTGCATCTGCACAGAACTGGTTCATTCCTTCAAGGAAGCCAATTCCCACCTTGCTGTTGGGACCAGTTGGTGTTGCTGCCACATCCCAGCCACTGTGGTGTGAAGAGTCTATAGCTAATGCCAGTGTTTTTCAGGTCACAGCTTGGGTTTGTAAAGCGTTTTCTATCTTCAAATACTGATTTCTGTGAAGTTACAAGAGACCCTTTTATTAAGAAGGTTTGAATTATGTAATTCCCAATTTTTTTCAATGGAATGCTGGCAGAAGTTGCACGTTGTGCTCTGAATGTGAAGTCCTGATCTGCCTGTGGGTGCAGCAAGAATCACTAATTTGGAGAAGTGCTGAGGGACCCCGTGGTCAGTGTTAAGATCAGGAGTTGGAGGGAAAACTTAGAAGTTTAAACATTTATGTATTTATTTTGATGAAACTGTCTCCTCGCCCAGAGCTACAAGTTGCTTCATGTTAACAGAAAATAAAGCATCCCAAGTTTTGAAAGACTGAACCTGTTTTCAACCAGAATCTGGCCACCTCAAGCAGTTGATTATTTGGTATTTATATGACCATTTTGAGGCACAGGAAGGCCAGTGTGTGCTGTGGTGCAGTGCAGATGGCTCCTGGGCAGTGACCACGAGCTCAGCAGGGTTGGAGCGTTGTCCGTGGTCAGCCCTGCAAGTTCCCAGGAGGGACAAGGGCAGGGATGATACTTTGTGAAGTGATACATTCTCATCAGCTAAAGCTAAGAAAATGGGATGGATAGATGTGTTTATTAATTATAATGTGGCTTTTGGAAGTGGAGTTGGGTTTAAATTGAAATGCTGGATTGTGTGCAACAGGAACGTTGTGTGAGTGACTTGACCACGTACAGCCAGTGAGGCTGTGCTGGGCATCTCCCACTGGAGTATTTGCTGCATTCCTAAGTGATTTGATAACAATTTCATTAAAAAATGGTGCCATGTTCGTTGTGAAAATTACTTGGCTCATGTGTGGTCGCTATTTCAGCGTTATGATACTCAATGCATGTTTATATGTGAGCCAAGGAGTGAATAAATGTGCTGTATGTGGGCCAGGAAGCAGCTGTAAACAGACCTTGAAAATGGTGTATCAGTGTCCTGATAGACTTTTTGGTAATTTTGTTCACAGTTGTTGCCCAGAGGAGCTGTGGCTGCCCCTGGATCCCTGGCAGTGTCCAAGGCCGGGCTGGACAGGGCTGGGAGCAGCCTGGGATGGTGGAAGGTGTCCCTGCCCATGGCAGGGGACGGAATGGGATGAACTTTGAGGTCCTTCCAGCCCAAAGCATTCCATGGTGCTGTGACAGTCACTGCTGTCAGCAAGCAGCGCTGCTGAATTTCCAGATGATGTAGTTGGGAGTTCAGCTGTTTTTCCCTGTTTCTCTCTTAATGCTGTTGAAGTGCTAATTAGTGATGTGGCTGTTGCTGTGGGGGAGAGGATAAAAGGAGTAGGGGAATTCTGCTGGAAAAGGTGCTGTGCAAGTACTGCCATCATGCTGCATAGGGCTACAGCTCCCATCAGGGGATCCCTCGGTGCCCCAGAGCTCCCTGGCCTTGGAAAAATCCGTGAGGTAGCCATGGGTCTGTAGCTCCTTTGCTCTTCTCAAAGAAAAATGCCAGAAAACTTCCATTTTCTTCAGAAATGGAAGAAAAGAAGAAACTTATTTTCTTCTTTTCATCTTGAGAAGTTTACCTGCTGCAGGCTTCCTTTCTTTGGATCAGGACCTTGTGCCTTCACGTCTTCCTCTGGGTTTTGGGGTTTATTTTGGCCTATTCCTTTTCACTGAGGTTCCCAAGACTTCCCTCAGCCCAGCTGGAAGTAGCTCTACCCTGGATGCAGCTGCATTGCTCATCTGGACATCTTCCCTTTGGCTTTTCACTGGGGAGTGAAAGTTTCCCAAAACAAACAAGGCACTCCCAGGGTTCCCGATCTCCTCCACTGTGTATCAGTCCCAGCTGGCCTCAGAGTCTCTCCTGGATGGTTCTTGGAAGGAACCATCCCATTGGAGAGCAGCTGTCCAAATGCAGCCACGTCAGAGAAGTTGTTTGTAAGGTGACGAGCAGTGCTGAAGCGTAAAATTGTCACCAGCTCTGCAAGGCAAGAAATTCAGATTTTTTTCCCTGTAACTGGAGCAGGGATTGGTCCCTGTGTCCCTCGGTGTGTTTTGCAGTGTCTAGAGATCAGCTGGAATATGGGGTTTTGGGGGGTTTGGCATGAGCAGGATGTGGAGCTGGCACCTGTTTAAGCAGACCAGTATAACATCCCTGGGACTGGGGAAGGCCCAGTGCTCCCAGTGCCTCAGTTTGCTGCTTTCCATACCTACAGGTCATCCCACCGAGCTCCTCCAGCTTGGGAACGGTGAGGAGTGCAGGTTTTGGGCTTGGAATCTGCCAGCCCTTTCATGTGCCAGTTAATGAATGTAATTCCCCTTTGCCTTGGGTGCTGAGAGCTCCTGCTGGCTCCTGCCCGGCGTCAGAAACTTTGCTTTGGGAATTCGTAGCTTTAAAAACATCCTTGAAAGTACAGCAGGAGCTGGTCAAAAAAAATCAAGGTAGAGGTTTGTAGAAGGAATATATTCACTGCTATTCAGAGCAAAAGTGTGTTTGAAAAGAGAGCACTTGTGCTGTGGATAATTCCACGGGGGTTGTTCGGGATGATGAATTCCCGGTGCAAGAGCTCGTTCTGGCCCTGCCTGTCTGTGGGTTCATGAGCTGCTCAGGGTTTGGGGGGTGACATACCCTCATTTGTAAATAAAATGCCTCTCAGCCCACCCAGGTGGTTACAGGAACCTTAAAGCAGGTGTTTTTTTATAAAAAACTACTGTCAGAAAGTTATGGAACAAGGTGGGTGCTTGGCGGAGCTTCCACGCTTTCTTTTATTCCGCTGCTGGTGCAGAGTCGTTATCAGGAAGTTTATTTGTGGATTAGGCAAAGGTTTGTACTGGGTAACAATCATGTACTCAAATCCAGCGTGCATGTTGTGGATAAAACTCACTTGTTTTAATTTTCTAATGAACTGATTCCTGTGTTTTTCAGATTACACAGTGTTTTTGGGACACACCTCTGTTGGATTTTAATATATGTCCTGTGAAGAAGAGCTTTCAACTATGGAATCGGTAAATATTGACTTTGCTTCTTTCCAAAATTTCTGGTTTATTCCCTAACAACTGCTTGTGTCTCTGTTGGACTGTTTGGTTTTGCCTTTTTAAAATGTTTTTCTTTATTTTCTGAAATTTGAAGGCAAAAATTGCAAGTTCTGTGGAATATCTAAAAGGTACTAACCAAGAATATCTTGGGAGTTGTCTGTAGTTCTGAGGTGTCTTTTTAATTTTAGATAATTTTGAATATAGCAAGTTTTTCTCTGACCTCAGTGAAATAAAAGTGAACTTTCCTGCGTGGGCAGTTCCAGCACAGGTTTGCCCAGCAGACTGTGCAACTTGTTGGTGCTGCTGACTGCTGAGTATTAAATAATACCACAGTCCTCTTTCTTCCTCTTCGCTTTCTAAATGTCTCGAAAAAACCCAAAGTCTCTGAATTTCCCAGTGTTGCGTCTCCTTGTGATTAGCCTAATTGAAACAGATGGCACCTACGTTTCATTTTGGGCAGAGAAACCTCCCAATCTGCTGAGACTACAGTTGGATGGATGCAGTGTTAGGATTCAACTTTTTGGGAGCATTAACAGATGCAGAAATAACAGGCTGTCGTAGAGTGCAATTTAAGGGGAAAAATGAGATTTTTGCCTCTGTTTTGTGCGAGAGAGTGGGAGAGGCTGGTGCAGTGCTAGAAATCCCGATGGTATGGCTGGAGCTGTAGGCCAGGGGGTTGTTGTGGCTGGTGTTTTTTTGCTGTGCTGGTGGTTTGGTGTGATGGGAGCTGGGCAGAAGCTGGGTGGGCTCAGCCAGGCAGTGCGTGTCGGGGCAGGGGAACGTGTGGCGGTGCAGGCTCAGGGTCACCCCAGCGTGCCCAGAAATCCTATGGAAAAGGCTCCTGCTGGGTAACTGCAGTGGGTGGCTCCTGCCTTGGGGCCCTGGATCCCTGGGTGACCTCTGGGCTCAGGCTGCAGGGGGATTATTTGTGTTGAGGTTGTCAGCATGATAAAGGGGAGTTGCTCGATGCAGTTCAGCCCTGCTCCATCGGGTGCCTTTGCAGGCTGATAGGTGTCTTTTGTCCTGGATTTTGAGGGGAAAAAAAAATAATCGTTGTGTTTAGTGTGGCCATGATAATTTCAAAGTATTCAGATGGAGACAAGATGTTATTTCAGCTTCCCCTGGTGAATATTAATAGCAGGAGAAGCCTTTCACAGTGAGACAAAGCAGAGTAGGCATCGGTGACTCTCCCGGTGCCGTTAGGTAATTAAAGTGTATCAGGTGTGAGCCCTTTTCCTGGCGTGTGCAGGAGCTCTGTCCTCCTTCCTGGGAGCTCTCTAGGGCCCTGAAAAAACCAGCTCAGCCCTGACATCAATTATAAATCAGGCTGGTTGCTGTTTGCTGCCTGGTTTATTTCATAGTTGGGGACAAAGGTTTTCCTTACGAGTTTTGGAGTAAGTGGTGTTTGGCTTTTTGAATGCAAACTGTCCTTTTCAAACCTGGATGACAAAAACTTACCCAAAATTCAGGTGTGTTTGCACAACCCTGTTTGGAAGCATTTGCTTGAAGCAAGCCAGGTCATTACAGAGTCATGGAATGGTTTGGGTTGGGAAGAACCTTAAAGCTCATTTTGTTCCACCCCCTGCCATGGGCAGGGACACCTTCCACTATCCCAGCTTGCTCCAAGCCCCGTCCAAGCTGGCCTTGGACACTTCCAGGGGTGGGGCAGCCACAGCTTCTCTGGGCAGTGGTATTTGCTGCTCTTTTTGCTGTTGGCAGCAGGAGTGGCTGCACCACGCTGGGCTTGTCCTGGCCCTTGGTGACTCCACTGCTCCCCAGCACCAGCGCTGGTGCTGTCCGTGTGTTCCAGACACCTTCCCAGGGAAGCACAGGGGTCAGGGCTTTCTCCAAGCAGCAGCTTTGCTAGTGGCTTTGGCAGTGGTGTTTCAGGGAGTTCCTAATGAATATGCAGGTGTGGGATTAAAGGGATGAATGAGGAACAGAACTGCTTTCCGAGCTGAAGCCGCGCGTTCTGACCTCCCGAGAAGGGCACGATTGTAAAGCCGAGGCCTGGAGTGGAAAAGCAATTACAGTACATGCTGCCAGGATTGAATTGTCCTCGGAAAGTCAGATGCTGCAATAATGGGAGCGTTGTTTAGGTGGAACGTGACTTCACTTAACTGCTCGGTGTTTTTCTATTAATGCTCTCAAACGTGTTCACATACGGTTCTCAGGTTTTACTGCTCTGGGGGAAATCGAGCTCAGTATTCCACCAGGAAGATATTTCTCTGCAGGAAGTGTTCTTCTGAGCTTGCTGCTTTTTTTTCCCATGTGTTTCAGTTCTTATCCCTTTTGGATTAGAGGGGCTGGAAGATAACACTATGGTAGTGCAGTGTACATTGATTTTTTAGCATGTTGGCCAGGCTGGACAGGGCTTGGAGCGCCCTGGGCTAGTGGAAGGTGTCCCTGCCCACGGCAGGGGTGGAATGAAATGAGCTTTGAGGTCCCTTCCAACCCAAACAATTCCGTGATTCAATGCAGCATTAAAGAAGCAGAGTTGTGTGGCTTGTGGCTTTGCTGACTTCTGCTGGAGCCCTTTCTCTTAGAAAAACAGAGATTTTGGAAGCTCCATAAAGCAGCTGGGTGGCACTCCAGGTGTGGGTTTGCCTGGAGTGTTTCACCAGGGCCAGTTTGGGTCTGTGCTGCCGTGTGGCTCAGCCTGGGAAGGGGAGGTGGGGTCGATGGGGAGCACCCCGGCTCCTGCACTGTCCTCCCTGTGTGTGAGGTGGGTCTGCACGGCCCTTGGGAGCAGTCTGTGTTTGTGTGGCCATGTTCTGGTCTCCTGGACAGCACTGAAGTGACACAGTCTAAATTTAACTTTTAAAGCCGTATCTTCACCGCCAGCAGAGGTTAAGCAGAGGTGGCTTAACTGTGAGCCTGGAGTTCTTTGTGGGTCAAACAAGCCTTGAGTTTTTGGACACAAAACCCTGCTGAGACCTACAGGAAAGAGCTTTAAATCCTTCCCCCTGTCCCTGTGAAAAAGCTGCTTTTTCAACTGTAATCTCAGCACAAGCATTTGCTTTGAGTGGTTGAATTGCTGCTTTTACAGTTCTCTGTGTTTTCCTAGAATTTGTTAAATTGCCAACGTTATTCACATGGCACTTTTGGCAGGTGCCACCTACATGCCCTCAATTTGAAGGTACCTTTCAGGAGCAGTGTAGGTAGGGAGGCTCCTCTCTTGCATGTCAGATGTTGGAGAGCGCAGCACTTCGATTAATTCACTTTCCCTGACCTTTCCACTGCTAATAAGCCAAGCTGGAGCACAATGCAGCACCTTAATGAACAGACCTGAGCTGAGCAGGGGCTGCTTTGAAAAATGTCTCGATTGACTTGTTCGTTGGGTGTAATTTTGGTCCATTTATGCACCATGGCACAGAGGGGAGTTCTTGGTGAGAGCAACCCACAACCAAACACAGCCCTTTTTCTCCCCCCTTTAGTGTTTAGAACTAGAGAAAACCATGTCAGTAACTGCTTGAAAAGAAGCAAAATGGTTGGCTGGGCTTTTTCTCTGAATCTACTTGATTTGAATAATTTTGTTCTCTGAGGGGCTATATTGTGACCACAAAAATCCTGATTTTTTAAAAAGAAATATACTTTTGAGTTAGGATTCTGTAGATTTATATCAGCTAATGTAATGTGCACTGAAAAATGCACTTCTGGGTTATGGTGTTGTAGGTTAACACCAACTAACATGTAATGTACACTTAAAAATCACAGCTGCATTTAGGAACAATGTTCATTAAAACAAGCAGACAGTGCACGGGATCATCATTTCCAGTAGCTGCCAGCCTGTTATTTCATGGAGGAAACTCGGGTGACACAGGGAGGCTGCTGGGTTTTTTGGGAAGGGATCTGTAGGTTTCTTGGCTGCTTCCATTGTTGTGCAGCAGTGTTCCTGGGTGTGACCTCTTGGGAAAGTAAAAGTGCTGGGGGGCAGGTTGTGGGGTGGTGAGCGAGGGTTTTATTTATTTTTGGGTGTTCCAGGGAGCACCAAAGCGTGCTCTTCAAAGCTGTGGCCTCCGCCCTGAGGAAGTGACACTGGCTGGGGAGTGAAGTGGCAGCATGACACATGATATGGCTGCAATCCCTTGTTTTCCAGAGGTATCTATCATGGTGTGATTAAGTGCAGATGATGCTCTTGGCAGCAGGAGGTGTGCAAGATGTTCCCACCTCTGGAGCTTGCGGGCCAAAGGCCCACGGGGAGGACCAGGCTCTCCTGTACTTCTGGAATGAAGCTTGGGATGTTCTCGTTCCCTCCCCTTTGGTGTAGGTCATGGTGATCCTGAGGTTTTGACGTTCAAATCCTGAGTTCTTTAAGTGAGGGGAGTGGTTTTGTGTTCGGGGAGTTCATTCCTGCCACGGGAATGCTGAGGGAGATGCAGCAGTGACTTAGTTGGACGTCTTTAGTGAGGCTGCTGGTGGGACAGTCACAGTCCAAGGAACAGGTCAGCTGCTGGACACCCTGTGAGGGGGGAATGAGGTGGGAATTGTGGCTGGGAGGTGTTCAGTAGCAGGAGAGCCAGAGTGTGAATTTATGGAAACCTTGTATGGAAGGTGATTTGGCTCAGCTACCCAAGTGTCTGACATAAACAGGGAGGTGCAGCCTGGTTCTGATTCTGGTTCTGTCCTACATGCATGGAAAAGTGGGAAATGGTTATGGATCTGCTTCATTGATAGTCCTCAGAAGGGGACTTCTGACAAAACCAGGAAACAATTCTGAACAGTAAGTCTAAAATGCTGGATGTGCCCCATCCCTGGAAGTGTTGCAGGTTAGACTGGACCGAGCCTGGAGCACCCTGGTCTTGTGGAAAGTGTCCCTGCCCATGGCAGGGGGTGGAATGAGATGAGCTTTAAGGTCCCTTCCAACCCAGACCATTCCATAGTTCATGGTGAGTGTGGAGATGGGAAGCAGACGTTACCAGCTTCTGTTTCCTTGGCTAAACTCTTGGCAGGGCTTTGATTTTGGAGCAGTGGGAAAACAAGGGCTGAGCTTTGCTGGCTCCAGCCTGATTCCTTCCTGGCTTAACAAGAGGCTTGAGGACTCACTCAGGTGTTCCAGCAGTTGTTTGGCTGCTGGGTGTTATCCCTGTTTTATGGTAGTTTGCTGGACTTCCCCAGAAATCCAAAGCTGAATTGTGTTTTAACAAGTTGCTGCTTTAAGGAGTGTTTTGATCTCGCGTTGTGACTGGACAGGATGACTGTTTCCAGTTGCTGGAGACGTGCAGGAGCTGGGAGAGGGGAAGGTTTTTGGGTGTTTTTGCAGGAACTTGTGGACATGAAGGGAGTGAGGGGCTGTGGGCTGTGCCCACCATGGCAGAGGCTCCCAGGGGCTGGAATTCCAAGAACTGCTCCCTGTGCCTGGTTGTTTTGGGAAGCTGACACGCCTGGCTTTGGCCTCCGAAGTGGCTTTGGGTTGGTGGACAAACACTGAAAGCTCTGCTTTGCCTCAGAGCTGTTCCATGCCTCGCCTGCCTTCCCCTTGCCACAGCCCTGGCTCATCCTGGGAGCGGGCAGATGGCTGCAGGAGCCGCCTCGGGGTGTTTTGGGAAGCACAAGGCTTGGGTGAGGGCCGAGGCAGAGCAGCAGTGAGCTGAGTGGAGTTCTGCAGCCGTGGGACAGGCTGAGCCTCGGCGCTTCCCCGAGAGCAGCGACAGTTTTTAACTCTTGAATTTGGAACAGACTTAGCAGCTCACCTTTGGGGGTGGGAGCTTGGGAGGTTGTCAATACTATTGCCTGGAACCATCTGTTCCTACCACTAAGTAGCTGCAAAAATCAGTAATTCATTCCCTTTTGTTTTTTTCTTTTTTTTTTTTTTTTTTTGAGGTGCTTGGGTGTAAATCTTCTCCCTTGTTATTTTTATGGGCTCCTTCATTATGGAAGACAAGCATCTCCACGGTGCTGGAGCTGACAGTTCTTGCTTCAATCTTTCATCTGAATTTATTTGAAATTTAAATCCCTGTCGTTATCGATATTAGAGGTTACTTTGGAGCACAGCAGCTATTTCTGGGGCACTGGGTGCGTGGGGCTCCCTTATCAGGCAGGAATGTGCTTGTGTAACGTCACCTTTCTGGCTGAACCGCTCGCAGAGCAGCGGGGATGGCAGCCATGTGTGTGGGGTATTTTGGGAAATCGCCACTGTAAATGGGTGCTCTGTTTGCTTTTGCAAGTAAAATTGGTCATGGATTCCTGTTTTTCATTTATTTTTGCCCCAGTGAATTAACAGTCCGAGTGGGCTGGCCCTGGTGGTGGTTGTGGTGGGGGAGTCATGGGAACACTGAAACCAGCATCGATTGTAGGACAGGCACAGACCCCTGCAGATACCCTGAGTTGTCTATCCCAGGCTGGGATTTCACTCCTAGCCTTAAACTGCAGAATCAAGATGAATTGATATCACATAACTCTGTTAGTGTTTGGGGCAGGAGGTCCCAGAGACTGGTGGTGTCTTTGGTGCAGGTGGTGACACACCTGGGGTCCACAGAAACCTGGTCTTGGTATCCCTGCCCATGGCAGGGGATGGAGATGAGTTTTAAGGTCCCTCCCAACCCAAAGCACTCATAATTCTATGACTTTCCTGCCTGAGGTGTGGTATTTGTTGGAGATGGTGTTTGTTTTACACTCTTCCTTGCTGTGTCACCGGAGTTGAGTTTTCCAGGTGTTTATTTTGGTGGTTATCTAAATTATGGAGTGAATGCCTGAGGGTTCTGCTGAGCTGATGTCCAGTTTTCCCAGCATTACACCAATGGCAGAAGTTGGGTTTTTTCTGATCTGAAAGAACAGTGGTTGGATTTTGACAGAGTTTGTGTGTCTGGACTCATCCTAGTGTGCAATAATGTGAAAATGCAGCCATCAGTTCCTTGTGTACCCTTAGAAAATGTTAATGCTTTCAGGCTTCAGAGGATTTTAGGAAAAGTTGCAGTTCAAAAGTTGTCATGTGCCTTGCAGGGAGGCTTGGGCTCCCCAGGGCTGAGCCAGGTGGTTTTCAGAGCACACTCCCTGTTAGTGTCCTTGGTTTCCCTGCCTAACATTTAACCTTAATTCTGAATTTCCTGGAGGTCTTGACACCCAGTTTGTTCCCCAGTTTGGTGAAAGATGGGATGGCAGCAGGGTGTGTTCACGTGTGTGGGGCACCTCCACCTTGGAGGCAACAAATACATGGAGTAACTGCATTAATGAGAGGAGCTGGTCAGCTTGGTGGATGTGAGTGTGTATGATGGGAGGAGTTCTCTGATTTTGATCATTTTTATCCTTTTATATAATTTTTCAGCTGTTGGACAGTACAAGGATTCAAAGGTCAGTGCTGAATAGCTCTGGTTATTCTCTGCTGGTCCTGAATGTATTGCTGGTGTCATATGAGAAATATAGTTTCTTTTTATGTTGCACAGTCAGAAGAAAATTATTTTGTTGTCTTGGGTAGTTTTTACCTCATTCTTGTAGTCTTGCCAATATCCTGTAGTTGTTTTTTGCAGGAAGCCTTTCAGCGTTCTCTTAATTGGAATTAACTTTTGTAAGAGAAACGCACGTTTGGGTTCAAGAAAATGTAGGAAATAAATATTCAGGGAAATCTATTTTAACTTAGTGGAAAGACATTCATTCCAGAGCTTTGCTTTGGAGCTGTAACTTTGGAGAGGTTTAAGGAGGGGTTTAGGGTAATAATAGAGGAATAAACCAGCTCTGCTCCTGAGTCCTTTCTGTGAATTACTGTGGAAGGGCAGCTCTGATCTCTGCTCTGGTGACCAGGGGTGTCCTGGGCAGGGCCAGGAGCTGGACTGGATGATCCTGGTGGGTCCCTTCCCACTCAGGATATTCCATGATCCTCTGATTCTCTGGTTACTTTGAGTAACCTTAGAGACTGGTAGTAAGTGTACTTGTTATTGTCTGGTAAATTATGTTTGTTAACATAATTACACAGTTTTAATGCTACATGGAAGTTACATGGAGTCAAAACCAAATAGCAACAGGTAGTAAATAATTGGACAAAATAAAAACATGAAACCAAATAATGAAGAAAAATAATCATGTATTCTTTTCCTGTCACCAGTTGGGGCTGCAGCTGGATGTAGCAGCTGCCCAGTCCTGAATCCTTTCTTCCTCTTGTTTTTAATGCTGCTTTTACAACAGTCTGAAGGAAATCTCTGTCTCAACCAACTGGTAGCAGCTCCTCTGGGCTTTGCCTTTGGCAAGGTGTCACACAGCTGAATTCTGCTTCCTTTGCTAAATTCTCCTCTCTTTCTCCTTGCAGCGTTTGGTTATTTAGTGCTATAAGGGGAACCTGAATATATGAATTTAGCCAAACCCTCGAGTATATAAGGTGGAGAAACTTCTCCCTCATTCCCTTGACCCTCAGGCTTGCTGAGGTAGGAAAGCATTTAAAACACCCACAGCTCTGTGTGCACATGCAGATGTATTTTTAAATGTCCCCTGCTTGAAGGTCATCCACAATTCCAGTTGAAGTACAGTTTGGATTTCCTGTAGCCAGAGACCGTCCTTGGGGCTGGTTCCCGAGGTCTGCAGGGAGTGTGAGATGGGGACCCCAGGAGAGGTTTCCATCCGAGTGCTGCTCTGGACCTGCCCGAGTGGAGCAAGGGGGCCCCGAGCTGCTCCAGGGCTGGAGCCAGGCTGGGAGAGCTGCAAATGTTCACCTGGAGAAGGGAAGGATCCAGGGAGAGCTGAGAGCCCCTTCCAGAGCCTGAAAGGGACTTCAGGAGAGCTGGAGAGGGACTGGGTATCGATAAGGGATGGGGGGGACAGGACACAGGGAATGGCTTCCCAGTGCCAGAGGGCAGGGCTGGATGGGATCTTGGGCAGGAATTGTTACCTGTGAGGGTGGGCAGACCCTGGCACAGGGTGCCCAGAGCAGCTGGGGCTGCCCCTGGATCCCTGGCAGTGCCCAAGGCCAGGCTGGTCTAGTGGAAGGTGTCCCTGACTGTGGTAGGGGGTGAAACAAGATGAGCTTTAAGGTCCTGTCTCACCCAAACCATTCCATGACTCCGTGAGAGGAATGTGGAGGAACATCTCCCTGCCCACAGGAGCCTTCAGAGCTGCTTCATCTCTTTTTTCCATCCTTGTGAAATGGCACCAAGCTCGGAGCTGCTCCTGTGTGAGCCCAGGCCATGATGAGCCAGAGGTTTAATTAGATCTTCAGGAGGGATAACTGCAGCAGGGAGGTGGGCATAACAACAGCCTGGAATTCCAGGGATGTGTTCTTGGCCCAACCAGAGTTATTCCTCAGTGTCTCACTCCCAAGCGCCCCTGGGCTCTAGAGCAAAGAGATGTGAACAAAAAAGCTCAACTTCGATGGTTTACACACCAAAAGCTGCCAGGGATGAACTGTGGGTTTGATCACCTCTTGGTGTTGTCTTCTGGTGCTTCTGTCTGTAATTTGGATACCTCCAGGACACTGCCCTAGGCTGAGACTGACCCCTTTGTAATGCTGAATTAAATAATTATAATAAATTATTAAAATTACCCTCTAATATAGTGATTTTCTGTGTTGTCACCATACAAATTGTATGGTTTTGAGCAGGGACAGAGCTTATTTGGGAATCCTGTTCTACCAGTGATGCCTCTACCCTGGAGGATGTGGTGGCTTTAAGGTCAGGTGTCACTTTAAAGTGAGTGTTTTTGTGAGTGAAACATCAGGTTAAAAAAAAATCTCCCTGCGCTGAGCTTCCTTTGCTCACAGAAATAGTTTCTATATTAATATTTAATTTACAGTAGCTCTGAGGAATGAAGAAAGTCCTGGACTCTGTTTTTTTTTCTTGTCCTTAATACATTTATTTGGAACAACTCTGGGATATAAACAAGGAGGACAGAGTGTCCTGGGCAAAGGAGTGAGACAGTTTGTGT
The DNA here is from genome assembly GCA_013399225.1 of Rhipidura dahli. NCBI lineage: Eukaryota > Metazoa > Chordata > Aves > Passeriformes > Rhipiduridae > Rhipidura > Rhipidura dahli. The sequence goes on from VXAC01000497.1 coordinate 74,870, forward strand.
TAAAACCATAAGTGTTCATGGCTTTAACATCAGAATGTTCAGCACTAAGGATCCATCAGGTACCTTGGAGGAGCCCTAGCTCCCCATTGCTCTTTTTCAGTCTGTTTTCTCCTGGGATTCTTTACCTCTTGATGCTGATTTGGATGTTTTTATTCCTGAAAACCTCCTGTTCCTGATGCTGCCAGTGCAGAGCTGTGCTGCAGCTCAGGAGAAAGTGGGTTCAGAATTCCAGACACGCTCCTGGCACGGCTTCAATTAAAAGGTGTTGAAAGAGGCTGGATTTTGCAATTTTGCAAAGTTGGAATTTTTGTGCCTGTTAAAACCTTGGGGATCCCTGGGAAAGGAGCTTGATCCTGGCTTTTTCTGCTGGGTGAGGAAGAATTTATACCGTCATCCCCCTGCTTTGACCCAGTTATGAAACCCTTGCCTGTAAAATTATTAATTTGGGGACTCTCAGCCATTCCAGTGTGAGAATTCAAGCAGTGGGAGTTTTCCTGGAGAGCCACCTCCAGTTTAGCCATTAAAAGCTGGTGATAAATCCAATGAACTTAGTAAAATATATATTGCAGTGTGCCATGAACCTTCTTCATTACTCTGGAATTAATCAATGACTTGGACTACTTTTTCCCCCTGCTCAGCCATACTTTCACAAGGTATAATTAAAATAAAAAAAGCTCCAGTTTTCCTTTTTGTTCAACTCTGCTGTTGTTGAACTATGTGTGGTTTGGACTTCAGCCCTCCAGAATGTTGGCAGAAGTTCTCGTCTGGAAAGAAATGGTAATCCTTTCAGGGTTGAAAAACGGGGAAGGAAAGATCGCTGTAGCAGAGATGATTTCAGGCAGAATAAGTAATTTTGCACATATATCTAGCATGCACTAACATTTGTGTGATTTTTTTTATAGAGATATTTGTAATTTTGGTGGTTTTATGTCAGATTTGCTGATTTTTAGTTTATTGTAGCCATTCTTATTTATAAACTTTTTATATGAAGCTTAATGGAGTAGCTAAAGTTGTCCCTGGAAATTACTGCAGTTTCAATATTGCATTTTAATTCAGTTGAGGTGATAGAAAAGTGACCTAAACCTATCTTTTTGTATTTGAATTGCTTCTCTTTTACCTTGTAAGCAGCCAGCAGAAGGTTGTTGCTGCCTGTGTCCTATGGAATTATCAGTGCAGAGTGGAAGGGGAAATGTCCACTTCTTTCAGCTGGACAGTGACAGTCTGTGTTTTTCTGGTACGTTAGGAATACTTTTCTGAGAGCAGTGCTTGTGGTTTTGTACCTGCAAGGGGTGATTCTGGAGGTCAGATCAACTTCCCAAACCTTCCAGGGTGGGCTTTGCCTCATTCCCCAGCAGAAACCCTGGCAGCAGCTCTCCCAGCTCCTCCTCTCGGGAGAATCCTCTTTTTGTGGAAAGCTCTGTTCAAGTGCAGGCTTGGAGTTCTGTCAGTGTGACAGCATTGACTGATTTGGGGTTGTGCAGCTCTGTTGGATGTCACTGCTCTGGGCGAGGGACTCCCGTGTGGTGCCAGCGGCCGAGCCAGAGATTCCGGCTGCTCCCGGAGCTCAGGGGGACACAGCACCCAAACCTGGGGGCTGTCCCAGGGCTGTGCATGAAGTTCAGCTTGGGTTTGCAGGGGAGGGGCCGTAGGTGGGGTTGTCTGTCCTGGTGCAGGGTGAGGATTTGCAGCCTGTGAGGGAAGCAGATGGGGTTTGTGATGAGTGGCCGCTGTGCCACGCCGGTGCTTCCCAAATGGGCAGGCTCCAGACTTGATTTTCTGTGGACATAATGCCCAGAACTGCAGTCTGGAGCAGTTTGAACAGTTTCTGTCAGGAGCAGGAGGTGCAGATGTCGCCGAGGGTTTGGGTTTAGCAGCCCCTTCGGCACCTTTGTGATTCTGGGTGCCAATGGACGAGGGAGTGTGGTAGCACTTGAACAAAGAATGTCTCTGGAAGTGGCCACTGGTCATTCTGGCACACATTTCCACCAAAGCTGCTATTGTTTTTCTCTTAGTTAAACAACAGTCAAGCTCACGCTGGGGCTTTTTTCTTTTCCCTTGCAGTATAATGTTGGCTTTTATGTGTCCCCCGGGCCCACACCCGGCCGTGTGGTGGGCCAGCACACAGATGCATTGTTCGGGGTCCCACATTCCAGGGAGATCAAATGCTCCTGCACCACATCAGCTGCACATCTGCAACTGCTAAAAACCTCAGCAGCCCTGCCGGATCCAGGTGCCATTCAATTACAGGTTAAAGGCGTAGAGAGCTGCTGCTTCTTGGGCCTTTCTGTTGAATTCTGCCGGCTTTGATTCACTACAGCTGGTGAAACAGTCAGGCTTGGTTCAGGCATGTGTGGAAGAGAGCTCATTTCATGCTTGGAATTGTAATTATGTTCTTTTCTTTCAAGCTGCCAGTGGTAAAAGATGTCTTCCAGTGCGTATTATCTAAATAAGCTGTAGTGTTTAAATGTTTTCTTATTTCATTTTAAGAATGTGGCAAAATAAATTGTGCTTACTCGTCTAGTTTTCGTTCTGGAGCAATTAATTCCCCGTAGCTCTGCCGTGATCTGCACTCGTGGGCTCAGGGAGGCTGCTGTGTTACGCTGCACTCAGACAGCTCTGAGCAGCACAGTTGTGTGTGTGGGCACTGCTCTGGACTGCCCAGGTGGCACTGGTGTCACCTGCTGTGTCACCTCCTGCGTGCTCCGATTGCAGGTGGTATTTGCTGCCAGCCATCCCTTCCATCCCAGCCATCTCTTGGAGTGGTAGCTGCTTAGTTTTAGGGGATTCTGATCTGGGTAATACATGTGAGCAAGGGACAGAGAGGGCAAACACAGATGGGACAAGGGGGAATGGTTTTATGCTGAAGGAGAATTGATTTAGATGGGATACTGGGAAGGAATTCTTCCCTGTGAGGGAGGCGAGGCAGAGTTTGCCCAGAGAAGCTGTGGCTGCTCCTGGATCTCTGGAATTGTCCAGGGAATGACTGGACATGGCACTCAGTGCTCTGGGCTGCTGTCAAGGTGGGGATCAGTCACAGATGGGGCTTGATGGGCTTGGAGGTCTTTTCCAGCCTCAGTGACTCTGTGAATTCTGGATCATCCCAGGAAACAACTTTTCCCTGGATGTACTGGCTCTTTGGGAGGGCTCCCTGCGCGTGCTGTGACCCAGGCTCTGGGCTGGGACTTTTGCCTTCCTCACAGAGATGTTTTTCATATGCAGCTGTTGGAGCTTCTCTGTGAATTTTGGGTGTCTGGAGTCAGCACTTTGATCCGCCTTCCCTCCTCTCTGGAGTCTGTCTGCTTGTCTGTGGTCTCGAGGAGAGAGCCTGATTGCCATTTCGGTGTCTCTGTGATTGACTGGAAGTCACACTGGATAAATCTTTCATGATTGGAAACCACTTAAGCCACGAGGTGGCTGGTGATCACTGGGTATTAGTGGAGAGGTTCTACCAAACAATCAGGGAAAATTGAGTGGCAGAACATATAATTTATGACTTCATCCCAGCTCTGTGGGGGCAAGTCAGTGAGAATCGAAACACTGAAAGAATTATGTTTGACAGATATTTTAAAGAATGACTCCAGTTAGTGTCATTTATTGCTGGAATGTGTGGACAGATCCCCAGTCAAAGCCCTTGTAGGGGCAGTGCCAAAACCAGATATGAAAGAGTGTGCAAGAAAATGAGAACATGGGATGTGGCCGAGGGCTTGAATTTTCTGACAATGGGAAGAAAGAATGTTCTGAGGGCTTTTTTTCTGACATTTTCCTTTGATAATAAAGTTTACAGATCCTACTTGGTGTTTGCTGAAACTCCTGCCTGAAGGGGATTTGTTGGAGTTTGGAAGTTGAGCAATGAAGGTGTCATCAGTGTGCAGAGAGACCAGTTAGAGAAACTTCTGGAACATTCTGGACTTTATCTCTAGGATATCTTAATTTTTGCCCAGCAGTGATATATGGCATAGGAGAAATCCATTGCCCTGTGCTGGAATGTGCATTAAAAATACCTGGGCAGGAGTTTTTCTAGGCAGTGGCAGGTAACGACCCTTGCTCTGAAGGAGGAAACATTCTAGAAAAAACACTCTTCCCTCAGATGTTTTGTAGTGGTAATGCCTCTGCAAGTATTAATCTTTCCTGTCACAATTTGGCACTCACTCCAGTTCCCAGCAGGGGTTTCTCAGCTAATCCCTGTCTGGAAGATTTTCCCTTACCTTACATTAATTTCTGATCCCGACATCGTTTGAGGGTTTGTGTTCAGCTTAAATAAATACACCCCAGGCCATCCTGTCGACTCAGGGTTGAACATGGGGGCAGTGGAAGTACCAGTGTTCCTGAGCCCTCACGGGTGCCACTCACCTCTCCAGCCATCCCCAAAACCTTCACCCCTGGACTGTGTCAGTGTTGTTCCCCCACGGCCCTGGAGAGATTATTTGAGTATCTTCATTTCTGTGCAGAATTTTCTTGCTGTGTGAGTAGCTCTCTTGGAGAGGAGAGTGGCAGATGTTCTCACTTTAGCCCATGAGTGACAGCTCCTGAGTCAACATCTGCCTTGCTGCTGGAATCGTCCCCGAACGCTGCCATGCTCGAGAGGCTGCCTGAAACTCGCTGGAGCCAGCCGTGCCCGTGTTCCCTCCCGTGCTCTGGGAAGCAGGGGCAGCTGCCGTGGGCATCGCTGCTTGGCAGAGCCAGCTGGGGCTCCTGATCCACCCTGGGCTCGCCTCGAGCGCACAAATGGCACTGGGAGGGGACATCCCAGCTCCCCGTGTCCACGGGCTCGTCCTCAATGCTGCAGCCGACCTGCACAGCCACCTCGGTGTCAGACCCGACCCGTCAGCACCGGGACTGCCTGGCCTGGGAGGTTTGCGGTTTGGGTTGGGTAAATTTGCCCCTCATGGCACAAAGAATTGCTGTCAGTGAGTGCCGGAGAGATTGTCCGAAGCAGAGTTCATGAAAATATTGTGATTCTTCTTCTATCCTCAGACTTTATTCTTTTAAGTGGTTTTTTCTTGCTGTTGCTTTCCTTTCTGACTGGCATCCCAGTCTGTTCTGTGACTATGAGGGTGTGAAGCTGCAGGCCTGGATTAGGGCTCTGCGTTCCACAAACATCCCAACGTGGACTTGGTCATTCCAGGGGAGTGGGTCTGCTGGCTTTCTTGCCAGGTTTTGTGTATAAAATTCTTGGGAACTGAAGTCCCTGCAATAGACCCAAGGAGAGGGAAGAAACCCCTAAGCTAATGAAACACTTTTGATTAGCTTTTTTGGCTTTAGGTTGGTTCAAAAACAGTTCAAAATGAAATTTTTCAAAGAAGTCATCTTAGTTTTAAACTTAAAAGGCTTAGCTCACAACTAGCCAGCTTTGCTCAGTTTGGGCCTGGATTTTTCCCATATCCCAATGGAAGTGAATCTCCTGGTGATGCAACTCAGGGTGTTTGTGCTCCTCTCCGGGTTTCGTAGCTTTGGCCCTCCCTGCGGTTGAAAGTGCTAAAGCTTAATCTAGAATTCAGCCCTAGTCTGGTGCTTGTCTTAGCAAGGGGGATTTTGGAATTATATCTCAACTCTGCTGTGCCTGGGTGAAGGTTGTACTGGTCTTTGGAGAGTTTTTGTGGTGTCTGAAGAGGAGCCTTGAGAACGGGAGCCGGCAGTCACACTGTGGGGGGAGTGTGTAAACTTAGTCTAAAGATAATTTATGGTTTCTAAAGCTGCTGCTGAGCAAAACTTTCCAAGGCTGGCTCTGACCTAGCTCTCATCAGTGTAAAACCGAAAACAGTCATCTCAAAGTAGCATTTTGAGTCGTGTGGAGGGGAAAGAGGAAAACTTTGCTTTCTCAAAGGCTTCATTGGCTGTACATGAGCACATGAGCAGCTCTCTCCTTTCGAGCATGAACCGCGGGGTCACTGTTCCGTTACCTGAGCCTCAACTGGTTTAAACTCGGCTTGTTGGTTTAAACCTGGCTCAGGGCACGGTGTTTTTTCGCTGGGTTTGCTCTGCAGCAGCTGTGATGTCAGGGTTCCGATCACCCCCCTGGGCCGTCTCTGCGGCGGTGCAGCCCCGCTCCCTCCCCGCGCTCCGGCACCGCCGGCAGAACTTTGGGTCACGCCGGGTTGAGCTGTTGGCAGCGACGCTCGCGTGTTGGCAGGAGCTTCCCCAACAAGATGCTGGAGAGCAGGGGAAGATTTCTCCTTGTTTTTGCAAATTAGCAAATGAAACCCTAAATAAGTTGCTAAACTCAGTTTCCTTCTGTTGGGTTAAGAGGAGGGGAGTGCTTGGAAACCTTCGAGATCTTAATTGGCCCGAGTGTGCTAAAAACACCTTCTTTCCACCCCAGGCGCTGCTTCTATCTTTCCAATACATTTGGCTCGCTCAGTGGCAAATCATTTTTATAACACTTCAGAAACTGTATAGCTCCAGAAAAACAGGATGTGTGCCCTGCCTTATATTTTAGATTTGCTTTCCAAGTATTTTTGGGGGTTGCTGAGAGCCCAGCTCCGTTTCGGGGCGTTGGGGCTCTGCCCGTTTGTTTGGTGGGGGTGATAGTGACAGTGGTGCCCCTTTGCTGAGTCATTCTGTGTTGGGGTAACAACTGGTGTTATTCAAGCACAGATACCCAGCTGGGCTCCCCAGCCCTTTCCTCGGGCTGGGTAACAGAATTTCCCTTTGCCAAGGCCAGTTCTCTATCAGCTCCCAGCCAGGAGCACGCTGAGGTCACGTCCAGATCCTGTCCCCCTTCCCCTCCCAAGCTGGGGACAACGAGTTTCTCATCTCTTCCTTAGGCTGATAACAGCAATTCCTCCTTCCCACAGAAAGCTCTGGAAGGTTTTTCAAGTAGTACAGTATTGTTCCTAACTGTTTTCCAGGGTTTTCTATGTCAGATGGTTTGTTTGTTCTTCATGGCTTTGGCCACTTAATTTTGCATCTGATTTGGTGTCTAAAAATCTAGGATTTTAATTTTAAGCTCCCTGTGAGCTGCAGAACTGCAGGGTGTGGTGGAAGTCCCATTTGTATCTCAATTTGGGCAAGAAGCTGGGATTATAAACAAGCTGTGATAGGGCTTGAAAATCTGGGAAAGGGTTGGTTGGGCATTCAAGGGGATGGTGGGAACGGGAGGCCAAGGGGGAAGATGGAAAATGTCACTGACAGTCAGTTTGAGATGAAGTTTATCTGACAGGACCAGCCAGCCAGCACTGGGAATGTGAGACCATTTCTCTAACAATGAAAATATCTGTTTGTAACTGGTTTTCAGGGTGAAGAGCCAAAGTTTGGGCATCTTCTAAGACTGTGAGGGTTTTGCTCTGAGCCAGTAGAAGAGATTACCCCAAAAGGGTCTGACGTGCACCTGAGGCGTCCCAGTTCCCTCCTGGCAGGAGCTGAGTGTACATATTTAATTCATGCAGATATCACAGGGTGGATCTGGAGGTAGGAAAACCTTTTCAGAAGGACTTGTATTTTCAGGTATGGCAGGAGAATTTTTGCTGCTGTTCTCTTTAGCTGGTTATAGCTGGGCAGTGGTTGGAGAGGAGCTGGCTGGGCTGTGGGTGGTGGGTGCTCCTGTCCCCTCCCTGCCTACTCACCCTCCAGGGACTGCAGAGAATGCTCTGCATTTCCAAAACCTTCAGTCTCACCTTACATTTTCTTCCTAGTCAGTGTTTTATTGTTTTTAAATAGCATTTCACTGCTTCAGAGCATAACCACATTACAAAATGTTTTTTGTCTCAAATACCACATTTGAGCCCTGGCGAAGGTGACCCTTTGGGTCTCTGGCTTGGAGACTCTCCTGATCCATTATTTTGTCTGTTTTTTCCATGAATTTTTCTGACTTTCTCCCATGTACTCTTCCATAGTGACAGGTTACCCGAGATCTTGCTGTGTGTGGTGATTTCTTGCTTTTAGGGTTCGGTGTAGAGAGTGAGTCAGTTTTTACAGTTCCCCAAGGAAGTGATGTGCCGTTACTATACAGAAACCACTGACATAGCACATTTTAGGCCTGGCCTGCTGACTTGGGATTGCAGTGAGCTTTAAAGTGACAGTAAATCACTTGTGACCGTCTGCAGCTGCGGTGGCCCTGGGGATGGTGGTGGTGGTGGGGCAGAAGAGCCCACGGCCACCCACTGCTGCAGGTCTGGTGACACCACAGTGAGCAAACGTGGCCTCAGGGCAGGTGTCTTGTCACCCAGAGCCTGTACTGAATGCCCCCTGGTGTGGGGACACGGAAAATTCTCAATGGGGGAGAGTGAGAAGCTGGAGAAATGGTCTCAGCATAGGGAAATGTCTGGTTGAGCACTTTGCAGAATCATGGAGTGGTTTTGGTTGGAGGAGACTTTAAAGTTATTCCAGTTCCACCCCTTGCTGTGGGCAGGGACACCTTTCACTAGACCAGGTTGCTCCAAACCCCGTCCAGCCTTCTGCCCCTTCATCCCACAGGAATTTGGGCACCTTGGTTCCAGCACAAGCACAGAGCTTGTTGCGTAAAATGGAGTCCCCCTTGCAGTGGTTCTCCTTCCCTGTTGCCAAACCCCTCCTGGCTTTGGCAGGACGTGCTGAGCCCCGGGCTGGGGAGGCCGGGCAGTGACCGGGCGCTCACCTTCCCGCAGGGACCGGCGTCTCCCACTCGGCTGCTGCTGAGCCCCTCTCTTCCTGCAGGCTGTGCCGGGGAGTGGGGGGCTCGCTGCAGCCAGGGGCCTCGTTTCCTCAGGAAACCGGGCTAAAAATACCGGAGCAGAGCTCGGGGAAGTGCTACACATCGTGGGTCCTGAGCAGCCTCTGCTCAGCTCGTCCTCGAGTTCCGCACAGCCGCGAACCTCGCGTTCAGTGTGGCCCTTTCTCATTCCGGGCCTTCCTCCCGCTGTCCCTGTCCCTCTTCCAACCCCATCTCTTAAAAACAGCCCTCTCCAAATCCTTACTGTGAATATTGGCGTCCTTTGTGGCGGTGGGAGAGCATCCAGCTCCACGGGAGCTGCAGCTGGAGTCAGGAGGGACACCACTGTCACTGTCACCAGTAAGAGCTATGGTTTTACTGGAAATGGTGGTCATGGGGTCTGCTTGCCGTTGATGTGGCTGCGGGTGAGCTGTGTTAAAACAACAAGAGGAGTGGTTTATGCAGGCAAGAAGTCAAAATTGGGGCATGGCCTTGGGTGCCAGCGCTGCTGGTCCCTGTCCTTCGTCCCTTTGGGGTGTTCCTGCTGGAGGAGAAGGTTCTGCTGTGCCGGGGAGCTGCAGCACCATCACCCGAACCCCAAACTCAGGGAAAGGTGCAGAAAGGAACCTGGTCGGTGGGAAGTGATGTCAGGCAGGAGATCTGCATGAGGGAAGTTGGGTTCCGTGGCTGTTAAAAAAGTGGATTTTTTTCAGATGTTAATTGAAAAACTGGCTGAAACTCTGGCTGTGTTCTCCCCTAAAGAGTTTTGCAACATCCCACTGAAATTACAGACAAATTGAAGCCGAAACATTGCATTTTTCCACAAATGTGGCCAGGCTCCAGGACCATAAAAAGAGTTTGGAAAGGCTGTAAAACACATGTTAAACAATTTTTTACTTGAGGCACCTCTAGAAACATTTCTTTTCAAATAAATTAAATATTTAACTTAAAAATTAATCGTTCTAAAAAAAAAAAAAAGATAATGGTAATTAGAAGCAGAATGTTTCCTCGTTAGCAGATGCATATTAAGAAAGTGATAGAGCAACAAATAATAAATGAAATATAGTAAAATTTGGACTATATAAACCAGTGATTGTAATTAGGGATGTTCCTTTCAAAGGCAAGTGTTTTGATTTCACTGGCATAATCAACTCCTGTGGTGGTTTCTTCTGTAGTTACTATGGAATATACACTAAATCAGAATTTAAAAAATAAATTATTGTGAGGTTTAAAAATCTGTGAATAACTGGACAGCACAGAGGCCATGTTGCTTTAGGGTCTTCAACTCCTAATCTAGTCAGAGAACCTCAAAATTTGATTCCAAAATGAGTTTATGAATTAAACAACGTTGTATTTTTGTACAGGCAGGAAAGGTAGCTTTAGTGATGTCTACAAACGATATATTTAACATATTTTAATTGATGTGAAATGATTTTTAAAGCGTATTTAAGCTCAGCATTATTTGCCAAGGAGGACAGACTTTAGATCTCAGCACAGAAGGTATTAATGAAACTCCAATGAGGAAGCAATGGGCACTTCCCATATTTTTTTGAGTCTAGATGCATCTTTTTAAATTGAAGAGGGTTTGAAGAGTGTGCCTGCAAACTGGAGATTGAGTCAAGCTGTGAAATGCCAGCGATATGTCATGTGTTCTGTACGTATTATTTTCAGTTTTTACAGAGGAGGAAATTTTGATATTTAAACTTTTCCAAATGTCAGCTGGTTCTGCACAAAATAATCTTCAGTCTCAGTCTCACCAGGAGCTGCGTGTCACCGGGAAACCTCCTGGGAGCTGAAAAAGAAGGAAGTTGTTCCATCTCAGAGCAGAGCCCTGTGGGAGAGGATGCAGCTGAGGGGTAGAAAGGAGCTCTGCAAGGTGGTGGGTGTTGGGAGTCGTCTCCTCTGTACAGAGGCTGGGGTGCCTTGGCCTGGGATCCAAACCCTAGAACTCCAAGACCACGTTGTCTGGGGCTTGGAGCAACCTGGCAGGGGATGGGACTGGAAGAGCTTTGACATCCCTCACCACCCAAACCATTCTGTGATTCTATGAGCTCCATCCTTTCCCTGCTCCTTCCAAACCTGGCATTTACTGATGCTCGATCCAAGATTTTGGATAGCTCCCCAGGCTGACCCTGCATCCACCCACCTGGTGGAATTCTCCAAAACCTGCAGGCAGGACAGGGAGCTGCCTTTGGGAGTGTCACTGGCACTTTGCAAAGCTCCTGCCCGCACGTCCTGCGGGGGCTGTTGGAGCATCTTTGGGAAAGCAGCTGGAGGTGTGTTCCCTGTGCAAAACGCTGCTGTCACCGTGTCCCATGGGAGTTGTCAGACTGGGAATTTCTGTGTCCATTAGTCCCATGCTAGGAAAAATACTCAGTTCCTACTGACAGCCCGAGGAATCATTAGGAGCGGTGACTTCCAGTATTTTTCCTAAGCCTCGGCAGAACCCGACTTAATCTTTAATGAAAACTAGAACCAAGCGTGCTTGAGACTTTATATAGCAACCAGCCCGACCAGTTACGGTGTCCCGCCTCCCTGGGAGGGAGTGCTAAGGAGCTGGTTGGTCTGGATGCTTCTAAGGATGGTATTTAAGGTGTAAATGTGGTTAAATTTTACACATGAAAGCAGCGTTTTAGCCCAGAGATACTCTGCACACGCCCTCGGCAGCGGAGCTGGGCAGAGCTCACAGCCCGGTGTTTCTTTGAGAAGAAGAGTGAATTGTGCTGATGGCTCTTCCTGACCCGGCTGGTCTTTGGGAGTAACGCCAGGGAGAAGCTGCTGTACATTTTCTTACGGGTGGGGAGTGTTACGTGCTTGTGGTTTAATAGCAAGTGCTTTTATTCTGAGAGGTGGCTTCTGTGTCTCCTCGGGGGATGGTGAAGGACTCTGAAATCTAAAAACTGGGTGCTGGCTTCTAGGTCTGTCCTTCATAAAGCCCCAGGATGCTGTGGGGGGTAAATTCCAGCTGCTGAGAGGAGGGATGAGGAAAATTTGTGAAAATGAGCTTTGACTTCTATTTATTTTTAAGACCTGCTCTGTTTCCTCCCCCTGTTGTGGTGCATCTTCAAACCCTGAGTTCAGGTCCCTCATCACAGCAGCTCAGCTTGGTGGGCATCATCTTTGCTCTGCTTTGGCCAAAAATTGCTTTGGGGTCAAACTTGGGGAGGTAAATATTGGGAAGGAATTCTTCCCTCTGAGGGTGGTGAGGCCCTGCCTGGCACAGGGTGCCCAGAGAAGCTCCCTGGATTGCTGGAAGTGTCCAAGGCCAGGTTGGATGGGGCTTGGAGAAGCCTGGGACAGTGGAAGGTGTTCCTGCCCATGGCAGGGGGTGGCACTGGATGAGCTTTAAGGTCCCTTCTGCCCCAAACCATTCCATGATTCTGTTAAAGAAACCTCCCCAAACCACTTGGTTCTTCAGGCTGTGAGTTCTGGGAGGGGCAAGGAACCAACAGCTCCAAAGGAAACAACACGTAAAGACAACTTTCTGTGGAATTATCTGTAAATGATAGATCATTCTAGCTGTGAAAATCCTGTAGAAATCCAAACTGGTCACCAGACGTTGCAGACGTGTCATCAAAAAACTGCTCTGGGAATACAAATATGGATTTTAGAAAAGCTGCTTGGAGACTATCATCCTGTGTTGTGGAAAAATTCCTTGGGGAGTGTAGTGGGGCACCTCCAGCTTCAGGGAGCCGAGGCACAGTGGGGCAGGTGTGTCTGACATGGTGGGATCCTTCAGATGGTGTCATGTGGATGGGATTTGGTTCAAGTCCTCAGTTGCAGGTGAAGTGGGAGCCCTGGTGGTCTCTGAAGCACCTCTGTCCCACCAGAACCCTCCAGGTATGGGGTGTGGTCTCTGAATCCCCAGACTCGGCGCTGCTCTCCGGGAAACGCTGGTGAGGAGGTGGCTGCCGGAGCTCTCCTGGCTGGAAGGCTCTGTCCCGGCAGGCTCCCCTGAGGAGGAGCTGGAAGAGGCTCCAGGAAAGGCACATGAGCGGGGCCGGCTGCCAGCTCTGCACGGTGCCGGAGCACGTCGGCTGTGCCGGCACGGCACGAACCGCTCCCGATCCCGGGGTCCTGCCAGGGGCTTTTCCTCACGTGGAAGCGATGCTGTTTCACTCCATGGGTTTGGGGCACCTTGTCTGGGAGAGATGGAGAGGTAATGCTGGAAGCCGGGCAGGAGCGACCCAGACACACATGGGGCAAGGTGGTCACAGCTTCCCTTCCTGCTCCCTCCAGGAAACCAGACCGGAGGAATTTTTCACATCTGGCAGTAGTGGTGCATTTTAAATTATTTTTTGTCAAGGCAGAACAGCTTTACAGCGATTTGAACGTCAGCCGTACCCACCGGAGCGTTGCGTGCAGTGCCGAGGGCTGACTAACAGCCTGGGTGGATCACGGTCCTTCCCAGTCCTTCCCAGTCGGGCGGATCTCCCTCCTCCTGGCAGCGTGGCTGGAGCCCAGCGTGGCTCTGCTGCCTGAGTCAGTACAGCTGCTCCAACAAGCTTGTGGTCCTGGGCAGCAGCAGGGCCAGTGGGGGTGGCTGCAGGGATCCAACAGCAGCATTCCCATATGGCTTTCATGAAAAACACCTCATCTGAGTCTGGTTTTTGATCTGCTTCCTGCTTAAATGTTGAATACAGAAATATATTTATTGGGGTGGAGGGAATTAAGACCTTTTCTGCATGTTGTAATTTCTGTTACTAGTCTTGGTTTTCTGTAAAACCATTAAAAAGGGTATTTCATGTCAGCTCCTTCTGCTGCAGTCCAGGCTCAAATGCTTCCCATCCATTGTGCCAGCACAGCCACTTGTGGGCCTGTTGCAACTGGATTAGAGACAGCAGATTTTATTTTTATTTTTAAAGAAGACAAAGTTTTTTGTCTGGCTGTATTTGTTTCCAGCTGAATTAGTTCCCTGCTCTGAAGTGCAAGTGTGGAAGGTCACTAAAGAGGGTGGAATCATTGGATATGGTGGTGCTTTTGGGTGAAACCTTGGGTGTGATGAGGACTTTTAAAAGCTGATTAAAAGTGGTCTTTAAAGGTGGTGCAGTTATTATACACCAGCTGTGGTTTTCAAGGTCTTGGCTCTGTGTTTTCTGTTGCATGAACTACTTGGTGCATATCTAAAAATATAACAAAAAACCTTAAGATAATTGAATAAGTTGGTGGTGTGATGGCAGCAGAGCTCACTTGGCCCTCCTGGTTTTTGGTGTGTCTTGGTGGGGTCACTTGTCTGGAACTGGTTGGGAATGGTTCCTGCAGGGGCATGTCCCGACAGTTACCTGGGCTTTGTCTTCTGTGCTTAAAATCCCTTCTGTAGGGAAAATGGATCAAGTGGAGTTGGAGCTCCTGGAGATGCCATGACAGGAATCACCAAATATTTAAGGTTGGAAGGGGCCTCTGGAGATCACCCAGCCCCAGGTGGGGCACCTGGAGCAGGCGTCACAGGAAGGTGTCCAGGTGGGATTGGAATGTCTCCAGACAGGGAGACCCCACACCCTCCCTGGGCAGCTGTTCCAGGGCTCTACCACCCTCCATGGGAAGAAGCTCTTCCTGGTGTTGAGGTGGAACTTCCCATGGTTTAGTTCATGGCCACTGCTCCTTGTCCTGTCACTGGGCACCACGAGAAGAGCCAGTGTTGTGTTGTGAACATACCAGCAGCGTAAGGCTGCTTTGCCTTTGGGGTAAAGGGGTTTTTCCCCCACCTTCACTACAAATGCTTTCCAATGTCCAAACTTTATCATAGTTGGGCAGTGAAGTTGCTTCTTTGAGATGAGCTTCTTAGAGTTTGGAAGCTGTGCCTGTGTGTCCTTGTTCCTCAGCTGAGCCATGGCTGCAGCTCCATAAACCCTGGGAGAAGCGATCCATCCTGCTGGAGCCTGTGCATGTGGTGGGAGAACAGGGAAGAGGGGCAGAGCTTGGAGCACCCCCCGCTGCCCCCGGCCTGCTCGCTTCCTCCCAGCCTATTGTTGGCATTCCGTGTGTATTCTCCCTAGGAATTAACTCGTCCCCAAATCGCGGCGCCGCGTACGCACCGATTTTCCAAGCTTCCCTGCACCTGTCTGATGTGCTTTCCAGCCTCGGCGTCACAAAACTGTTTGTCATTCAGGGGGGACAATGTCCCCTTGTATGCCGGGCTCCCGGAGGGAGGGGCCGGGTGGGGGCACGGCCCTGCTGGCGGATGGGCTTCCCGTGTGAAATGAGACTGGAAAACAAATTGCTTCCAGAGCGGCGTTTCGCACAGGCGGGAGCGCGATCCTGCTCCAGCGGCGGCAGCGCCCGCTTGTCACTCACATTTCCCTTATCTGGGTTAAATAGAAAAGGGGGCGAACGGGGGTGAAGAGAACGCAGGGGAAGCAAACAGCTTAGCCAGGGCTCTGCTGGCGATTTG
Organism: Rhipidura dahli; assembly: GCA_013399225.1. Classification (NCBI taxonomy): domain Eukaryota; kingdom Metazoa; phylum Chordata; class Aves; order Passeriformes; family Rhipiduridae; genus Rhipidura; species Rhipidura dahli. The sequence continues at coordinate 89,887 of VXAC01000497.1, forward strand.
CTGCCCTGGGATCAGCCGCGGGTTTGGATAGCCTGGAGCTGATCCCATACAGATGGTGCACCAAGATCCCTGCTGGAGCTGAGGAACTTCCCGGTCACTTGTGCTGGAATAACTTGGTTCTTTTTCCATGTTTCTTTTCTGGTGAAACTTTTTCTGTAGGGTTCTTCTCTTCTGCCTGGGGATATCACAAAACTTTGTGTGTGGCTGGTCTTTCTGTTGGTCTTTAGGCTTTACTGTAGGAAAATCCAGTGGTTTCTCCATATTGAGTATCTCTGTCTTAAAGATGACAACAACAGTATCACACTGATTTTCTTATTCTGATTAATAAATAGAAATGCAGCCCCGAACTTTAAAAAAATGTGAGATTACAGTTCAGTGGAGGTAATAGAAAAAATAAAGTCCAGGCTCATCTGAATTATCTGTACCTTTGGAAAGCACAGGGATTCTCAAAGGTTGCTTCCTAATAGTTGAGACTTCAGTAAAACTTAACACTGTCCATGACTTGGGAGATACTGACATTTCTAACTTGTCCCAGGTAGAGGCAGGAGCAAAGTTCATTTGGCTGCTTCACTTGCAAAGAGGGGAGAGAGGAGCATTTCCCTGCTCTTTGCTGGCCCTGGGAGTGAATCCCGGCTGTGGGAGTGAATCCTCAGCGCGGTGTCACTTTAAGGGCTGCATTATAATGTTCCATTAGTGGCAAGTGCAGCATCAGCACAGCAGCCGGCCTCCATCCCTGCTGGCAGCCCCTGGAACGCGGTGCCTCATGCCAGGATGCTCCATTCCTGTCCTGCAGCCCGGCTGTGCTGGTGGCAGGAGGTGAGCAAGGGCACAGCAGGTTCCCAGCTGGCTGCTGTGCCCAGGGGAATGGGCAGCAAAGGGAGCGATTGTGGGGAGACAAGGGGTGGCTGCAAGGCTGTTGGGAAGGAGTTTCCACAGGGAATTTCCAGATGGAATTGTTCAAGGCCGGGCTGGATGAGGCTTGGAGCAACCTGCTCTGGTGGAAGGTGTCCCTGCCCATGGCAGGGTTTGGAGGATTAGAACTTCAAGGTGCCTTCCAACCCAAACCATTCCATGGTGAACCAACACTGTGGTCCTGCTGGTGAGTGGCCTGGGAAACCCAGACCAGTAAGGGCTCAGGGAGTTACCAGACTGTTGCTTTTTGTTCCTTGTTTTTGCTGTTGTGCCCTTAACACAGTCTCATCCCTGGAAGATTTCTAAAAACAGGAGTCAGTGTGGTATGTTGGGATATGGTTTAGTGGGCCTAGTGGGGTTTGGTCAAACATTGGACTTGATGGTCTTGGAGTTCTTGCAGTGGGAACAGTGTAGAGGAGGCTGTCAGGACCTCTCTGTTGTGTGTGGTTTTCTCAGTCCAGGCTAGAGGAAGGGAAGGAGGAAAGGGAAAAGCTTGTGTTGCTTCTCTGAGCAAACTCCATTTTCCAAGTCTGGGCAGCGGTGGATCCCTGGGGTGCCTGTGGGGCTGGGCTGGGGAGTTTCTCAGACATGGAGATGCTCCAGGGAGAAGCCATGTGCGCTGTCAGGGTGTGGGTGAGCAAAACCAGCTCCTGACCTGGGTGTCATCCCAGACACGAGGATGTGCAGCACATCTCACACCCGGCTCTAGAGGGTGGTTTGCAGGGCGGCACGGGGAGAGAGGATGTAGCAAATACAATATTGGGAAAGATGAAAAAACGAGTGGGTGGCAATGAGAAGGAAGAGGAGGAGACAACCCAGACGATGAAGGAAAACAGGATCTTCTGTAAGAGATGGGAATACTGGAGGGAAGCCAGGAAGGAAGCCTGAGAAAATGGAGAGAGCACTAGGCTGGTGTTGCTCTGATAATTCCAGCAGGTATTCCTGGCATGCAGCTTCCAGAAACGAGAGAAGCCTTTGAAAGTCTGGTCAAAACCAGTGACATGCACGGAATAATTTGAATGTACCCAAGTTAAACTTCTATTGTCTTCCTGTTTTTTCCACACGGGATTTGATGTGTGCTGTTGAGTTGTCCAGGAAGGAGTGAGCTGATCTTTGAAGGGGCTTGGGGTGCAGGTGGGTGGCGCCGTGGCGGGGAGGAACGATCACTCAGATCGGAAGATTCAGGCTTCCCTGTGCTGGGTGATTGAACGGATTTTTCTGTGGATTCTGATAGGAGATTCATTCACTCTTGGAGATGGTGTGGGCAGAAAACCTTGTGCTGTGTGGATGGTGCCTGAATTCCATGCTGCGCCCTGAGAGCCGGCTGGATCCCTCCATCCTGGCGGAGCGTGGCGAGCCGGGAGAGGAGCAGCAGCTCCAGTTCCAGCTCCTGCTCCGGCGCCGCATCCATTGGTTGGTAAAAATAGCTCTGCTGCTGGCGTCAGTGCCAGGCCTCGCATCTGGCTTCCCCGAGCGGGGATCGAGCGGCTCCAGCCCCCTCCCTCCCTCCAGACAGGGTCTGCTGGAGGACACATGGCTGTGACGGCTGCGCCGGCCGCTCCCCCTGCCTGTGCCGGCCTTTGGGAAGGGCCTTTGTGCTGGAGGCTCCCTGCAAACCTGGCAAACCTGGAATCGAGGGTTGCCCCACCTTAATCGATCCACGAGGGAAACCAAAATCGTCTCCTGCAGCCCGAGGGGTTGTTGGGAGCTTTTTGGGCGTTCAGGGGAAAGGTGAACAGCCGGCTGAGTGTGCAGATCGTGTTTTGCTCCCCTCTTGTGCAGGTTTGGCTGAGTAGGTGTTTAGAAACAGTTTTATGAAGTTGGCTGGTTCAGTGTCGTGATTCCTTTTTTTAGTCTTGCTTTTTTCAGCATTTAAGCTCTGGAAAACAGGGAGATACCAAGTGCAGGCAGGAATGCTCTCTTTGTAGACACAGAAAGAGACCAAAGCAGCCTTGCAGATTGCCTTGAAAATTTGGTGTGTGCTTGCAACCGCTCACCTGCGTGACTGACAGCAAACCGTGAATGTTTTACATCGTGGTTTAAAAAATTAAATTACTTGCGCTCCAAAGGGTGTTGCAAAACTGTTCCATCAGGTTCAGTGTGGCCACATAGGCTGAGCTCCATTCCCAGCCTGCCCCAAACCCCACCTGACCCCCTTGCCTGCTGATCAGGGTTTCAGCTGCCATCACACACGTGCCAGGAAGAGTAATTTACCCAAAAAACCTGCTCTGGGTGTTTTCTGCTTTGATGGCAGTCTGTGACCAGCAGTACCTTGTTAGTGGGGCTTGCTCTGCTCACCGTGGAAGGTGTGCAAAGGATTTCCCTTCCCATGCTGCGGTGAGCCCGGGTGGCTGCTGCTACCCAGCAGATGTTCCTTCTGTTTGCAGGCCATAATTCCTAATCTTTCTCATGAGAAACACCTTGAGTGGAGCTTCAGGATCTGCTGAGCTCTTCCTTGTGCTGTCCCCAGACCTCCTGAGCACCAGGCCACGAGGAGACCTGGAATCCTGGCAGTGAACCTCACTGGGAGCTTCCCTGGCTGCTGCTTAAACCAGAAATATTTTTGCTGTACTAACTGGACAAATATTTTCAAGTTTTCAACAGTTTTGTTTTCAGACAACTCGTGAGAAGCTCCTAGTTTTCTTTTTGGGGAATTCAAAGCCATTGGTGACATACCTTGTGGAGTTACTGTCCTGCTGGTAAATCCCCTGTTTTTAACATACATGCGCGGTGTGTGTTGGTGTGCTTGAATCTGGGGATGCTCACCTGCTCCTTCTCCAGTCTGCCTGTTCTAGGGCCATTAACATATTTTTATCATAAAAACCTGCTGAAAGCAGAGGAGAAATGAGAATGTCTGGGGAATGTGTAACTTGGGAGTAATCAGAGAGGCCCAGCCAGGCCGAAGAAGGAGTAGGGAGGGGTAAGGAATGTGCCCTGGACACCCACAGGTTCTGAATTTCATCTTTTTGTCCTTTTCAAGGCACAAACCTGAATGCTCTGTGTGCTCTGTGGTGGAGCTGGCATTGCTGGGTGCTGGGGAGGCCAGGGGTCTGAGACCTGTTTGGTACAGGAGGTTCCACACCTCTCTGTCACCAGACCAGTGTGTGTTGGAGGAGCCACAGGGCCACTTTCCACCTTTTTTAGAAGAATTTAGGTCAAATACTGCAGTTGGGTGAGCAAGGTCCAAACAGGTCATTAGTCTGATGTTGGGTCATCGCTGGGCTTTCAGCCCTTAACTCCTGGGGTGAGCTGGGGTGAGAACCACCCCTGTGTTGACAGGTTTTTCAGGTTTTTAGGGCTGCTTTTTTGGGAAAATTTGGCAAATATCTAATCTCCACAGTTATTCATGGTAGGCTGTGAGATTTTTTTTTTTTTT
>VXAC01000497.1:94187-174080 GCA_013399225.1 Rhipidura dahli
TTTTTTTTTTAAGCACTTGAATAGTGTGAATTTTGCTTGAATTTCTGCTCCTTAACCAAACTAGGCCAAAGTAGCCAAGCCTAGGCTGGGCTGCCTGGGAACTTCAGGGCACCTCATTTTCCATGTTCTTTAGAGAAGGCTGTGTCCAGCTGTGCAGTTTGCAGGTAGATTTTGGGTCTTTTAAAATGACATCTTATCCATAAAAATAAAAGCTCTTTGCATAAAACTGTGTTCTCTTTAGTACTGCCTTAATTTTTTTAGCATGTTGTGATGGTGAGGAAATAAACCCGATCTGCAGAGGGTTAATCTCTGTTCCCTGTGTGCATCATGGAAACCATAATTTTTCATTTCATTCATTGATTAGCAGCTTCCAAACCTGCTCCATAGCCTGCAAATCCTGAATTCCCAACAACAGAGTTCAGAGCTTGTAGTCAGAGCAGCATAATTCAGCCTCAGCTGTTTTTTGCTTTCTTTTTCTGGTCATTCAGCTTGAAAATTTACCTGTCTGCAATGAAGAACATAACCATATCCTTTGCGTGAGGTTTTGCTGGGGTTTAATTTGTTTTAGCTTAGAGTTGGGCCTGTGGCAGGCTGTGCTGGGAGCAGGGGACAGCTCCTGCTGGCCTGTTTGTCCTCACTCGGGTTCCTGGGGTGCTTGTGGACCCTTCTCCCAGAAATATTCTGTTTATTTCTGCTCAGGTGTGGTGGTTGTGGCTGGTGTGAGGTGCAAACCTTCCAGGCTGCCTCAGCCTCTCCTCTTCCCCTGGGTTAATGTGTTCCCTGCCCAGGTAGCGTTGGCCATCCTGGGGCTGGAGTTGGCTGCTGGTGACTAACCCAGCTCAGGAGTCCACGACATTTTTGGGGGTGTTCTGCTTCTTGTTGGCTCTTTACCCTGGGCAGTGCCAGACACTGAGCCCTGCCCATGGCATTAAGCACCCCAGGAACCCTCACCATGCTCATCCTGCCATGGCAGGGTGTGAGTCTGGGTGGTAACGAACCAAGGAACCAATCTCATCTCCATAGCTCATGGTGTTTTGGTTTTTATCTCCCCTCCTGCCTTTTAATTTACAGATGGTGTTACCCAATCCCGGGATCGGCTTTGGGAGCTGCTGCAGCTCCTGAGGGACTCCTGGGATGTGAGCGGTGCCTGTGGGGCTCAGGATCCTCCCTGCTCTGCCCACTCCAGGATGTGACAGGAGCTGCCTGGTGGGACTTTGGCATTTGCTCCAAGTGGCCCAGCTTTAAAGGAGGTGGTGGATTTCCCATCCCTGGAGGTGTTCAAGGAATGTGTGACTGTGGCACTCAGTGCTCTGGTGTGGGTGACAAGCTGGGGATTGGTCACAGGTTGGGCTCAATGACCCTGGAGGTTTTTTCCAACCTCAGTGACTGTGAAGATTTTGAGTATTTAAACTCCAAGGAACATGTGTTATTTGAAGTGATGCTTTGGAGTTAGAGGAACTTGGATGGAAAAGCAGCTGGTTGGTGCTCCTGCTCGGTGCTGAAGGAAGGCACAGTTGTGTCAAACCCAGACTGCTGTGCTGGGCCATAGGGGCTTTTAGGAGCTGGTTGAGGCTTTAACCTGCCCTTGCAACTGGACTGCAGAATAATTTCTCCTACAAACCGTGGGCTTTGGGAGATGCAGTTGTCTGATTTTCATTTTTATTTATTTTTTAAGCAATCACACTCATGCGTTCCTGCACCACATTTACCACACCATCAGCTGCTTATAATTGCTTCCAACTGAAACCAAACAGCGAGCGCTGTGGTGGAGGTAAAACACTATTTTATTTCAGGAGGAGATTGGGGAATCTCTGGGTAAACAACCCAATTCAGCTTCAAAGCCTTTTCAGCCCCGGCGCATTGTTCCTCCTCGGAGCCGCGCTGCCTCGCACCCTAATAAAAGTGGAAATCAGGCGTGGGGGGATGGGGACGCAGCAGAAAACACAAGCTGAGAACTGGAGATCAAAAGGACAAACAGAAGCAGAAGGCAGGGAAAGGGAGGCACAAAGAGTCACAGCTGAGCGTGCGGAGCCTGGGAGGGATGGAGGAGAGACAACAGCTATTAGAGGAGGCCGGGAACAATGGGCTGAGCGGAGCCCGGGTTTAGCTTTCATTTCACTTTAACAAAGCTGCCTTCCACCAGCACAACTCCACGGACGCTGTGCCCTTAATTCATCTTGAAAGTTGTTGGCTGGCTGCTCGCCGGGGCGCGGGCTGGAGATGCGCTCCAGCGTGGTGTGGTGGCTGTTCCTCGCTGGATACACGGACCTCTCTGTGGATGGGCCCTTTGGAACACTGATGAATGATTTTTCCCAGTTCATCCTGTGGCAAAACCTGTCTCAGTTTGAGTTCTTTTGGGTTAAAGAATCGTTGAGTCCCAGAATGATTTGTTTTGGGAGGGACCTGCCACGGGCAGAGACTCCTTCCACTATCCCAGGTTGTTCCAAGCCCTGTCCAGCCTGGCTTTGGACACTTCCAGGGACTGGGAGTCCACAGTCTCTCTCTGGGCACCCTGTGCCAGGGCCTCCCCACCCTTATTAATAAAGAATTTTTGGTTGGTGAGAGCTGGAGTCGGGGGAACTGCGGGAACCAGCCGACAGCGGCTCTTTGCACTGGGAATGTCTCGCACCGCCAGAACGTGCTCCCTGAGCTTCCCCAGCTGATTAAACCAGCTCCCAAACCTGGCAGCCTGCGAGCAAACCCAGCTTTGTTAGTAAAGCCTCTGGGCTTTCAGGGCAAGTATTTATTGTAACAAATAATTTCTGCTGGCTGAAGAATGAGGAATATTATTTCTGTGGAGCCAGCAGTACGTGTTGCTGAGGCGAGAAGACTGGCCATTGGTGTGGTCCTGTTCCGGCTGCGCTCCGACACCCCGTGTCCTGGGAATTCCATGCCCCCAGCATGTGGGCACACAGGCTCAGTCCTGCCTTCCCCAGCTTAGTGCTGGAAGCTGCTTATTCCCTCTCCCCATCTGCCTCTCTCCACTCAGAGCTGTGGGGGCTGACCTACGGCAGCCCCTGGTCCTGGGGTGCCCCCGGAGCTGGGAAGTCCCTGGGGACGGAGCGGGGTTTATCCAGCAGATGGGGAGAGGCCGTTCCTTAACCTTGGAGCTGGGCCTTGGAAGGTTTTCATTCCTGGCCCGAGCCCGGGATGAGGGCTGTGCCAGGGAGGTGACTGTGGGTGTTTGGAGCCTTCCCCTTGGCCAGAGGAGTTTCTAGACCTCGGTTTGATTGTGAAAAGAATGGCTGGGCAGGTCAATGCTGCTGTATCCTGCTCCTCCCTTGGAGCCCGTGTTTGCTTTCCTTTGTTTGGGTCCCTTCTTGCTCTGACTTGCCTCCCTCAGCTGCGCTGGCTGCGGCTTTGTGGGGCGAACGCTCTACCTGGGAGCTTAATTAAAAGGAGGGGAAGATGTATTCCAAAAATCCTTGGCTTCCTCGTCTGCGTGGAGTGTGTTGCTGAGCTGGTGGCGGGGAGAGGAAGCGAGCGCAGCGTTCAGCTGACAGAGCATCTGAATCGCCGGTTGGGGCCCGGGAGTTCAGGAGGGGGAGGGAGAGTGAAATGGATGCTGAAATCCTGAATCTGCTTCTTAAATTTCCTCTCTCCCTGGAGAGGGAGGGAGCGAAGTTCAGCGCGGCGTGTTTGGCTTGGCTCCCTGTTACCTGCTGTCTCCTCCTGAGCAGAGTGCTTGTGGCCGGGATAAAGGATGGGGGTTTATGGTGGGAGAAAGGACTTTTTCCTTCAGCAGCATTTGCTTGTTTGTGGTGGAAGCGCATTAAAAAAAATAATCCAGCATTATTGAGGAGTGAGTGGGCGAATCGCTGCATCAACTGCCATGGTAACTCCTAAAGGGCTTCACCCAGAGCTGTCAGAGCTGGATTTTTAGTGCTGGAGTGACTTTTAATGTACAATCCTTTCCAGGCCATTTAATTATTTGGTCTCCTCATTTAATACCCCTCTTCTTTGAACTACCTTCTCGTTGATGTTCTCCTCTTTGACCTGAATTCATCTGACCCGTGGTGCCCTGAGCCAAGCACTGCACTGGGGTGTTTGTGTGCAAGGACTGCTGCTTGTGTAGCCATGGAATCAGGGAATCGTGGCACGGCTTCGTTTGGGTGGGACATTAAAGCTCATCCAGTGCCACCGCCTGCCATGGCAGGGACACCTTCCGCTATTCCAGGCTGCTCCAAGCCCTGTCCAGCCTGGCCTTGGGCACTGCCAGGGATCCAGGGGCAGCCCCAACTTCTCTGGGCACCCTGTGCCAGGGCCTGCCCACCCTCACAAGGAAGGATTTCTTCCCCATATCCCATCTGACCCTGCCCTCTGGCAGTGCGAAGCCATTTCGCCTTACCCTGTCACTCCATGCTCTTGTAAATAGTCTCTCTAACACTCTCTAGTCCTTGTAGAAACAATCTTGTGGTGGTCTCAAGCCCAGCAGGTGGTAGGGGGACCTCTCTGGGGACCCATCCCATGGCAGGAGGTCAGGGGAATGGCTCCTGTCCTCCTGCCTAGTTCTTTGGCAGGCTGGCCGAGTGTTCCTGGCAGTGTAGGGAGTGCTGGGGACACCTCCATGGCCTTGGCACCGTGTTCCAGTCACGGGAACCATCTCCTCCCACCCATCTGTGGCAGCGGCGTGGGGAGCCTGGATGTGCTGGGTCACCCAGCAGGAATGTGGCACCCAGGAGTGGGCCAGCCCTGCTTTCGTCTTCATCCCATGGTCTGTGTGAAGGAGCTGTGATGGTTGGGAGTGTCCATGAAGGACCTGTGATGGCTGTGAAGCAGCTGTGTTGCTCACCAGGCTTCCCTGGCACGTGAGGGGTCACCATGCAAACCACACCCAGCCCAGTTGTCCTCATTCCTGCTGCTTCATAGCCCGCCACAGGAGCAAAACCCAGGTAGGAGGGCTCAGACATGGCTGATGGGGTGCCTTTGGGGAGCCTCCCATGGATGGACGAGGTGTGGGAGCTCCCTGGGCCTCACACTCCTGTGGATGGGGTGTCTTGGTGCTCAGGGATTTCGGGTGTTTTCCTGGCACAGGGTCCCAGGATGGGCTGTAGCTGCCCTTGGAGCCTCTGCGTGAGGAAGCCTGGGATTCTGGTCATGGCCCTGGCAGCCTCCTCTGCAGCACCACCCATCTTAGCTTTGCTCAGCATCCCAATGGAGTTTAAAATGGTTTCATCCTGAATAATTTATCTCCCAGAGAGAGAGAGAGAGAGACACAGTGGAGGGAAGCGGGGAGGGGAGGGCAGGGATGGGGGCTCACCCCGGAGCAGCTCCGTGCACTGCTGGGCTTTGTTGCTCCCGGCATTTTCTGCCGAACAAAAGCTCTGGATCGCGGCTAGAGGCTCCCGTGGGAGCCCTCCTGACCCCTGACCTGCCCTCCTGCCACCTCCAGCACCTCTTTGTCACCCCGGCTGCGGCCGGGTGTGACGGTCCGTGGTGTGGCCGGTTCGCCGGAGCAGGACAGGGCTTTACTACGGGTTGTGAGCTTTCCTAAAGGGTTCCACACTGCAGGCAGGGCCGCCTCCCTCCCCACCATCCCTACACGCTGCCCTACTTCTCGCCAGGCTCAGCCAGCTCTTGCTGCAGCCCTACAAAGAGGTTTGAATGCATTAGTTTACATGGAATTAATCTCCAGATTCCAAACATGCTTTCAAGCTGGTTTGGCCTTATTTTCCTGCTAAAGGAGGCCAACTCTGTGTTGTAGGCAGGGGCTGTTGTAAACGAGGGTTGAGCTGGAGCGGGGAGAGACCAGCACAGGCACCATATTCAGGCCATTAAAAGGATTTTTTGGCTCATGGACAAAACAAATTGAGAAATCTACTTCTTTGTCACCACATCAGCAGTGATGGAAAAACAGAGCAAAGTTGTGGGGTGATCCTGCTGGTAGCCACTGCGCCTTTCTGAAGGGATTTGAGGTCTAGGTTTTGATAGGAAAATAATGAAATATTTTAAATGTGTCACAAACGGTTGTATAGAAAATCGTGGGTGAGGGGAGTGATGGGAAGACGTTGTTATTGGGGATCAGGAGAAACTGGAACACTGAACTCTGAGGTGAAGTGCTTCCTGCAACAGGTTGGTCCGAAATTCCCAGTGCTCCTTTGTCTGCCGGCGGAGCGATGCCGGCCGGGGAGGGAACAAGGAGCTCAAGTGCTCCTGGGATTTTTTTGGATAGCCTGTCATCCCTGAGAAAGGAACAGTTGTGTGGGGGTGGGGAGCGTCGTATTCAAAAGTGGGTGAAATGGAAACGAGCCAAAATTCTGCAAATTTATAAGGAGCAGCAAACAGAGATTTCTTTGAGGAAAGGTCGGAGCGTTTTCTGTGAGCACAGCCCTGGTAGGAGTGTGCGAGGAAATGGAAACTGTGCTCCACTCTGCAGGGCTTTTTTCATCCTTTAGCCAGGCAAAGATACACAAAGCTGCTTATTTTGGGAGGTGGTGGAATGTTTCTGTAATAATTTCAGCAAATTTTGGTTCACATAGAGCATCTGTAAGAGCAGCACACCCCCAGCTTCATGGAGTGTGTTCTTTGTGGGGAAAAAAATTGCTTTCCCTTGAATTTAATGGCATTAAGCTGACAGGGGGCAGGGTTAGGTGGGATATGGCAAAAAAATTGTTCCCTGTGAGGGTGGGCAGGCCCTGGCACAGGGTGCCCAGAGCAGCTGTGGCTGCCCCTGGATCCCTGGCAGTGCCCAAGGCCAGGTTGGAGGGGGCTTGGAGCAGCCTGGGAGAGTGGAAGGTGTCCCTCCCCACAGCGAGGAGTGGAACTGGATGGGCTTTAAGGTCACTTAAACCTAAACCATTTCAGGATTCTATAAATTTGAAAATGCTTTCACCCAGAAGAATCTATGCTGGGTTTGTTTTTCCTCCCTGTTTAGTATCCTGCATCTGCCAGGTCCTAATGCCTGGCTCACGGATGAACAAGGGTACCTGTCCTGGCTGTGGATCCTGGGCAAGCCACGCTGGGCAGAGCTGAGGAGCACACGGGGCTCAGCCAGGGAATGATGATCAGAGAAGGAGCTGGGATGGTTCTCAGGAGGGAAAGGCTGAACCGAATGCAGAAATAGTGCAGGAATATCCCCGCGGGGTCCTCACAGCGCACCTGGGAGCTGCTGGATCGCTAACAGCTCCGATTAGGACTTCATTTCGGGCTGACAATCCTTTCCCCTTGTTGACACGGAGCGTGTAGAAGCATGTAGCGTTTGAAACACAATATGCAAAGCACCGTGTTAGTAACCAACTCCAGAACATTCCTGCGCTGCAGCGAGGCTACCCACAGCCTGCGGATTTCATCAGCTCCTCTGAGCTGGCACAGGGAGGACGTGGAAGCGGTGAGCTGGAGTCACAGGAGAGCACGAGCCATTCGCTTGAACCATTCCCACAGTCCTCAGGCTTCCAGTGCCCGCTGGAGCCCTGTGGGCGTTTGCTCTTTCCAGAGGGAGGGAGATCCCAACCTTCTGCCTTCTTCAACCAGCGTCGTGTGGTCGGAGCCAGGACGGAACATTCCCGTGCCGGTGTTGGCGGGGCCCGGCTGCGCTTCCTGGAGCAGGGCGAGGGTTTGGCCACGTGAAGCGGCCACGAGGCGCAGGGAGGTGTCGGTGGTGAGCGCTTGGCTGGTTGCCCGTGGGCAAGCAGAAACCCGAGTTATCTGCAGCAGATAAGCACCGGCAGGAAAACACGGCAGCCTGGTTTGTCTGTAAACAAGTTCTTTCGCAAAAATGTCTACCCGGGATGACTGGCAGGGAAAGTGAGGAGCCAGGAGCGTGCCAACGTCTGGCTGGGGAACAGGGAGCGTCCGGCTGGGCATGGGAAGGAGGCGCTGCAACAAATGGCTCTGCCACTTTAAGCTGAGTTAAAACCCACACTGAGATCCACAGCGCTGCTGGGCCCGAGCGCAGCCGCTCGCTACAAATATATGAAGAAAAAGCCACCAAAATAGAAAATGTCATCATCGCTCACGGGGCGGCGAGAGCCGAGCGCAGCGAGCGGTGGCAGAGTGGGACAGGAAGTCTCCTCCCCCTCCCCGGGTAGTGCTGATCAAAAGGATGTAAAGCTTGTTTACAACATGTATGCAAAATCTAGTTGGGAAGAAGTCTGAGGGCTTTGCAGACTGGGGTGCACTAGGAATGAGTGATGTTGTGTTTATGTAGGTCTGAGCCTGCAGAGCTTGTGACCCAAAGTCAGAGAATTGTGGAGCATCCTGAGCTGGAAGGGACCTGCAGGGATCATCCAGTGCAGCTCCTGGCCCTGCACAGACACCCCAACAATCCCACCCTGTGCCTGAGAGCGCTGTCCAAACGCTCCTGGAGCTCTGGCAGCCTCGGGCTGTGCCCATTCCCTGGGGAGCCTGGGCAGTGCCCCACGACCCTTTGGGGGAAGAACCTTTCCTGATCCCCAGCCTGACCCTCCCCTGACACAGCTCCAGCCGTTCCCTTGGGTCTGTCACTGGTCAGCAGAGCAGAGATTAGTGCCTGTCAAGTCATGGTCATGTTGTGCAAAGCAAGAAGAGGCGCCTGTCTCTGTGGGTTGCATCCAGTGGGCTGTTCGGGATCCCCTCTGCTAATGAACGCTGGCTGTCAGGAAATCTTCATGGTGCTCCAAGTAAATGTCAGGCTCTGGTGGGGCTGCAGTCCGTGGGGTCATTTTCCTTGGGATGAGTGTTTTGTGTAGCAATGATGCCCAAAGGTAGGAAAGAGCATTTGGCTTTGGAAAGATGGAGGTTTTGGAGCTGTTTCAGAGTCTGGAGTGAAATGGCAAAGGTGCCTCTTGGCTGATGATGGATCGGAGATAGACTCAGGTTTGTTTGCATGGAAACAGGCAAGCTCTGCACTGTGAAGTGTCTCTGTGCAGCCTTCAGCCTCACTCACCTCCCTCTGCCTCGGCCAGAGGCACTTCCTTACCTCACCGGGAATCTTAAGGCTTAATCCATTGTTTGTAAAGCTCCTTAAGATCCTTGTTTCTGAGCGCTGGAATCTGGAGGATTAAAACCAATTTATTTTTGTGTATCTTGTATAATGTGCATCTCAAAGACTTTCCAAAGAAGGAGGAGTTGTGAGCCGGATGGAGATGGCAGGTCCGGAAGGTAAACACGAGGGAGGAAGTGGCAGGGAAGAACAAAGAGGGAAAAAGCCAAAAGCTGGTTCTCTGTGGTGGAGACTTGGCTGTAAGAACAGTGAGTTTCTAGCCCTGGAGGAAAGGGCTGGATGTAGTAGAGCTGTCTCCCTCTTAATGCCACTTAAAGACCCATCTGGTCCGTGCTGCTGCCTCAGGAAGGGCAGTGGCAGCTTTTCCCTTGCTGTGTCTGTACCCTTTGATTGGGAAGCAGGAATCTGCTGATGACATCAGTGAGGTGTTTTCTTCAAGGGGACCCCACTGGCCCTCCCCCTTCAAGGGGACCTCCACCATGAGGCTCCTCACACCTGCCAGGAAATCCTTGTAGGCAGCGTGTCCCATCCCTCCTGGCCACTGTGGCCCTCCCTGATGCCACCACCCCCTCTCCTCTGAAGATGTTGTGTGTGCACATTGGTACGACTGCTTTGCCTCCTTCCCCATCCTCACCCCCTTCTCCCCATGTCCCTGGCACAGTCCTGCTGCTGTCCCCCGGGCAGCTGCTATGACCTCTCCAGAGCCTCACGTGCCAGGTGTGGCAAGCCAGGGAAGAGGTGACCCGGTGCTTTGGACACAGGTGGTGCCTTGGCTCCCGTGGGGAAGCAGAAACTGGTGATTAAATTCTTTCCCCAGGTGCAGGCCGGGGTGTTCTGTGTAGGTGTGTGGCCATCATGTGACTCTTTGCATTTCACATAAGGTGTTTTCCCATGTGAACTTGTTTGGGGTCACAGGACAGGTCTCCATTGGGATTTCTGGTTTGGGAACTCCCCAAGAGATGTCCCAAATCCTGGTGAGGTTACAGGCATCAAGGCAGTGGTTTCCAAATGGTACCAGAGCACACTTGAGACCCTCAGGATTCTGTTATTCAACCTCTATAATCCTACAGGACCTATAATAGAGGAGCAACCATCAGCTGGTACTGGTGGTACCGGTGTGCAGAGGAGGCTCGCGTGGGGCTGGAGGTGCCTGAGCTGGTGCCATGTGTTGGCAGGCAGGTGTAGGTGTGGTGCAGGAAAATTCCTGAGGTGTGGGTGTGCTGGAGCCGGGGAGGACAAGCTACCAGTGCCAAGGGCTGGAAACGGGCAGCGCCAAGCCCTGCTCACCGGGAACAGCACTCGGTGGCATTGGGACACGACAGAAGGGAAGCTCTGGGTCCTGGGGCACTGCTGGTGTTTTATGTCTTGGCACCATCAGAGCGGGTTTATCCTAAACCCAGCAATATTTGTTGTTCACAGTCTCCTGGGATGAGAGAGAGCAGGCTGAGTTACGGATTCTGTGGGGAGCGGGTGAGACGGGCTCCCCGCGTGGCTTTGCGCTCGCAGAGCTAATGGGATTAAAGGAGTATTCACTGGGAGAAGAAAAGAAGAGGCTGGGGGCTTCAATGGGGCTCAGAAACCTCGTTTGATAAGTTGGGAGAGGGAAGCACAGGCTATTTGGCTTAGCAAGAAGAAAGTTGGGAGCATCTGGTGGGTTGGAAGCCCAGCCGTGCCGACTGCCAGCGCCGGAGCAGGGTCTGGGGGGTATTTGCATCCAAAACAGCTGCTGCACTCGGGTTTGGGGTGACCTCACCTGACACCCACCCTGCTCTCCTTTTTCTGGGAGGGTTACAGATAGAGATGTCTCTGCCTGCTGGAAGAGGAAAGAAATGAAAATCAAAAATAAAGTACCAGATTCCTTAGGAGGGTCGTGAGTGGGAGAAGAGCTCATGTTGTGGCTGTAGCAGCCCTTGCATCCGTAAATATGGGCATTAAGCTCTCCTTTAGATACCTCTTGGTTTGAAAATACCTGCTGTAGTTGGTCTGAATCTGTAGAAATGCAATAATTTACTTGGGGAAGTTCTGTCACCTCTTTGCTGACATCCTGCAGCAAGTCCTTCTGGCTTTGAAAAAGTTCATTAATTTGAACTATTCTCCTATTTGTGTTGTTCCTCCCCTCTCTCCCTTATGTCTGTGACTCTCTTGCCCCCTCCATTATTTCCTCCTTAAAATCCAATTGCTTCGCACTCCAGCTCACGTGTTCCTGTGCAGCTGAGCTTGGTACCTGCAGCTCCAGGTGCCTTTGCTTTACCCCCCATGATCAGGCATTCCATGATCCAGCACTTGGTGCTGCCTTCCCTGCTTCCTGTCTCAGCTCAAAGTTACTTAATGGGAACTCAAAGTGCTGTTTGAGCTCTAGAACTAACATTTCCCTCCAAATACATTTTTCCTTTTGTTCTGTTTGATCTCGTGACTATCAAGTAGTTTAAATAAAGCTCTTTTTTGTCTCCTGCACCCTCGGCAGCAAAACATGGGAGCTCTGAACAGGCACCAACGTTTTCTCTTGCACAGCAGAGAAATTATCCCACACTTGACTGAATTTTCCCTCCCTGGTGACCTCGTGCACCCCCCATCCCCAAGCCGTTGCACCGAAGCAAATGGAATATTGTGCATTTGGGGAGAATTTATGAATTCCTCAGGGTTAATCCATGGCACGTGAAGAGCCTTGGAGCAGAGTTTTATGAAGCTCCACTGCTGACAGCGGAGCCGGTAGCGGATGTTTCAGATGTTGCTGCTGTCAGGTGTAAGCTCAGCCAGTGTAGAGCTCTGGGGCAGAGCTGCTCCAGCAGGAGATGGGCTGGGATCGCTGTAGCGAGGAGCTGGGGATGTGTTTGGGAGGGAATTGAGGCCTGTGTGCTGGTTCACAAGGGCTCTGCCTGTTGTGGGGTCGGGGTGAGACATGGCTGCACTTGCAGGCTGAGCTGGGAGCGTCCAGACTTGCACCATCCTGCTGGGAAGGAGCAGGCAGGTGCTGTGTTTAGGGAAGAGGAGCTGGAGGTACAGGTTGCATCAGAAATCTGCCACTGATTTGCTGTGAGTGAGCAACAGCCAGTTATTCCCAGCGTGTAATCCCCTTCCTCTGCTGGGATCTGTGGATTTGTGCCCCTCTGTTTCACTGCTCTTCCCTGGAAGTGTCCAAGGCCAGGTTGTACGGGGCTTGGAGCAATCTGATCTAGTGGAAGGTGTTCCTGCCCATAGGGGGGAACTGGATGAGCTTTAAGGTTTCTTCCAACACAAATCTTTCTGGCATTCTGTGTTTCAGCCCCACTGTGCTCCAAACCAACAGGCTGGAGATAGCCCGCCCTGCAATATCCCACCACGCTTTTATTGTCCTCTCCTTCTTGACTTCATTATGTCTTGATCTCTGTAACCTGTTTAACATGTGTAAATACTGAAATGAGATTATCTTTAAAGAGCCCTTTATTAAAAAATGTACTGACTGTCCTAATCAGGAGAAATGTGCCTGTAGCTGCTTTTCTCTTTGCTGCGTTTCCACCAGTAGCGAGGGCAGGATGGTGAATCATCTCACCAGGGCGACAGCTTGGGTTGCAAACTGGGCAGGTTTCTTCACACACCGAACAGACGTGATGCTCCCAGTGTGGCACGACCCGCACGGGAAGGTGGGCTTGCTCCATGGGAGGGTCCCAGGGACACGTGCTCTGGCCGTGTTTGCAGTTTGAGCAACTCCAGACCTCACTAGTCCGTGTTTGGTGGCCCTCGGTGCGCCGAGAGTGGTGCTTGGTGCCTCCTCGGCTGACAGCACCAGACTTTTGGGGGGAGCTGTATCCTGGCAATGCCGAGGGATCTGTGCCTGGTGGCTGGCTGGTCTCTGGTGGATCAGGAGGGGCCAGTGAATATCCTCATCCCTTCCCCTCCCACACCAGCCCGGTGTCCGAGCAGGTGGAGCTGACATGGGACCTGCACCCCAGTGTTGTGAGTCCAAGCTCCCTGCCCAGGGCTTCACCCCACAACCCCTCCCTGTGGAGGGGGTTTTAGAGCAGAGGAGGGTGGGGTACAGCCAGCGTGGGGGGCTGGCAGGGCACAGGGGATGTACCCAAAACCGGTTTTGGGCCTCACACGAGCACTTTGGGCTCTGCCATGAGAACGATGCGTGAGGGGCTCAGATGAAACTGCCTCTCAGTGCGTGATTTAATGAGCTGCAGTCATGGGAATTTGGTGTTTGCTGTGTAGAACAGGGCCAGGAGGGCAGGGGGGCCCTGGAGAGGCAGCCGGGGCCCCAGGGGCACCTGAAGATCAGCCGGGGCTGCCGTGCCAGGGGTGCCGTGCCAGGGCTGCTGCCCGCCCTCGGCACCGAGCGCTGCCGGCAGTGCTGCCCCGGGCAGCGGAGCCCTTTCCCGATGCCGTGCAGGCAGCTGTGCCTGCCTCTGCCTGCCATCCTGCCTTTCCCCGAGGGATTGCTGGAAAGTCCCCGCATCCATGTGCTGTTTATCCCAGGGTGAGCAGGGTGGTCTCACTGCTTTTCCATCGGTGTTTATTGCTGGAGCTGAGGAGCCTTTTCCGTGCCGTTCTGGTGGAGCCTTCAGCGCGTGAGGATGATCAGAGAAGGGTTTTTTTTTCCCCTCCTTGTAAAATATATTCCAGCTCCAGTTTGTAATGTGGCGAGAGGGGGAGCGAGAGAAGGGAACAACAGCATTAGCGGATGTAGAAGTAGCTGGAATGAGAAGCTTTTGTGCCATTAATAACAGTCCTGGCAGGCAGCCAAGGCTGGGAGTGTGGGATTAGCCTGAACAATCAAGACTGCAGGATCAAAACAAGGAGGCAGGAACAGCGAGGTCACACTGCTGCCATCTGCGCTGCCGCAGTGGTGGGAGGGAGCGGAAGAGGGGGATGCGCTGGAGGAGCGGTGCCGATAGCGCAGGCACTGGGGGGCCGCCGCCCCCGAGCCGGCCCCGCGCCCCTGCCGGGGGCTCCGGCCTGGGGCCGCACCTCCCGCCTCTCCGCAGGCACTTCCCGAGCCCCCGGAGGGGGGAAGGCGGCTGCAGCCGCGGCCGCGTTAGGAAATGGCTTCTGAAAAAGCCAGCGGCGGCTCGTTGGGGGCTCGGCCGAGCGTCTCCGAGCGGCGCTGGGGGCTTGGGGCGGGGGGCTCCGTGTGGCAGTGCCGATGGCTCGGCTCGCCCCGACCTGCTTGTGGCTCCGTCTGGTGAGCCGGGGGTGGGCAGAGGTCAGCGGCCGCAGCTTTGTGTGGGTGAAGCAGCCGTGTCCCTGCCCGGCGTGGGGGCGAGCCGGCCTTTCCGGGGGCTCCCCGTGCGGCTTTGCATCTCCCTTCCAAAGCAGCCGCTGGAGATCGCAGCTCAAAGGCGATTTTTGAAGCAGATGGAGGCAAGTCTTGTTCTGCTTCACTCTGGCCTCCATCAGCCTTTGCCGAAAAACCTTCCAAGAGTATCGGAGGCAAGAGGATTCGCATCAGTTGTGCCGCTTCTCCTCTCTTTCTCTCTGACCCAGTAAATCTCGCTGTCCTGTGAATGTAAATACAAAAGCTGAAGCGCGAGAGAAGCAAAGCAGTGTCCCACAAACAGCCTCCCAGCTCTTGCTAAAAATATCTCGGTGCGGTGCAGTAACTCCCAGGCATTCTTTTGTCTGACTGCTTTTGAATTCCCTAATTGAAGTTGGTTGGAGGGCAGTGCACCAGCTTCCTGAATAGCTCAGATGTTGATTGTGAGTTAAAAAACAAGAGAAAAATTGTTTTTCCTTTGTGCCGCCGCGCTTTTATTTACCTTCCCCCCCTCCCCTCCCCTCCCTCATTTTTAATCTCTGTATTTTTTTACTTGCAATTTTATTTTGTGAGACAACCACATTAAATCCGGCTGCGGGGAAGGGGCCGGGAGGCAGCGAGCAGGAAGACACAGTTTTGGGTACGTGATGCCACGTGCGCCTCGGAGCTGGGGCTCCATCAGAAACGTCCGGGCTGGCCCAGAGATGCCCTGCAAATGGAGCTTAACGTAGTAGGAAGTGTTAATAATATTCCTAATTGCCTACTAATAACTAAATCTGTGGAATTTGGCAGCAGTTGTGATATAGTTTTCTCCTGCAATCTGTCCATTCCCTCCAGAAAGAACAGAGTTGCTTCCCTCACACACAGCAGCAAGTCTTGAATTCACTGGAGATACTGAGGGGGGCTTTCTAGGTTCCACATGGCCTCAAACCCATCCATGGAGCTTTCAGGGGTGCTTCCCTGGATGAAAACTGCCATATTTTGGTCCAGCACTCCAGATTTAACAGAGAAAGAATAAAACCAGTCTGTGTGCCTCCTGTCTGCTTTTTCTCAGTTTTACTTTTCATTTGGACCTGGAACCTGAGAAATCCAGGCATTCCCAGAAGGCTTCTAGAAGCATTCATGGGGTGTACAGTTGGCTCTCCTGGCTGTCCAGGGATAGTTCCTGGGTTTCCCTGGGGACAGGGAGGAAAAGTTTGTGACCAATAATTTGTGATAAGTCATGACCAGTCCAAGAATCTCCCCAGATTATTAGCGTAAATTAAATAAATTGGAATATTGGGTATATATTGGGTAAAAGGGATAAACCACGAATGCTCCGACCTCTGGCAACCAGAGACAGACTTAGCTTTTACCTTAGTAAATTAAAGGTTTGAAATTGTGATGGAGGTTGGAGAGAAGCTGAATCAGAGGCTGCTTCAGGAGCCAGAATTTATCCAGGTTCTCCATGGTGGGAGACATTTCGTAGCTGCTCAGCAGCAGCAGAAAAACAAGCACAAATTTTTCTTTCTTCAGGGATAACTGCAGTGAGGCCCAGGGGGGAGGGCTGTGCCGGGACCGGAATACCTCCCTGGGAAACCTCCACATCCCCTGCACAGCACCAGGCCCCAAAACTTCCCCAGCACGTGGGGACCGGGCTGGCCTGCAGGGCCCGTGGGGGAGCCAGGCTGCTCCGGTGCTTTCTTTGGAAATGGAGCATCTTCCTGGTCTGTCACACACAAAGCCAAGATGCCCCACGAGCTGGGTGTGCTGCTCCTGCCCTGCTGCACTGGAGGACGAGTCTGGGAAGAGCAGAGAGTCCTGCATGTGCTCACCCCGCTTTTGGCACGGTGATGGGAACCAGGTGCCAGAGTTCACCGGCTTTCCTTGCTGCTCTGCCCACAGGCAAATGGACTCTGCAGCAGAGAAACACCCTTAGGGATGCCACTGGATCCTTGGAAGTGTCCCAGGTCAGGTTGGACGGGGCTTGGAGCAGCCTGGGACAGTGGAAGGTGTCCCTGCCCATGGCAGAGGGTGGAACAGGATGAGCTTTAAGGTCCTTTCCAACCCCGACCATCCTGGGATTCTTTGATTGTCCAAAACCTCCCTTCCTGTCAGTGCCTGCTGCTTGTGGGATGCCTGGGCATGGCTGGTGGTGTGGGGCTGGGTCTGAGCTGTGGAGCTGCAGCTGGGCTATGGGGCTGGAGCAGGATCTCAGCACCACGGTTGTGTCCCCTCCGCTCAGCTGCCAGGTTAACGTTTAACCTGTTCAGGTTTCAGTCCCTGGGGTTGTTTGGTGTTTCAGGGCACTTTGTGTGGCTCTGAGCAGCCCCTTGGAGAGGCTGGGCTTATCGGCTGTGCAGGAATGCCAAGAATCCGTGGGGAGGAAGATGAGTTTTCCCATTCCCAGCGGAGGGGAACCAAGCCTGAGCAGGTGACACGGTGATGTTTTGTACACACGGCAGCTCCTGGCTTTGGGAGCCTCTGTTCACTTTCCACCTGGCCAAAACATTTTGCTCTGACTGTGAGCCTTAGAGGGGAGAGAGCTCCAGTGGAAAAGTTGACGCAGCCTTATCTGCGGCGCAGCCTCTGTGATAGAGGAATCCAGGCCCTGGCTTATGTCAGGCTGGGAGCTCTCCCCTTCCCTTCCAGCAAACTGCATTCCGTTGCCTTGGAGCTGCTTCTTCATCGGGGCCACATCCTTCAAGGAGTGTGGTCAAGAATACCGGCCTGGGTTCATTTTAAATACATATTGAATTCCCCCATGGCTGTCTTTGTTAGCCCAGTGTCTTGTGAATGGTCCTCCTTGGAGTGCCACAGCATTCCCAGCATCCCTCCTCCAGAAACTTCAGCCCTTGCCTTCAGCGTGCAATTATTCTTGCGGGAGTCATTCAGGTCATGCGTTCTCCTCGTGCAGTAAGTGACGCTTCTACCCATGACTGATGCTGAACATAGTCCGGGGTCACCTTACCCAGCGCTCGGTGCCCGGGGCTGCTGTTGCAGTGCGCGTGAACAGGCTCCCAAACTTCCTGCCGGCAGTTCCTTAGCAGGGAAAAAACCCTGGAACTCAATTTGCCAGCAGTGCCCAGACCCCCTCGCTGGCACGGAGGGGCTGTCCCGGCTCAGCCTGGCTCCTCTCGCACCGTAACCCCCGCAGCTGACCCGAAACGGCGGCTCCGGGGTCAGGCTGACATCTGGCACCACAGCCAGCAGGGGAGGGAGGGAGGGAGGGGGAATGCTGGCTGCAAGGGAAGGAGCTGGAGGAGGAGGGGAAGGCAAGGGGGAAGGACAGCGCTGGGAGCTCCTGGAGCTCCAGGGTGAGACATTAAGCAAGAGAAGGGGCAGGATGTAATGCTCAGTGATGTTTGCGAGCGGCCGAGGGCTGGCTCGGGGCTAAGGGCAGCTCGTTTGCAGCGAGGCACTGCAGATAACAGCAACAACAACAACAACGGGGGCAGTTAATTGCCATCTCTCCATCACGCCCTGGTCTGCATTTGTCTCGGGGCAGGATGCGTTTGCAGATGGATTTTGGAAGTAGCCGGGGATCAGATGTGTTTTGTTCTTTGGTTTTGCTCGCTGCCGGTGCTTGGTGACGCGGAGCTGCCTCTGCCTTCAAAGGCCACGGTTAATGTTACAATTTCCTTCCTGCTATGAGCTGCTGTTTTCTCTGCTCACACCTTTCTGGAAGCCTTTCAGGCTACAATATTCCCTACTTGGTTTTGTATTACAGGAGTCTTTTTCTGGAAGAGTTGAGAAAAATCTTTTCCTTTTTGCTTTAGGTACATAAAAGAATAATACTGTGTTCACCTGCTAAAACCAGCCCAAGTTTTCAAGAGGCCAAGCCTGCTGTGGTGTGTTCTGGTGAGGAAAACATTCCCCCAAGCAGAGAAGCTTTTGCTGCTGAGGCAGAGGTTTAGGGTTGATGGTTCATGGTGTGTTGTCCTGGTCAAAATCCCTTCCCCTGGCTCTTGGGGGTGAAGATTTCCCTGCTTCCAGCTTCCATCCATTTCTTCATGGAAAGGGTGGTCAGGCATTGGAAGGGGCTGCCCAGGGAGCAGGGTGCAGGGTGCAGTCCCTGTCCCTAGAGGTGTTCAAGGACTCAGTGCCAGAGCACTGGCACTGGGTGACATGGTCTGGGTGACAAGGTGGAGATCAGTCACAAATTGAACTCAATCTTGGAGGTCTGTCCTTTTCCAGCCTAAGTGATTCTGTGATTTTGGAGTTGCCTGAAAACCCCATCCTGTCACACGCTCCCTGTAGAGGAGCAGGGCTGTTGTACCTCTGGCAGTGGCCAGTTTGGTGCTCTGGGGTTGCATTTCCTTGCAGGAGGCTGAGCCCCACGAGGCAGATTAGGACAGAAAATCCAGGTTCCATTAAAAACCATTGGAAATGAGTTCCCAGGTTGTTCTAAGGTAAATCAATAATGCCTGTAATCTCCCTGGCTGGACTGAGTGACCGAGCCAACAGTTCATTTAACCACTTTTTATTTTTTAAAAGCACTTTCAAAATCATTCCTGTTGATTCTGACTTCTCACTCTGAATTGCTGTTATGAAATTGTTGGGCAGTGTTTGGTTCTGAGTGCTGCCAAAACCTTGGTAATTCCCTCAGCCCCGTGCCTGGGAACTGTAGTCACTGCAGGGCTGAGCCTGCACTGGCTCTGAGGGAGCCACAAAATTCCTGCAAGTTTGGGAGTGGTGCTGATCTGGAGAAAGACAGCTCCTTGTCGGTGTTGCACTAATGGGTCTTGATGATTTTTAATTTATTTCTACTCAGCTTTAATAAGTGACGTGTCCTTTCTCAGAGCAAATACTCCAAACTGCTGAACCTTTCAAGCTAAATGTGAGAAAGAGTTATAAATGGTGCTTTTTTAGTACAGATTTGAGGCTATTCAATGAATTTTTGTAGTACTTTGTGTCATGATAGTCATCTTTGTGATTCTCGTGTAGGTGCCTTGCAACCAAGTTTATCATCTCATGGAAACTCAGCCTTATTTCACAGCATTTGAACAGCCAGATACTGAAATAATGTCTTGAATGGGGTAAGACTTGGCTTGATATAGGGCTGTGGTCTTGGAAAACCTATAATTCTTCCTCCTCCTCCCCCCCCAGTTGGTATTACTATCAGATTTTTCTCTTTAGCTGTGGCCCAGAGAAGATTGAGTTGCTGGAACATGATCTATTTTGATTACTAAAAATCTTAGCACTGCTAATTTAGTCAGTTGGTACGTTACTAACGTAGGGTCTGTGTGTTCAAACTGTTCTTGGGTTTTTTTACTTAATAAGTTCTCCAGATAGTTGCCATGGAAATAATCCTGGATTCAGGGAGGATGTGAAGGCCCTGAAGACGCCGGCGCGGTGGCAGCCGCGTGTGGTCTGCACATTCTGGGCTTGGCTCAACGACACAGCCCCGTGTTGTGACTGCCTCTGCGATGGGAACCAGCTTGTTCCTCCCATGGCTGTCCCAGTTCCCCCTTTTGGAGTTTTGGGCAGAATTTCCTGATTTTCATAGCACAGAAAGGTTGAAGAAAAAGGCTCACTGCTGGTTTTTCAAGGCTGATTGTTTTTCTGTCTTGTCTTTGCCTGAATCACGCTGATACAAAAAGGTTTGGCTGTTGCCTTTGCCTCACCTGGGCCTCTGTGGCTGCTCTGTGCCAAATCTGGGGAGATTCCCCTTGCTCCAGTCCTGGAGCACTGGGGGCTGTGCTGGACAGGGCTTCGGCAGGAGCCTCCCCCGGGCCCCTGTTTGTGCCACAGAGGAACAAACCTGCTTCCTCTGGGCCCAAGTTTTCTTTTTCCACAACTTCCTTGTTGTGCAGATGTTGTGTTTTCGGTGAAATCTGTGTGTGTGGTTTCCAGGCACCGTCATTCAAATGTGTTTTGTGTGGCTTAAACCAAACCTGGGCACTTCTGGCTTGCAGTAAGGCAGCCAATCCTAATTGCAGGAAGATTCAGGTTATTTTCCGGGCTTCACAAACTTGAAAAAATACCTTGTTATTTAAGCTGTTATTGACTTTAGTTTATGGCATGAGGTGGATATTTGGGCTGTGTGGATCCTCTTCATCAGGGGGGCAGGACCAAACACAGGAGCTGCCAAAGCAGCAGCTCATCTTCTTGTACCTGATTTCTGCCAGGGAGATGTCCAGGGGAACATCTCTTGCACTGATGGAGACCCTGAGTCACGGAATCCCAGACTGGTTTGGGTTGGAAGGGACCTTGGAAGCTCATCTGTTCCACCCCCTGCCCTGGGCAGTGACACCTTCCACTATCCCGGGTTGCTCCAGGCCCTGCCCAACCTGGTTTAAGCAGCTACATTTGAAATTTAATTGCTTTGATGTTGATATCAGGCCAAATGAGTGACGTATTTCCAGAGTCTGAAGAGTTGTTGGAAGGTTTCATTTTGGGCAAGCACTGGAGGAGGTGTGTTGCTAAGTTGTGGGGACAAAGCCTCGGAGAGCCGTTTTCCTACGTGGTGGCCCAGTACAATGGGACACTGCCCCTTCCTCAGTGGTGAAATACAGGTGGATCACAGAATGCCTTGGGTTGGAAGGGACCTTAAAGCTCATTTCGTTTCAGACCTTGTCTGTGCACTTTAAATTGTAGCTGAAACAGCAACATATGAGAGATTTTCCCTTTTTCAACATACAGATATATATTAATTTTTTTTTTTTCTGGAGAGCTGAAGTGCCCTTTCTCCTCCTCCCCTCTTTCTTGCATCTGTTACTGAGTAGCTCTTGCTGGGATACTTAGGAAGCCATGCAGTGCAGCCTGTGCTTGGTGTGGCACAAAAATGGAGACGGAGATCCCATGGCTCCACCGCCATCCCACCTCTCACCCCCCAGCATGCCTGCCCTGCATCACTCCATATCTCAGCCCAGTGACCGGGGGAATCTCAAAGGCAGGTTTAAAACAGCCAAGTCAGCACCTTAACAAAGATGACTGAGGCCCCACCAGCTCGCTGTAGACCCCACCTCCCCGTTCCTATTCCTATTCCAGGCAGCAGCTCTGCATCCTTTTACGCTGCGCTGGGTGTATTAAATTAGGGAGCAGAGTGACAGCTGGGCAGGAGCTGGGAACAATGCAGATAAAGTTGGCTTTCAGCGCTGTGACCCTCTCCAGGCTGCACGCCAGGAGACTATAAATAATTGATAGGAGCAGCCACCCTGGCCAGCACGCTAATGTACCGCGCGGCTCCAGCGGCGAGCGGAACTGCGCTCCCCATTACATCACCCGGGCTCTCCGACCGGCAATGTCATTTCTCTGCTTTTAAATAATAAATTGCACTGGGAGTTGAAACACTCCTTCGCCCCATTCAAGTCTACCAGGGTGTGCAACTACACAAATGAATTTTACAGATGGTAAAATAAATTTTGTATCAAGCCGAAAAGAACTCCTCGCGGGAGGAGTTTAGCCCCGAGGATTCGCCCCTGATCGATGATGGGTTATGGGGATCAAAGGCAGTGTTGGTGGTGTTGGATCTGGCTCGTTATCTGGAATGACTTTGAAGCTTGACTTAGGGTCATGGGCCTAAGTTTACGGGTAGTTTCGGGGGTAAAGTCCTCCGGTGTTGCAAGTCAGAAAATCCCCCTTGGCCAGGGCTGTGTCCGTGAGCAAAGGCGTGCGAGTGGCACACGCCAGCTCAGCTTCCGCTGCCAATGGCTGGAGCTTCCCAGCAGTGAAAACAGCCTGATGTAACCCAGGCCCTGAGATCTCTCCCTCGAGCCTCTCTGTAACCTCCTGCTTACCCACAGATGTGTGGAGAAAAGCCAAAATGTGCTTTGGCTAATCATAGAATCAGGGAATGCTTTGGGTTGGAAGGGACCATGGGCAGGGACACCTTCCACTATCCCAGGTTGCTCCAAGCATGATCCAGCCTGGCCTTTCCAGCCTCTGAGAACAGTGGCTCTGACCACAGGGGGACACTTTTTTGGTAGACCTTTGCAGCTTCTTATGCTCATTTGTGTGGGGATTTTGAAAATATAATTAAAAGAAGTAAAAAGTAGTAGACTAGAATCCACAAGCATTAGGAATTGGGCAGGTTGTGGTGCCCTGTTCCTGATAAATTAGTGGGGAATAAATAGAGAATCAAACCAGAGAGGAGTCAGGTGTTAGTATGGAAAAAATGAGTGAAATTCTGGGAAAACCAAGAGCAAGGACCTTCAGCGTGTGACCACAGCAGCAGGACACAAAGGTGAAAAATTCTTTGCTCAGCACCAAGTATGAAGTAGAGTCACAGAATCCTTTAGGTTGGGAAAGACCTTTAGATCATTGGGAGCACCTATTCCCCCAGCACTGCCAAGGCCAGCACTATGTCCCCAAGTGCCACATCCACATGGCTCTTAACTCTGTCCGGGGATGGTGACTCCACCACTGCCCTGGGAAGATGTTTGGGATTTCCAGGAATTCTCCGTCCTGTGAGTGCATCTTGCAAGTCTCAAAATCTGTGCAGGGAAGCTGAAAAAGGGTGGTTTCTCACCTTCCAGAGAGGGGGACTTAGGGAATGATGATTTCCAAACCAGGAAGTGAGCGATGGCACAGAGCTGCCTAAGGAAGCATAAACTGCTTACGGTGGATTAGATGAGTGCCTGCTTAGCTCTGCAATTAGAGAGGGAGATGGTGTGATAAATCATGAGTAACCAGCTTACCTGTCCCGTGATGTTGTTTATCTCCAGGCACATGTCCTCCAGTTTCCATAGGTGGTGGAGCATCTGCTTTTAAAGGAGTAGGTCTGGAAAAGAGGATGTGCTTTCCGTACCGTTTTTTGGAATTTCTTTGCTACCCTTGAACATCAGGTTTTCCCTGGAGTGAAGCTCTTTCCAGAGGAGCCCAGATGTGTGTCACCAAGTTGGGGTCACACTGCAGGGCTGGTTTGTGTTTTCCAAGGGGTCCTGGGCTACTGGTCCAAGGCCATGGCCCATGAGGGTGGTGGCACCAACCTCTGTGTGCTCTTCTTGAGCCCATCCCTTGTCCTACTGCTGCCATCCACAAGCTGCCCTGTAGTGGGACCTCACGGGAGGCAGGACAGGCCGTAGGAGGGGAAGATGTTTTCCAGGGGTGCTGAGCTGCAGCAGCATCTCAGCCTTGCACAGGCTCCCAGGAGAATCCCGTGGTCATCAGCTGCCGTGGTGGTGCTTGTTCCCTCCAGCTGCACAGAGGGAACAGCCTGCACAGGTCTGGGGTGTTGCTGACGTCGATGTGTAAATACTCTGGACACAGGAAAGCTTTTATTTGGCATAACGTGTGAAATACTGAAACTGTTCCTTGCTGGTGGTTGAGCTCTGGGTGATCCACCTGCCTGCGTCTCCCGCTGGTCCCTGCCAGCCTTTGGTATGGGGAGGACACAAATCCCAGCAGCAGCAGTGCAGAGCATGCTTTTTCCCATCCTAGGAGCTCTGCTATATCCTCCCTGGATCAGCAGCGTTTCCTCCACCTCTCCCAGGTGTACAGCTTAGCAAACACATTCAAAGCACTGCAAGATTTTGGCCAGCTTTGGAGAGCTGGTTGATGGGAGAAGAGATTCTTTCCCAGGAAAGCACCGCAGCCCGTGCACGGTGCTGTTAACAGTGTGACTGTTGTAACTGGTCCTTTCCTGGGTGATGGCGACAAGTGACTTGTGCTGGCTGTCCCTGGGGAATGGAGTTCCTCAAATTGAAATACCCATCTGGAATTTTAGGGTCTCTCTGAAGATTTGACTCTGAAGTCTGGAAGGTGCACAAACCATGATACTAGCTATGGAGAGAGCAGCTTCCAAATTAGGGGAATAGGAGATAAAGTTGCCAAAGGTTGATCATGGAATACCAGACTGGTTTGGGTTGGCAGGGACCTTAAATCTCATCCAGTGCCACCCCCTGCTATGGCAGACAGCAGAGAGCAGAAGATGCTGTTGCACCTCAATGCGTGTGACACCCATCGCCTGCTTACCACACTGGCCAGTCCTGCTGGCCCCATCCCCTTCTTCCCCCATGCCTCCCAGGAACTCCTGGGAGCATCCTTCCTTGCAGCTCACCTTCCTGAGCTGGGGAAAGGGCCTGTGCTATTCTTAGCCGCTCAGCAGAAGACTCAGGCAGGAGCCTTTGATGGAGGGAGCAGGAGTAACCATGGCAGTCTCCCGGAATGGGGAACTGTGGATTACAGACATTAAAAGGCATAAAGCAAATAGCAGGATTATCCTTCGTGGTGGTTTTCTAGTGAGCAGAAGGCACTACCTGATTTCCATGTTTAGGTGAGGCACTGTAAATTACCTGCAGTTAAAAAATAATGCTAATTAAATTCAGATGCAATAACGATTAACACTGCTGATCTCAATGCGCTGGATTTCCTTGCGGCTCTAATTGACAGAGAAAAAGCCCCGACCCTCCCTGGGAAAAGGAGGGGGGATTCTTGCTTCTGGCTCCGTGCAGGATCCTCCTTCTAGTGCAGTTGTCAAGTTTGCATTTCCCCTTTCCCTGCCTTATTATTTTTATTTTTAATGCAAGGCACTTCACAGAATCACAAAATCATTGAGGTTACAAAAGACCCCCAAGGTGATTGAGTATGACCAATCCCCACCTTGTCACCAGCCCAGAGCACTGAGTGCCACGTCCAGTCATTCCCCCAGGGATGGGGACTGCACCACCTCCCTGGGCAGCCCCTTCCAATGCCTGATCACCCTTTCCATGACAAAAATTCCTCCTGATGTCCAATCTGAACATTCCCTGGCCCAGCCTGAGGCCGTTCCCTCTCCTCCTGTCCCTGTTCCCTGGCAGCAGAGCCCGACCCCCCCGCAGCTGCCCCCTCCTGTCAGGGAGCTGTGCAGAGCCACAAGGTCCCCCCTGAGCCTCCTTTTCTCCAGGCTGAGCCCCTTTCCCAGCTCCCTCAGCCTCTCCTGGTGCTCCAGCCCTTTTCCCAGCTCTGTTCCCTTCTCTGGACACTCTCCAGCAGAATCAGAGGAGCTGAATTTGCCAGCACCTTTGCCAGTGACCAGGGCCGGGATCCCGGAGCTGCCCCGAAGCTCTGCCCTGCAGGTTCCTCATGCCTGCGTGTGCTGGGTGCTCACACCGAGCCCTGGCACCTCCCTGCCCTGAGCAGAAGGCACCGTGTCCTCCCCCTTCCCTTGGTTTTCCAGAGGAGAGGGGAAGGAGCCGGGTGGTTTGGGTCTCTCCCGCAGCGTTCCCGGGGTTCACTTAGCATGCGAACGGTGTTCTCTGCACAGCAAATTCCGCTTTCAAGTTCAGCAAGTGCTGGGGCTCTGCCTAAATGGGCCTGCTAAAGATATTTTTTGACATTTGAAAATCCTATTAAGGCCGTTTCTCCGTCTCCCCTCGCTCCCTCCCCGCTGCCAGCTCACCATGGAGGCTCTGCAAAGGTTTCTTTAGGCGGCCGGGTCACGTCCAGCACAACAGGCCTCGGGAATATGGGTCACAACGAGACGAGGGGAACAAAAACTATATTGTCCTCGTGTCTTATGCTGATGGCTGATTGAGGGACTCCCTGAACGGACAGTTTAGGGTCTTAATGAGGTACCAAACATGAGGTAATTCAGAATGTGCCCCTTTCAGGCCGCCTGCTCGACGCACGGCCGGCCAGGAGCGGGTTCCTCGCGCCTGCTCCTGCTCCAGCTCCTCTTTTGCAAGGGCACAGACCTGGCAGCATGTCCTTGGAGCAGAGTTTGCCATGGCTCCCGTTCCTGCGTGACTCACTGGCGAAGCCCATGAGCGCATTGTTGATTTTCTTATTTACAAATAATTCTCTAAGTTGAAGCTGTTACTCATTGACTTTAAAAACCCAGGGCTGGAGGCTGGAGCTGGTCCCTTCAGCCTCATATTGCAGCTTCTTCTCCAGGCTCTGTAAAATTAAATTTAAAGAAGGATTTCTGTCAAATCCTTGTTTTCTGGGAAATTCCTGAAACCGAGAGCAGCCTGCAGTGGGACAATCACCAGTTGTGCTGGTAGGTGTGTAATTACCCAGGTTTTGGGGAGCGGGGATGCAAACAAGTTTGCATACATTGAATTACAGGCGGTGTTTTAATAGTATGTTTTTTAGGTCTTGGCTTGGATCCAGAATTTTTTCGTGCTATTATCCTCTATTTACAGCTTTCAGAAATCAGCTGATGTCACTGCACATATGTTTAGAGCCGTTGCTAAGGTGATTAGCTCCAGAATTCAACGCCTACGCAGCGCTGATGAAAGGCTGAGAAACTGCTCGGCAGCGTCTGTTCAGAGCTTTGTCGGCTCCAACTATTAAGAGCCATAAAACAATATTACCCAATTTTAGGGTAAATACGTTGGCCTTGACTGATAATCGTGCATCAGGTTTTACAGGAACAGAGGCTTTATCTGGCACGTTTAACTAAGCCTGGGAACATTTTTCACTGGGAAGGTGTTTTAAAATCACCCCGTTCCTCATTTCCATGATTCTCTGCAGGGTTGTGAGTTCAGGGTTTCCTCTGCTAGGAGGTGACAATCCAGAGCCAGGCCAGATGTCTGCTGTCTGTCCCATGGGCAGGGAAACCCTCCCCTATCCCAGGTTGTTCCAAGCCCTGTCCAACTGTCACCCCCCTCACAGGGTAGGATTCCCTCCCAGTATCCCATCCATCCCGGCCCTCTGGCACTGGGAAGCCATTCCCTGTGTCCTGTCCCTCCAGGCCATTGTCCAAAGTGCCTCTCCAGCTCTCCTGGAGCCCCTTTAGGCACTGGAAGAGGCTCTAAGGTCTCCCCAGACCCTTCTTTTCTCCAGGTTGGACACCTCCAGCTCTGTCAGACCCAGCAAGACTCAATCTCTGTCCTCTGGAGCGGAAATTAAAGTCGTTTACCTTCCTCTTCCCTTGTAGATAATGGTCAAGTTACCTTTCTCACCAGGACTAGGATCCTCCTAGATCCTCTTAGATCAGCAGGAGAATGCCTTTATTCATGGTGGAGAAGCCATGGAATACGATTGAGTTGCCTACAGCCTACACCAAGAATGGGCCACCAGGTTATATTTCATAGATGAAAACTCTATTTTGGTTTAAGTCAGTACATTAAATTCATGTGGAATATCTTTTTTTGCATCAAGGCATGTTAATGTCCTTCAAAAAAATCAAAAATTAAATATATATATATGTATGTATTTTTGCCCCAGTCATCTAGTGCACAGTACGTATTGTAGATGTTCACAAGCATTTTTTTCCCTGGGAGTTTGCTGCTCTCCCACTGATTATTTTTTCCTTTCCTTTTTTAAAGGAATCTGGTGAAGGCTTGACCTAGTTTGGCTGTCATCACACCGTGAACAGTGCAAGCCTTCACCTAACATAGCTCCCTATATTTTTGTTCTGTAGGCTGTGCAAAAATAGCCACACACAGCCAACAGCTGGGGGTGAGCAGCAGCACAGGGAGCAAGGAGCAGGGCTGGGAAGGTGCTTTGGCATCAGGGATCTCTCTGGGAGCAGGCAGACACTGAACCTGATCAGTGGGATGGGAGCCTTTATGGGGGATTGTAAAAGAGGAGGAGGGAGAGGGACTTTGGACCAGGGTCTGGAGGGACAGGACACAGGGAATGGCTTTCACTCCTGCTCTAGAGAGCAGGGTTAGATGGAGCATTGGGAGGAAATTCTTCCCTGTGAGGATGGGGAGGCCCTGGCACAGGGTGCCCAGAGAAGCTGTGGCTGCCCCTGGATCCCTGACAGTGTCCCAGGCCAGGTTGGATTGGACTTGGAGCAGCCTGGGACAGTGGAAGGTGTCCCTGCCCATGGCAGGGGGTGGGGTAGAGTGTTGAAGGTCCCTTCTGACCCAGACCAGTCCAGGATTCTGTGAGGTGTTTGTCTGCAGAAGTAAAACCTGGTTTACAGCTGCTGTTCCCTGTGAAAGGAGGAGTTTGGCTCAGGGGATGGGATGTGCCATGGGAAGCCCATCCTTGGTGGTGAAACCTCCCCGGCTGGGTCTGGTGCTCCTGTGGGTCCCTGACAGCCTGGGACCATCCCTGGAAGGATCCCCCTCGAGGGATCCCTCCTGGCCTGCCCAAGGTGGTCCATGCACAACCCAGTGTTGCTGAATGTGCCTTTCCTGGGATTTCTGGCATGGATTTTTCTTTAGAGAAGCAGTTTAGTTTGGGTGCCTCAGCTGGGAACAGTTATGGTCTCACTGAGTGCATTCCCAGGTGCTTTTCAGTTGGTATTCTTTTGCCAGGCTCTCCCTTTGCAAGAGTGGCATTAAAAATGTGATGCTTGGGGGAGTTTGGTTCTGCTGTCCTGGCTCCAGGCTGCCAGGAGCCCTGTTCTGTCCCTTTGGCTTGGTTCAGCTGCTGCAGGGCACGGGACCCAGTGAGGGCATCCAGGATGGGCTCCTTGCTCTTCTGTCTGGGGGAGTTCAGTCTCTGGACCCTCGTGGAGCCTGGGATCTGTGGTGGCCATAGGAAAGCTAAAGAAGCAATGAATACCTGAGGTTTTATCATGGAGTTATAGGGTGGTTTGGGTTAGAAGGGACCTTAAAGTTCATCTAGTTGCAAGCAGGAATTGTACATTAAATAAATACCCCAGCAAACCAATTCCAAACTGGCTCTGGTGAGTGGCATTGCATGTTCTGCTCTCATGGAGAAGTCTCTGGATTCTCCCCCAGTTTGAAGGACCCAGAACAGAGAGCTCTGCCCTTACCTGTTGCCAGCTGTGTTCCCAACATCTGCACTAGGAGGGAAAAGCTGCAGTAGTTTCACTATTTCTAGAAAATTCTTCTGTCCTGCTTTCAGCCCAGCATCTGTGGTGGCTGCCATCCCCTCGAGCCTGCTCCTGGGCTGTTGGGATGTGGAACAGCTCCCACAGAGCCAGTCCCGTGGGTGGGTGACGTGGGGACCTGGATGTGGCAGAGGGGTGCAGCCACGCACACCCTCCTGGAGATTGGAGCTTTCGTTCTGGGAATCCAAATATAGCTCTGTGTGATCAAGTGCTCGCAAAGAAATGGAGTAATCCATACTTGGGACAAGTCCAGGGCTTAAAATTCCTGACAGCCTCTTTCCCGGGCTCGGCAGCATGTGCTGCACTGAAAGCTTTCGGAGAGTCAAGGTCTTTGCTGCTGATGGTTTAATTTGGACAATGAGCATCACTTAAGAGTGGCATTTTACTGCATTCGTTTCACTCTTACTTTTCAAAGAATCCTTGTGGCGCATTCAGGCTCCTCCCTTTGGATGCTAATGGACTTGTGCTGGGATTTTGTCGTTCCTGTGAAGCACCAGGGTCCCATGTGCAGGGGCTGGGGCTGGAGAACTGCTCTGCCCTGAGACAATGCCCCCATTCAGGGCCCGACACAAGGGGAGGGAAGGGGCAGTTCTGGTGGCAATTAGTGTGCAAAGCCGGTCCTAATCGATGCCTTTGCTGGGTGTCCAAAGTGCTGAGCTGGTCCTTGCGGGCTGCACGTTCTTGCACTAAACTAAATGTGTTCCTCAGGCACTTTTTGTAAAGCCAGGGAAAATAATTCCCCAGTTCATATCTCAGCAAGAGCAGACCATCTGCAGGAATGGTGCTAGGAGGGAGCAGCCACAGCTAGTTTGGACTGGCCTTTTTGGGAGTAAAACCTGCTACAGAAAATAGTGCTTGGTCCTCACCTCCTTCATCTGTGGGGCAGAGGGACCGGCTGGAGGGGGCAGCAAAAGGTGCTCCCGTGGGACGAGGGTGTTGTGGGGTGTTGAGGAGCTGCCACAAGTTGTCCAGGGAAGCTGTGGCTGCCCCATCCCTGGAATTGTCCAGGAGGTAGAATGAGATTAATGTCCCTTCATCCCAGAGCATTCCAGGGTTCTGTGGTTTAATTTGCTTTTGTTCATTCTTAGCAGAGGACCAAACAAGCCGTGTTTTGCTGTAGCCCTAATGCCAAAGTTTCCAGTATATCCCAGTAGGGTAGGATGTGCTGTGCAGTGTGGCAGGGAAGCACTGCCTGTCCTGCACAGCTCTGAGGTGTCCTGGCACGGTGTGGCACCTGTGACATCCTGCATTTCACAGGAAACCCCCTGCATCGGGAGCTGCGTGGTTTGTCCGTATCCCAGTCAGTCCATACCCTGCTGGTCATTCCCAAAGGAAACAATCCCACTTTGTGTTTCACAAGCTGTTTTTAATCTCTTGGCTCAGTCCCAGTCACGAGGCTCTGAGGTGAAAGGGCTTAGAGAGACCAACGTGAATCGTGACCGTCCCCATCGGCACCGGGGGGCGGCCGCCAGGGATGCAGACCTGGAACAGCCAAACCGTGTGATCCCAAGTGCCAGGAGCTGCAGGGGGCTGCTCTGCTGCCTTGGGAATGGTCTGGAATGCAGCAGGTCCCGTGGGAAGAGCAGGAGGCTCTGGAGAACCATCTCCGATGGCTCCTGGTGGTGCAGTGTCACTGGATGGGTCTGTGGCCGGTGGCATTTGAGCCATTCATGGCTGATACGTGGTCTTAAGGAGTTTCTCACTCATGCTGTGGTGTGGGAAGGGCTGTTTGACCTCTTGACAAGTGATGGATTAGCCAGGAAGTGAGAGCTGGAGACCTGGCCCTCGAGTCCCACCACGCTGAGCGGCCACTCTTGGGAGCATCAGTATGGAATCATACCACAGAATTATGGAGTGGTTTGGGTTGGAAGGACCTTCAAGTCCATCCCATTCCACCCTCTGCCATGGGCAGGGACACCTTCCACTATTCCAGGTTGTTCCAAGCCCCATCCAGCCTGGCCTTGGACACTGCCAGGGATCCATGGGCAGCCACAGCTTCCTCTGTGCCAGGCCTGCACCACTCTCACAGGGAGGAATTTCTTCCTTACATCTGATTTGAATTTCTCCTGTTTTAGTTTCAAACCATCACCCTGTTGCACCAGGCCCTCCTGGAAGTTTTGTCCCCATGTTTCTTATGGGCCCCTTTAAGTAGCGAGAGGTAGTTTTAAGATTTGCTAAAATGAGTAAATAACACAATTATTTATAGAACATTTGCAGGTGCAATTCCTACACGGGGGCCACGTTCATGTCCTTTAAACCTGAGCCTGCTATGACAGTGTGGGGAGGAGCTGCCTCAGAGCACACTGGGGATAATTATATGTGGAGTTTTCCTTGGACTTGAGGCAGTTGTTCGCTTTTGCACAGGAGGTGGGATTGAATGGAACAGCGAAGCCCCTGTGTGCTGGGGCAGCTGCTGGAGGTGTTTCCAGCTCTGGCCTCGTTCTCTGATGGCTCAGCACACCTACCCCAGGTGATGGGGCTGGTGCAGCACAGTGGGTGGGGTGGGCTGGGGTGGGCTGGGTGCCACGGGGTGGGATAGACTTTTCCCATACAGCACGGAGGCGTTAACATTTTCCCTGGAATTTTAAATAAATCTCTTCATGTGCAGGCTGGGTTGTGACTCACACCCTTAGGCTGATGGCAGCAGCAGCGTGGTGAGCTCGCACTAAAATGAGGACAGAACTCAGCTTCTTAAGGCTGGTCACGTGTTAAAGATGCAAAAGGATGTAAAGATGCAGAAAAACAAGGATGGCAGAGAAAACCAGCGGGTGGAAGTGTCCTGATCCAGCAATTTCCGTCCATCCAGCGTAATGAGGGATCAGAGAGCTGCTTCCAGCTCTGGACCTGCAGTGTTCTCTGCTCACACACACTCTTAGGGACAGGGTGTTATGGCCCAGAACTAGAAACCAGTGCTTTTTAACATTAGAAAGGCAGGAAATTGCCCTTCTCATGGTGTGACAGTCTTGCCTGTGCTCTCTGGGAAATGTTGAGTGTGTCTGTCCTTAAAGGAGAGTGGAAATGGTGTTTGGATGATCTTTGGTTCCACTTAGACTATGGAGAACCAAACTGCTGATTTAAAAAAAAAAAGGAAAAAAAACCAAAAAGCAAGCTGGATTGAATGTGCTGGTTAGTGCTGTAAAACCATATGGCCAGGTCCAGCAGAATAGGGATGTTCAGAGCAGTTTTGGAAAATGTACTTGGGGAGGTCTGAGGAGAGAGGGAAGGAGGAGAAAATACATGAATGGATGACTTGACTTCAAATCCCTGCACTTTGACTAACTCCAGGAAAATAGGTTGTGACAGTGTGTGAGTCACACAGAAACAGCTTGGAAATAGAGGGGAACATGAAAATACCTTTGGATTTGGCCAGTGGGGACCTGACCCTTCACAGACGGGCAGTGAGGGAGGGGATTGGGTGGGAATGGAGCGCGAAGGTCCCGTGGAGGTTGCTGTACAGTGGGGGTTCCTGGAGGTCTTTTCCAAACTCAGTGAGTCTGGGATTCGATATGCTTGGAGCACGTGGGTTCCATGAGGAGCTACTGCTTGGTTTGTGATCTGATGATGGAGTGGGAGGAGAAGAGGAAGAGGAGGAGGAGGAAGGCTGGGGAAGCCCTCAAAGGGCACCACTCTCCCGAGCCTTGCAGGGCAGCACAAAGAGCCCTTGGCCAGTAGTAGAACATGAAAGAATCTCTGTTTATATTGATATTCTTGAGAATGTGGGGGATAAAATGCTCCAGGAACCGCTGGGGAGTTCATTTTAAGTGTTGTGGATACGCAACTGGATCTTCCCTGCTGAAAAGAAGGCACGGGGAGAGAGGAGGGCGCAGACGGATCCAGGGGCGTTGGTGCCCCTCTGGCGCTGGGATCCAGGGGCGGAGGAGCCCGTTTGGTGAATCAGCACCCCTGGGTCAGGGTGCTCTGACCCCAGGCTGTGCCTGCAGGGAGCTGAGTGCTCCCGTGGGAGCAGGTTTGTACAGGAATCTCATCCAAACCAGGCTCTGACTAACTCCCATCGCCCCGGTGCGATGCCAGGCCGGGTTTAGGATGTGGCTGCACCTTGTTAAAATCTCGGGTTCTTGCTGTGAGGTCCCTTTTAACACAGTGCTCACATGACAGGCTGCTTACAGGGAAAATTGAGCTGCTGCTGCAGCACCTGGTGCATCCCAAAATCCCTGACAACTGCCTTGGAAAGCAATCTCAAAGCCTCTCTGTCTTGACAGTGTCTCTTAATGGCTTACTAATAATGCCTGAAGATTTGCTGGAGCTCTGCCACAGCCCTGCTGTAGAATCACAGAATCATGGAATGGTTTGGGTAGGAAGGGGTCTTGCAGCTCATCCTGTTCTACCCCCTCCCATGGGCAGGGACACCCTGCTCCAAACCTTGTCCAACCTGGCTTTGGTGGGTTCAGAGTGCTCTGCTTTGCTCTCCTTCAAACTGAGGACCTCTCAGTTTTCTGTGATTAAACTAAATCCCCCCAAACTGGGAGCCTTGGAAGGCATTTTCCAAGTGCCCTCAGGAGGCAGCCAGAATGGGCAGGGAGGGAGGGATCTCATTGATTCCTGGCAGAGATGCAGTGTTCAGGAGTGCTTTGTGGTGGGTCAAACCTGTGGCTTCATTGTCATTTACAGCCATTTCATCATGGGGGACATGGGAGCAGCTTGGATTTCTAAGAGGTAAGGTTACTGTGTGAATCCATAAGCAAAAATTCCAGCTCCATAAACATATTTTGCTGTGGCATGGGGTTTGTGCCTGTCAGGGTGGGGAAGGGGTCGTGTAATCCAGGCATACAGCACTGGATTAAATTATCAAGTGCTACAGGGTATTAAATCTCAGGGCTTGCTCTCATTTTAGGAGGGGAGGGGGATTTCTGGGACAGAGCAACATCACTGCTAATCTGAATGAGGCTTTTACTGTAAAATAAAATAGGAATCAGAATACTCAGTGCACACCTGTGCTTCAGTCATCGCCAGAGAAGGTTTGTGTACAGCCCTGACAGCTCTGGGTGCTCCAGAGTCTTTGTGGGGGGAAGAGGGACGCTGTGCAAGGGAGGCTCAGATTGGACATTGGGAAGAATTTCCTCATGGAAAAGGCTGTCAGTCATTGGAAGGGGCTGCCCAGGGAGCTGGTGGAGTCCCCATCCCTGGAGGTGTGGCACTCAGTGCTCTGGGCTGGGGACAAGGTGGGGATTGCTCACGGGTGGGACTCGTTGCTCTTGGAGGTCATTTCTAATCGCAGTGATTCCATGAAAGCAAAGGGAAGCCGAGAGCTTTGCTGGTGAGATGCTGGGATGGTCACTGTTACTGTTGGGGGAGCGTGGAGGTGCAGCCAAGCGCATGGGGAATCCTTGGGCTGAACGGGGAACAAAGGCAGCACGAGGCTGGATTTTATATTTACGAAGTCCCGACGTGCCGAGAGCTGCGGCGACCAGGCAGTGCCAGCCCCTCCTCCCGGCCCGTCCTCCTCCCGCTCCCCCGGGCTCCGCTGACGCCGTGTTAATAATTACTAGAATGTACTTTCGGGCAGGTTATTTGTTTTCCCTCCTCATGATGTGCAAGAGCGGATAATGAAATTAATTTGCACACTTGGTGAGTTTGCAAAGCCGGCTTCAGCCACGTTGCCACGATACTGCGGCAGTGCCGGCGGCTCCCGGGGCCGCTGTTTGCACAGCCGGGGCAGCCGGCTGCTGGCGTGGGCAAACAGAGCTTGCAGGGAGCTGGGGCGTACCCAGCCAGGAGAAAAGCTCCCTGCAGAGCCAGCACGGAGCGTGTGGGCAGTAAAAGCCCTTCCAGGCTGTAAAAACCCCTTTCCGACACGGATCATTCGGCACTGCCGATTCCAACCAGTTCAGTAGGTCAGCAGCCCAAGGAAAAAGTTCCGGTGTTGCTCCTGCAGGTTGTGGAGCTCATGGTGGGATCACCTGGAGCCCGTTGGTGAATTCAGAGGTTGTGTTATCGCTTGTCTTTAAGCCCCGAGTCCTGTATCCCCAAGCCCAGGGGTGTGGTATGTGAACCTCGGTGTTTTCCGGGAGCACTGGCCACTGCTCCTTGGAGCTGGTCAGGTGTCAGTCAGGAGGTGGCTGGTGAGGCTGCCCAGTCTGTGGGGTTCTCTGGAGAGGTGGCTGAGCTTCACCGCGTGTTGGTTGGGAACCGCAGCTCTGACATTCCCGTCTCCCTCACCATGTGCTTGGCTGGGGGGCAAAATCAGTTTGGGACAAGATGTGGTTGAGTCGCTTTCTGTGCCCTAATTCACCACACAGGTAAAGGTTTGGTTTTCAAGGCAGGAGCACGAAACTCTGCCAAAGGCTGACACTCCTATCCTGCTCCTGAGGCCTCTGGGGCTGTTCCCTCCATGGGCACCCAGCAGCATCGGCCCTCTGGCACAGGGGGAGCTCAGTGTGGCTGTGTGTTCCTGAGCTCAGTTCTCCTGGGGTTTCACCCTGGTTTGTGAGAAGGTTCAGTCCCCAGATCACAGGCAGAAGCTGGCTGTGCTCGGGCTCTTTGCCTGCTGTGATCCTGCTGGGAGCATGTGTGCTGTGTGCCAGGTATGCCACATCAGCCTGGCTCACACCTGGGGGACCCACAGTAAACAGCACCCCTCGGGTTGTTCTCTTCCTACCTGTGTCCTCCTGATCCTGCTCCAAGGCTTGGCTCCATGTGTCCCTTGACGTGTTACTGTGGTGTGGCTGCAGCCTGGCTTTGGGTCGCTCTTGGGGTACAGGTTGCCTGTCACTCCCAGCTTATTTCCCCTCCAGGGTCACAGAGCCTGGCTTTGATGCCTCCCTTCTCCCAATTCTGCTGCCGAGTGCGCTCCTCAGCCTGGGGGAGGCCGGCGGATCCAGCTGGGAGACAGACCTTGCTTTTTAAGGAAGACAAGGAGGCGGCAGAGAATCTGTTGGGTTTTTTCCCCCCAATTTGCCACACATATATGTTATCTGAGCTTTGCCTTTTGGAAGATGCTGGGGCTCCTGGGTGAGCTGTGGTGGGGCTGTGCTTGGGAGATCTGCAGGGCCACTCATGTCCCACCCTAGGCATTTGTCTGGTCAGCTGCTCCAGGTATTCCTAGAATTACAGAGTCATGGAATAGTTCGGTTTGGAAGGGACTTTAAAGCTCATCTTGTCCCACCCTGTGCCATGGGCAGGGACACCTTTCACTAGACCAGGTTGGTCCAAGCCCTGTTCAACCTGGCCTTGAACACTTCAGGGGTGGAGAATCCACAACCTCTCTGGGTGTTCTCAGTTTCTGGCCAGTGTTGAAGCAGCAGCATTATAACAAATTGTTTTACCAGAGGCCTCATGTCACTTCACTGAGCTCAAAATCAGGAGGGGCTCTCGGGTTTGTGTTTCTGGGAACTCATGTCCTTAGAGAAAAATCTGTTCAGGCCTGTTCTTAGAGCTCCCCATCTCTCCCGCTCCAATGGCACCTTCAACAAGAGCTCTGTAGAGAAAATGGAGTTTCCCCATACAAGAACATACCCTTTTAGTAAACACATTCCTGTGTCTTTATGTACAATAGAATTCCTTCAAAAGCTGCGTGATTTGGGAGATGGAAAGCTGCAGCTTTGTGGAGAATTCACCTTGCTTTGATTGTTTGCAAACCAGCAGCAGGGTTGTGCTGTGCCCAAACCTTCCCTGCCAGCCCCTGGCCCAGGATGGCCCCTTCCCCTCGGCTGTGACGTGCGGCCGGCCGGGGTCCTGGCACAGAGCTGAGCCAGGCCTGGGCTCCTGGCACTGCCACAGCGGAGCCACCGTGTGCTGGACAAGGAACGGGAAAAGCGGACGGGGAGCTTGGCTTCTGGAAGGAGATGAGGAGAAGTGATGGAGGTAACGAGCAAGGTGCTGCTCCCCGTACACCTGATAGCAGAGGGTGTGCGGTTCGCTTGGAGAAGCTCAGGGTTGGTGTGTTTCCCGTGTTGGCTGTGGCACACGGAGCCCCACGGAAGCACAGCAAGCGCTTTCCTGTCACACAGCTCGTTCAGCAGTGACGGGCTGTCGTCAGCAGCACAGCTCCAGCCTGAGCTCAGCTTCCAGCTCGGGCTGAAACAATCAGGGAATCCACCGTTGGTGTCAGTGTGTCAGGGCTCGGGGAGCGGTGCAAAAAATGTGACAGTTCTGCTGCTGGGAGGGAGCACCAGCAGCTGAGGACAAGGGGAGCCAGCTCCGAGTGAGCCCAGAAATGTGCATGGAAGTCCTTCCATGCACCCCCTCCTTCCCTCCCTTTCCCTTGGCTTCCCTGCCCTTCCCTCC
This sequence comes from Rhipidura dahli, assembly GCA_013399225.1. Taxonomy (NCBI): domain Eukaryota; kingdom Metazoa; phylum Chordata; class Aves; order Passeriformes; family Rhipiduridae; genus Rhipidura; species Rhipidura dahli. Next base: position 131,244 of record VXAC01000497.1, read on the forward strand.
TGCCTGCTCGGAGCTGTGAGTCCGGCCGGAGCCCGGTGCCTGCCCGGCCTTGGCGCGGTGCTGAGCTGCTCCGTGGTGCGTGGTGTGCTCGGGAGAAAGGCTTCCCTGCCGAGTGCTGCCCTGGCACAAGGCTGCAACTTCTCATGGCCCGGACTTCTCCTCATCTCCCCGAGTGCCTTCTGTGCTTACAGAATTCCAGTTTGATGGGAGTTGTGAATCAGTCTTTTCGTAGAATCGTGGAATGGTTTGGGTGGGAAGGGACCTTAAAACTCCTCTTGTTCCAACCCCTGCCATGGGCAGGGACACCTTCCAGTAGCCCAGGTTGCTCCAGACCCCTTTCAGCCTGGCCTTCTGTCCATGTCTATTCAGTTGTTGCCTTGTCCTTTAAAAGCTGACAGTAACATGGTAAACAAATCCCAGTGTTGCTGCTAAGTGTTTTGTACCTGGATCAAATGTGAGTGTGGCATCTGGAAGCCACTGGCCTCAGTGAAAAAGAAAAAAGAGAAAAACAAAACTCCTGGGTTTGCAGACCCCAAATAAGAGGAAATTAGTGAAGTTCTGTGCTGGATTTTCCCCAAAGCATGATGCCTTCAGGGCCCCTGTGTGAAATATGTTCCGTCTGGTCCTTGCTCCTGAATCCACCAAAATATTTCTGAGGTTCCCACACTGCGAGGAAGCACGAGGATGCTGGGATGGAGAGAGGGATCCTGGGAAGAATTGTGCAAGAATGGGGAGAACAAGGAATGTTTTTTTGCTGCCATTACCATGGATTTTCCTGCTCACAGCTGGGAGAAGATGTTACTTGGCTGTTGCGACATCATGGACTGTAACAAGATATAAACACAGACATCCCAAAGCTTGTGTCCAAATCCCCCGAGGCTCAAGCAGGGATTTCACTGGGGGGTAGCTGGTGTTGCAGAGCCCTCAGTCGAGGGTCTTCTCAGCTCGAAGGACCCTGTTGCAATGGTCATGGCACCTTTTGCAAAATATTTATGGTTTCTCTGTCATGTAATGATTGTGCTTGGTTGTGGTGTCCTCTCAGGTTTAAGCTCTTAGGTCATGTGGTTTATTTGTAGTTAAGGATATTTCTTGTCTTAGACGTGGACACAGTGATGCCAAAAGCTGGGCAGGACTGGAGTGAGTCTCACTTGGGTTTTGCTGGGGGCTGTGTGTCCATTAAATGTGCGTGTGTCTGTACCCATGGATGTACAGAGATGGACAGTGCAAATGTGGAGTATTCATGGAATTAAAGCAGCCTGGACTGCCAGGGCCAGCTCTCTGTTCAGCTCTGTTATGTCAGAGCCAATTCCGAGTGCCATGGGGTGAACAAGGCACAGAGCTGTCGGTGATGAGGCCACAGGACAGTGACGCCTGTGCTCCTTTAAACAGCCAAAACCGAGCCCAAATCCATCCTTCATCCTGCTCCCTTCCCGAGCCTTCCTGTTGTGCAGCTGAGCAGCAGATGGGACCTGCCGGAGCCACCACGAGCTTTCCACAGGAACGGTGCTGGTCCCGCAGCCTCCCCTTGGGACAGGCCCTGGTGCCAGGAGGGGGAAGATGGACCCTGGGCAGGTGGGAGCGCAGAACAGCCTTTGCCTGGCCGAGGAGGGAGCAGAGTGAGCCAGCAGCCCCTGCCAGCCCTGCGGCCCCGGTGCCACTGCGGGGCGGGTGACGCAGGTCGCTGCCAGGGCACCGACAGCCGCTGCTGCTTCATCTGTCACCCTTCGATCCGTGATGGTCAGGAATTGTCTGTGCTCACTTGTTCCTCCGAGTTGAAATCGGGTCTGGCTTGCTTCTGGGGCTTGGATGATGCTCCTGAACCCCTCGAGTTGCACTTGGAAGCCACAGCCACAGCTCCATGCCGGGCACAGGGGGGGCAGAACCCAGCTCCCCAAACTGTCCTGGGAAGGGCTCTGGTTCTGCAGGTCTGGGGTGTTTAAATTTTGCCAGGATAAAGCAGCCCTGAGGGATCCCTGTCTTTCCCAGCTGGTGGCACCTTCAAGGTCCCACTCGCATCCTGGTGAGCTGCAGGTGAAGGCTTCATCCTCCTTGGACTTCTGGGCTCACCAGCACCACATTTCTGCCTTGTTTTCTCTGTGCTGGGTAGTTCAGGCTGCATTTCTCCTCCCATGTGCAACAGCACTGGGAAGATTCATGTGGAGTTGATCACTGTTTTTAGGAGGCTGATGTGCAGAAACTCTGGTAGTGACTGCTGGCAAATGTGGTTACAACTCTTCCCTGGCTGAAGCCTGGTGAGTGTCCAGGAGAAGTGGAGAGGAGATGGGAGAAGCGCAGAGTCTTCCCTCTTCAGCAGGTTTTGGTCTGGGCTGGTGATCCAGAGCCATCCTGGAGAAGGCAACAGTGTCACAATCAGCTGTCCCACCCTGGCTGACAGAGCTGCAGCAGGGCCGTGCGCTGCTCCAGCTTTCCGCAAACTCTCCAGAGGTTTCCACATCGCAGCTAATCCCGCTCACAGACCGCAGCCCCGAGCACTGACTCAAACTACAGTTTTGTAACTTGGCCAGGAACCAGCTCATCGGCAGCATCCCGAAATGGAGCAATACCAGAGGCAGCTGTGTACGGATAATTGAGGGAAGGGTTTGTGGGAAAAACTGCTCCCGGAGAAACCACACAGGCGGAGTGGCTGCTCGTGGGTGCAGGGCACTGTCAGGGCTCTTCTGGTTTGGATTTTGTGTCTCCTGAGAATGGACCCAGCTGGAAGATTCTGAATCACAGTGTGGTTGGGCAGAAATTTCCAAATATAATCCTGTTAAATAGCAACACTCGGTGCAATAGAAATATGTCGAGTTGTCACAACTTGAGCCTACTGACCTGTTGCTTGGGCAGGAGGAGACACTGGCAGGACATAGGTGTGGGGTTGTGGTTTGAATTGAACCCCTTAGCAGGGATGGGTTCATGGGGTGGAGCCGTGCTGGAGAACCATGGAGGAGCTGGACGTTCATGGTGCCCAGCAGGGCCATGAGCATCATCTTCATGGTGCTCCTTGGAGACCTGGGTGCACATCCATGTGCAGCCTGAGCTGCTCCACTCTGTTGTTTTCTGCAGGTCCTGAGGAACTCTGGGAAGGGACATCTGTCCCAAAAAGATTGAAGTACTAATAGCTGCTGTAATTCAGTAATATTGCTCAATTCAGTTTAATTTAAGTAACTTAGGCTGCAGGATCATTGTATTTTGTTACAGTGAGGGTGGGGAGGCACTGGCACAAGTTGCTCAGAGCAGCTGTGGCTGCCCCATTCCTGGAAGTGTTCAAGGCCAGGTTGGGCAGGGCATGGAGCAATCTGGGACGGTGGAAGGTGTCCCTGCCCATGGCAGGGGCAGAATGAGATGGGCTTTAAGGTCCCTTCTGTCCCAGTCTGGGATTCCGTGATTCCAGCTTAGTAAGTGTACCTGCCTGGTGTGTATTTGAGACAGCAGCAAGCCTTGCCCAAGCCAGTTGTTGCAGGCTATCAGGAGGTCAGGATATGTGGTGTAAGGCAGAACAAATATTTTGGAAAGGTGGAAGAAAGGACAGTTACTTGGGACCAGGCAATGACTTTGAGAATGGGAGAGGAGAAGCCGAGCAAAGAGGTGAAGAAAGATGTGTCATCTCTAAGAACTCCCGATAAGGAGTGACATCTCCTTTCTAAAGCCAGGAACAAACAGGTAACAAGTCCTCAGGGTAAGGAGGGGTGTGGAGTTGAAGGTGAGGACATGACAGAGCTGTGAGACAGGGATGAGCCCAGCTGTGGCACCAGGCAAAGGCACATCCCCACCGGCTGTGCTCTGGGAAACGCAGGCTCTGCATTCTCCTTGGTCCGAGTTCTGGCTGTAAGGATTAGCACCTTGCACTGCTCTATCTCAGTAATGGCTAATCTTTGTGATTAGCCATAGTCAGGTGCTGAGGAAACCACCTGTGTTTGCCGTGCAGGTCTGCGGGGCTCCTGTTGCTCCTGGCCGTGTGTACTCACCGTGGAAAGCCATGGACTTTGCTCTTGCGGAGCGGAGCTGCGGCACAAAGAACAATTGTTCCTTGTTCCCCAAACTGCACGTCCTGCTGGTGCTCACAGGCAGTTTCAGGGACTAATTGTGGGTCAGGTTGGCCAGACAGGTGGAGGATAAACTGGTGCAGGGCAGGTGCTGGGGACGCAGTGGTGGAGCAGCCTGAACACGCAGCAGAGCTGGGCTGAGGCTGGGGCAGTGAGAAGCTGTGAGAGACAAGCTTTTGAGAAGCTGTGGCTGCCTCATCCCTGAAAGTGTTGGGTAGGGCTTGGAGCAGCTTGGGATAGTGGAAGGTGTCCCTGCCCCTGGCAGTGGAACGGGATGAGCTTTGAGGTCACTTCCAACCCAAACCATTCTGGGATTCAGTGGTTCTGTGTGTTGAAAGACATCAGTTCTTGGTTTTCTCCCTTTGCTTTCCAGAGCTGGGGAACATGTGTCAAACTGTGGGTGTGAGTTATTAATCTAAGGCAATTTTCACAGATTTAAGACAGGGTCCTTAAAAGGAGCCTGAAGTATTAAAATTTTCGTTTTTCACAGGCTTGTTCCTATTCCAACCTTTTCAGACCAAACAAACGTGTTGGATCTGTGCAAATAATGTCTGGGGCTCTAATTGCATCGGGGGGGTTTGCATGGGCAGGAGCCTCCAGCCAACTCCCTCCTATTCTGGCATTTAAAGAAGGTTCCACAATCTTTTTTACTCCGAGCTGGCGGGGTACGGGCAGGCTCCAGTGCACAGATCGTGGGCATGAGCTCATTTGTTGTGGCTTCAGATTGAATGGCAGGAGTTTGGCTGCTCTGCAGGAGGGCAGGGAAGGAGGGCTGGGACCAGGAAAGGCTGTCATTCCTCTTGGAGATACATCTGGAAATGTTCTTTATTCTTCCCTGTGAGGGTGGGCAGGCCCTGGCACAGGGTGCCCAGAGCAGCTGTGGCTGCCCCTGGATCCCTGGCAGTGCCCAAGGCCAGGCTGGATGGGGCTTGGAGCAGCCTGGGACAGTGGGAGGTGTCCCTGCCCATGGCCCAGATAGGGATGTTGGGGTGTTGCTCACTGGTTCCACAAGACAGGAGGGGTGGGGATGGGGAGTTTCAATGTACATGGATTCCGTAGGGTTGGTGAATGAGGAGTCTCCTCTCCTGCCGAGCCCAGTGTTGGTGTTTGGCAGGGGCTGGAGTCTGTCTGTGGGCTCTGTCATTGTTCACTGGGAGCCTGTCCTGGCTAATGGGTGCCACTGCTCCCACGCTGCCCCCCAGCTGCCCAGATGTCCTGGGGATGAAGCCAGCAGTGCTCTCCTCCTCCTCCTCCTGCTCTTCCTCCTGCTTTTCCTCCTCCCTCCAAGGCCCAGATGACACCCCCTTCCCTTCCATCCCTCTCGGGACCGTGGCCTTTTGAGCTCCTTCACACAAGTGTTTGGTCTCAGTGTGTGGCTTTAGCTTGGTATGCCCTGGGCAAAATAAAAGCCATTTTCAAGTGTTTCCTTGGCCCATGGACGGGACAGGGGATGATCGTGGGTGGGTGCGCCTGGGGCTGGCTCTGCCATTGCCAGCAGACTCACTCCTCACTGCTCCTGGTTGTGCTCCCAAGAGTCCTGTTCCTCCATCCTCTGGGAGGGTGCTCGGGCGTGCTGTGCGGGCTCTGTCCAGGGCAGGGTGACAGGGCTGGGTGTCATCCCTGCTCTTCCAGCTTTCTCCCAGCTGGCAGCACTCCATGGGCTGGGACCACCACAGCCTTCCCTGCAGGATCCAGCCATCCTGAAGCAGCAGGAGCTGCCATACCCAGGCTAGTCCGTCCCAGGGCAGGCTCCCCCTCTCTATTCACCACTTTCCCAGGGGATTGTGTGGGATCCAGCCTCTCCAGCAGCGGGGTCTGCTGTGGCCGGGCTGGGGGCTGGTGTGCACCGGGCCGGCCGAGCACACAGCCAGGGCTGGCCCCTGGCCAGGGGTAAACAGCTCCTTTGTTTTCCTGGAGAAGTACAAGGGATTATATTCTGTTGAGCTCACTCGGTCTCCCACTTGGTATTGTGCAGCCACATGTAATCAGCTCCTCGGAGGAGCTGAGTTAATTGTTTGTGAAATAGGAAGGGTGCTGGTTGTCTCCTGTAGGGAGGTGAGCTTTGAGAGGGGCGTCGTGGAAAGGGAGTGGCTCGTCCATCTCCTAAATTAGGAGGGATTGAAGCCAAATCGTCATTGCGGAGCCCTAGATTTGCCACCCTGCAAATGCTCTGTCGCGAGCTGGGGAAGGCTCTTCCAGCCAGGAATCTGTGCCTCCCCTCTGACTCTTATTAAACGTGCTTAAAAATGAAACAAACTTATTAAACGTGCTTAAAAATGAAACGAAGGCTGCTGCGTTGTCGGTAATTGTTGTGCAAATGTGATACTCCCTGCAAGCTGTGGAACAGGCCAGGGCTGTGTTTACCCAGAGAGGCAGCCGGCTTTCCAAGTGTAATGAGTCAGCTCCGCGAACAGAAGGGGCGCAGAATTAATCTGGCATCCGTCTGGCCTTTTCTCAGCTAAACAGGTTTTGGAAGCTCCACGTGAATAGGTGCCTACCCTGGTACAAGCAGCCACAAAGACTTGGGAATGGGCACAATTTTTTTGGGAATACATTGGCAGGGTGCAGGTCAGGGGGTGCTTTGAGTGAGGCAGTGACGGGGTTGGGTTTGGCTGCTGGGGGGAGCAGAGCGTGGCCCGGTCCCACTGTCAGCAGAGGTGAGGCTGCTTGGGTTTGATATCTGTTGCAAGGAGTAAATAAATTTCCCTTGCCCAGCACTTCATCTGAATTTCCACCTCGTAGATTTGCAGTGAATATTGAAGGGAATATTGTCCTCCGCTCCTGCCTCCTCCTCCCAGGCTCCTTTCTCCTGTACCTGCACCTTAATGAGCCCCAGTAAGAGGAACCGAGGGGAAATAATTCTTGTATTTTCCCAGCTGCCTAATGATGCTGGCAGAGAGAGGTTCCTGGGGCTGGGAATGGCTGGAACTGCTCCTGGAGGCATCCCATGGATGTGCATCGTGGAGGGGACACTCTGGGCTCTGGTGGGTTGTCCCAAAGCTCACCTGTCCCCATGTCAGCAGCGGGGCACAAGGAGGTCTCAGTTCCCAAAGTTTTGTTCCTAAATACAATAGGATAGGATAACAGCTCCTAAATATGGATAACAGCCTTGCCACAGCCCAGGCAGAGGAGCTGGGCTGCAGAATTAGCTGCCTTGGGAAGCACTGCCAGTCTCCTGCTGGAAACAGCAGCACTGTCTGTGCCTGGTGCTTTGGTGTGGGAATTTGTGCTGCTGCAGGGCTGGGCTGGGCTGGGGCCTCTGAAACACCTTTAAAAAAAAAGTAAAACAACCCACAGTGTCCCAAAGCCTCTGAGGCGTAAATGGAACAGAAATTTTGAAGGGATTTCCAGGGAACTTCTAAATACAAGACTTCTCTCTCTCCTCGCTGAGAATTCTCATCTCCCTGGACAATTTCCTGCAGTTGTGGCTCTGCAGAGCCACTGCTGTAAGGAGGAAATGGATGCAATTTGGGGCTGGCAGGTGACAATTACTTGGGGAAAAGTTCCTGTTGGTGCAATTCCGTACTCGGGCCGAGGAGCTCGTTGCTGTTGGGGTTGCTGGGGGTCACTCCTCACAAATCCCCCTTTGCACTGATGCTTTCCAGCTGCTGGTCTCGGGAGAGGAGAGATTCCTGTTCACCTGAAAGGGCCTTGGCTCCAGCCAATACTCCTGAGCCCTGCTCCAGCTCGTGCCTCGCTGTATCTCACATGGCAGTTGTCTTTCCAGCCCTGTGACCAGGCAGCACACGAGCAGCAAGGAGCTCTTTGTCCTCTCCAGGGTGGTTTTCCCTGGCCAAGATGCAGAGCAGGGTGAGGAGCTGTGACAAACTGCTCCAGGAGCACCGAGCCCTCTGTGCTTCCTCCTCCTGTCTCATGATGGCAACATGTTCAAAAAGTGCATTTTTAATGGAAGTTTTGTAATTTTGTTTGGTCCTGTGAGTGTCTGGGAATTCAATGTGGCAAACTGGGTCTGTCCCCCTGTCCCTGTGCTCCAGACAGAGCTGCAGCTGCAGGAAGCTTTATGTGGGCTTGGGGTGATGCTGTGGATGAAGAGCAGGAGGGATGTTGCTCTTTGGTGGGACTTGATCCCTTCTGCTCCTTGCATATAAGACAAGCCGTGTCTGCAGCTGCAGGATCCACATTGGATCTGGCCTCTTCTCCCAGGAAACAAGTGACAGGATGAGAGGAAACAACCTCAGGCTGTGCCAGGGGAGGTCCAGGTTGGAAATCAGGAGGAATTTCTTCATGGAAAGGGTTGTCAGGCACTGGAAGGGGCTGCCCAGGGAGATGGCAGAGTTCTCATCCCTGCAGGTGCCCAAGGAATGCCTGGAGGTGGCACTCAGGGCTGGGGACAAAGTGGGGATCAGGCACAGGTTGGACTTGATGTTTTGGGAAGTGTTTTCCAAGTTCAGTGATTCCATGTGATTCCGTGTGATTCCATGTGTGATTCCATGTGTGATTCTGTGTAATTCCATGTGTGATTCCATGTGTGATTCCATGTGTGATTCTGTGTAATTCCATGTGTGATTCCGTGTGTGATTCTGTGTGTGATTCCTTGCAGCACCTCTTACTCACTGGGAAGGTGGCAGGAGCCTGCTGCAGCTTTTCCCATATCCGAGGGTGCTCTGCCACCCCGGGGGTGCCATCCAGGGGTTGGGAGGGGGTTTATCCCCGTGGGAAGTGCTTTGTCTTTCGCCCCCACAATGGAGAGATCCTTTGGAGACGTCTGACCTCCCTTTTCCTCTCTCCCAACAGACGGTTGATGATGAGGCGATGGCAGCATAAATGAAGATCAAGTAAGGAAGGCAGAACGATGCCCAAGGGTGGGTGTTCTAAAACACCACAGTCAGAAGATTTCTCTCTCAGCAACGACATGGTGGAGAAACAAACGGGGAAAAAGGTAACGTGTTTGGGCCCCCCGCCTTCCCTCGGGGATGCTGCTCCTTGAGCCTGGAGTCTTCAAGCCATGGCAGTGTTTGACATGGCAGGAGGTTGCTCTGGGTTCTTAGCCCAGGATTTGCATGGGTGTGCTGGTGCTCTGCCAGCTGATGGGGTTGGGTTTATTTTCCTGTGGCTGCAAATCCTTGCCAGGAAGTGCTGTGTCCACCTGGACCTGAGTCAGCCGAGTGACAGGGAATGCCTTAGAAGGTTCTCTTGTGCAAGTTGTGTGTGTTTTAGGGGTTTCTGCTCTAAGCTGTGGAAGACCTTAGTGATGTGGTGATGGTGCAAGTGTGTGCTGGGTGAGGGAGGAGCTGCTCCTCCTGTGGAGGGAAATCCAGGTCCTTGTCAGCTCAGCTGGTCGGGCTTTCCCCAGCAGCACGGCTGGACCAGGCTCAGCCTGGGAGTTGCTCTGCTGAAATTGCTGCTGCTGAGAGTTGATTTGAGATGTTGTCTGGTTTTTGGTGTGGCATAGGTGAAACTACTGAGATGAAATCTGAGTTTAGGAATAAATACCTTCACCCTTCTCCTCTTCATCCTGTTTTGCTCTAGGCATGAGCTCAGCCTCCTCTCATTCAGCCTTTCCCCCCATCTCAGTATCAGTCATTTCCAGTCAATAGCTGTGCAGAAAACTGTGTGCAAACGTTACCTTTAAATAAACATGAAAACCTACATCTGCTGAGTTCTGCTGAGGAACAAATCTCATCCACTTCCCTTTCATCTCCCTGCTCCAGTTTCTCAGCATTCCCCCGGGAGTTTCTGCCAGGCCCCGGGAGCTGAAGCTGAGCATGGTGAGCCCCAGCTCCGTCACTTCCCCTGCAATCCCACCCCACTGATGGCAGTAACTCCTCATATGACTGAGCTCTTACTACTGACAAAACGGGGAAAATGCAAAATAACCAACAGGAAAATCCCAGGCAGGATTTGGTTATGGAGCACCTCGGTGGCATCTGCCGCGTTCTGTGTCACTGCACGTGCAGGTTGGTGCAGGAGAGTCGTGGGCACAGCGTGGGGCTTCGAGGAGGGGGCAGAATGTGGGATTAGGGGTGTTGGAGGGGGAGCAGCTGCCCGGCAGCACGGGGAGGATGCCAACATTTCCCCTGGCAGAGGAGGCTGTGCCCGGCAGTGCAGGATATGTAAATACAGGCCGGCTCTGCTGGGTAAGAAGCTTAATGCTGGCGCAGGTGCTCGGGGAGGGAGAGGATCAGTTGGAATATGAATCAGCTCCCATTTTATTTCGTCCACTCCCGGCAGCTTAAAGGCAGCGTGTTATTTACAGAGCAGGTTTGTCGAGCGGCGCGGGGCACGCCGGGAAGCGAAGTTATCTCCCGCTGGCTGAGGAACTGGGACACAATTCCTGCCTCCCATTCAGGGGCAGCACTGAGGGGGGACGGGGCAGAGTTCCTGCTCCTTTAATTCCAGCTTTTGCAGCGGAGGAGACGCTCACAGGCTCTCATGTTGCAGGGGCTGAGCTGAGCTCCAGCCCGAGTGGCTTTTGCCCTGTTTCTGGTTAATTCTGAAGCTGAGCTGGAGCAGTGACTCAGGGGAAAAGCACTTCGACCTCCTCCCTGCAGACGCTGTTGTACCTGCCTGTCAGCAGCCGCTGCCTTGCGTTTATCTTGCCTTTGTCAACACGTTCAAAGGCCCGAGCTGGGGCTTGGCTCAGCCTCCTGCGGGGCTGCAGAGGGAGGGCAGAGCCCAGGTCGTGCACGGGGACCCGCCGTGGGCACGGGGAGAGAGGGGCAAAGTGATGCCCAACAAATGTTTTCCTCTTAAGGGGACCTTAATATCTATAGTTGATTTAGCATTAAACAGGTTTTACGTGCCTGGGCTCTGCAGTTCTGGCAGGTGGAAGGGGGTCCTGCTGCTGCAGTGGGATGAGTACCACAGGAGACAAGGGGCTGGCCTTGAGCTGAAGGAGGAGAGGTTTAGATGGGGCATTGGGAAGGAATTCTTCCCTGTGAGGGTGGGCAGGCCCTGGCACAGGGTGCCCAGAGCAGCTGTGGCTGCTCCTGGATCCCTGGCAGTGTCCAAGGCCAGGCTGGATGGGGGTTGGAGCAGCCTGGTGTGTGAAAGATGTCCCTGCCCATGGCAGGGGGTAGAAGGAGATGAGTTTTGAGGTCCCTCCCCACCCAAACCATTCCAGAATTCTGGAATCTCCCACTTTTGAAGCTGAGTTCTGTGCTGGATCACGTAGCAGGCTCCCAGGGGAGCTGCCCTGTTGCAGAGGGCTCCTGCTTTGAGGAGGAGGCTGTGAGCTGCTGCCTGGCAGTAGCAGAGCTCATTACAGGAGGGAACTCCTGGCTCTCCTCTCCCTGCCTCTCCACGGGAGGGACTTGGGAATGGGTGGGATGCAGCCCTGGGAGGGAAGCGGTTTGAGGAGCATGTCTGAGGGCGTTGGGTGCTCTGTGCTGTTGGATGAGGAGCCGTTTGTCCTGGGGTTACTGGAGCCCTTATAAGGCTGCACAAGCCTGCCCGGGGCGGGCTCTGGCAGCCCCCGGGCTCCTCCTGCTCCCCTCAGCCTCGAGGCTTTTGTAGAAATCTGCATGCCATATATGAATAATTCTCCTTTCTGGTTTAGATCCACAGATCCCCATAGCAGGAGGTTACTTATGACTCAGACTAGAACAGAGCACCACAGCAAGGGTTGTATCAGTTGTCAGAAGCATTTCCTGGTGAGCCTGGCCTGGCTGCACAGTTGCACTGTGTGCTCGGCACAGCCTTTGCCTCTTAATGGGGAAATGCTCCCTCTTGCACAGTCAAAAGTGCATTTTTGCTGCCGTGAACAGCAAGCAGAACAGCACTTACCCTGGTTTTTGCTTGTAGGATCTGGCAGAGGTTAAAAAAACTTGAGGTTTTTCTCCTTCCCCTTCCCCCCTTTTCAGAAAAGGGAAACGTGGTCCTTATTTTTTGGTTCTTGATGAAATCTGTTGTGCTGTCAGGGCTTTCCAGACTGGGTGAGTGAGTGCTGGGCTCTGTGTGCAGCACAGAGTCACCCACCAGGGTGTGAAACCTGCAGGAGTATCTGGGTGACATTTCAGTGAAGTTAATCAGTCCGTGCTCATCACAGGGTCATATTTCTGACAAACTTTGGTGCCTGAGGCTCACAGGAACGGGGCTTCAGCTCCAGTCACCTCCGTGCTCCACAAGTTTTATTGCAGCATTGATAACAACACAGATTCAGACTTTCTGGAACTTTGTGTGTGTGTGTTGTACTCTGGCTTTGGGAAGGCTACGAGGGGCCCAGATTTAGGGAATTGTTTGGTTTTCACCGCATCCAGTTGCTTTCTGGGTAAAACCGCATCCATTCCTTTTTGTAATGCACGGTGGGAACCTTCTGCCCTTTCTCCCTTCTTGCTGGCACAGCCAGGACAGACTCATTGGTGCAGGGAAAGTCCCTCTGTGGCAGCATTTCTGCAGTGTGGGTTGGTTGTTTGCCCACAGCAGGAGTCTGACGTGGGGCATCGCCCAGGGCATTGGCCTTGGAGCCCTCCTGGGCTTCTCCTCCCAGGCTGCCTGTGCTGGTTTTGTTCTTTGCTGCCTAATTTTTACTGACATCACAACCTGAAGTGCTTGGAGCTCATTTTGGAGAACAAAGGGCTTTGGGGATTTCCAGAGCTGGCAGTGCAAGTCTCTGCATAAGTGCTGGGCTGCGAGTCAGGCTCTGTCGGAGCGAGCTGACGGGGCTGGAAACACAGATTTCTTTGCATGGCTTTGTAAATCGTAGAATCGTGAGCTGGTTTGGGTTGGAAGGGACCTTAAAGCTCATCTCATCCCTTCCACTAGGTCACGTTGCTCAGAGCCTCATCTAAACGGCTCTGTCTTGCAGAAATGTGCATCAAAAACCCCCACAGGATTGTTTCTGCTCTGAGAACTGGCCTTTGGCCCGTTGGTGTGTCCCAGATGCCCTGAGCAGATGGATATCGGGGTCTGTGGTGCTGATGGGAGAAGCCCTTCCGTGCCCACCCTGCAGCATTTCGTTCTGGGTGGCTGCTGAGACCAGCTCCTGGTGGGTTCGTGCTCCAGCCACGGTGGCTGAGAGCGGCTCGAGGTGTGATGCATCTTCTCACTCTTGCAGCAGTGGCTCAAGGTGGGCTCAGTTACTCATAGTGCAACTCTCACTGCAAGTGGGATGTGTCAGGAGGGGATTTTTTCTGCACTCGCGGCTGCTGGCTCCCCTTTGCCAAGGCAGCTTTTATTAACACCTGCAAAGGGGAACTTGTTGCTGCTGCTGAGCTCTCGACTCTCCCCTGTTCCCAAACTCCTGTCCCGGCCTTGGAGAGCCCCAGCTCTTGCACAGGGGTGTTTGTACAAGTTGCTCTGCTATGTCAAGGCCAGGTTGGATGGGGCTCTGAGCAGCCTGATCTAGTAGAATGTGTCCCTGCCCATGGCAGAAAGGGTTGGGATGAGAGGAGCTTTTGAGGTCTCTTCCAACCCAAACCATTCCAGGATTTTGTGATTCTAATTTGGATCTGTTCCATTTGTGAAACCTGATTCCTATGAGTCTGAGCTCACTTTATACATGAGAAGACCTAAAAATGAAACCAGGTTTTACTCGAGTAAAGGATGACATTCTTCATTACAGCAGTGGAAATAATTAGGGAAATAAAGCTTAAAATAAGAAAATGAAAACTTTGAGGAGCTGGACTCTCCAACTGCCTCGACATTTCCACCCACTGCTGCAGGCATCCCCAGCAGCTCGCTGCTTTCCAGGGGGAAGCAAAGTCTGGATCTCCCTTGCTCCAATTAGTAGAAAAGGTTATCGTTGTGCTACTGTAGGAATTAATCTTCAAAGGTGCCGCCTCTTCCTTGGCTGCTGGTGTTTAATTGTGCTGAGCTGACGGGATCAGCAGCTCCGAGCGCTGGGGCGGATGCAAAGGAAGCGCTGCCCGAGCGTGCCCGGCGCCGGGGTTCACACGGACACTGCCCGGCCTCACCCTCTGCTCTCACAAGGGTTTTGTCATCATTCCTCCACTCTGTCTCTCCTCCAGCAGGGAGATTTTAGCAACGTGGCAATAACTACGGCTTTAAACTGACAGAGGGAAGGTTAGATGAGATACTGGGGAGAAATCCTTCCCTGGGAGGGTGGGGAGGCCCTGGCACAGGGTGCCCAGAGCAGCTGTGGCTGCCCCTGGATCCCTGGCAGTGCCCAAGGCCAAGCTGGATGGGGCTTGGAGCAGCCTGGGATAGTGGAAGGTGTCCATGTCCATGGCATGGGGTGGGACAAGATGAGCTTTAAAATCCCTTCCCACCCTAACAATTCCATGATTCAAACTTGTAGAATGAGCTCCATTTTTACCTATCCCACCCTTTTTCTCACTTCTGAGTGCATGGAGATCCCAGGCAGCATTAATCCAGCAGAAAACCTATCTGTGTGTCTAAGAGCATCATCCAGATGTTTCTTGAACTCTGACAGCCTTGGTGCCCTGACTGCTTCACCTGGCAGGAACCTCACAGACTCGTGTCTTCAGTGTTCAGAGATGCCTTTTATTCAAGTAGATATAAGGAAAAGTTCAGGATGTGAATGGCCACTGTGGGAAAAGGTGTATTATTTATTTGGTGGGGTTTTTTCAGGAAACATACACATTTTATTTTATCTTTTGATAAAATATTTCGTAGAATCACAGAGCTAGGACAGACCAGGGTACCTGCTCACAACATGATATTCCTGGCAGGTGACGGGAGCTCCCTGGCCTTGCTGCCACCTCACAGCAGTACAAGTGGCATCATTTGTTATTCCAAACTATTTTTGTTCCCCTCAGAAAACATAAGTCAAAAGCTTTTCAATCCAGAGGGTTTAAAGGAAATGCTGGAGTGTTTATTTTGGCTGTGGGGGCTCTGTCCCGTCGCTCCGGGGCCGGTGCTCCCGAGCAGGGCTGCCCTTCCTGGGGCTCCGAGTGTGCCTTGGCTGCCTCCCACCACAGAGCCCTGTCAGGCAGGTTTGTTTCTCTTGCTTTACCAAAAAAGGGATTCCCCAACCCATTTCCTTCATCCTCGCTGGAGGGCGGCCCCCGGGGCTGTCACGCTGCCTGTGGCTGCAGGGATGTGCAAATAAATCCCCCTGGGGCGAGTCAGGGGCTTCTTTCTGTGCTGTGGGTGAAGTGTGGGCTCCAGACAGACACGGGAAGGGGAAGGAGCGACGCACACGGTGCCGGTGATGCCACAGTCCTGTGACTGCTGGCACCAGGGCCACCTGCCAGGGAGCTGCCAGGGCCAGACAGCGGGACTGGGCCTCTCTAAACAAGGGAATGCTCTTGGGCTGGCTCCTCTGAGCTTCCAGCCACGCTCTGGCATGATTTCCTGTGCTGAGGTTCTTGTATTTGATGTCACTCTGCCTCTAAAGTGCAGAGTCTGGGTTTTGCTGGGTTGTTGAAATCAGGTCTGTGACAAAGCCACCTGAACTGCCCTTGTTGTTCGGGCATGGGCACAGTGGTCAGTCCAGAACTGCTCACTTGAAACAATCCTGTTCTTCACACAAGAAAAATGTGTGGCATGGCCTTGGGCTGTGCAGTCCCAGCACATTGGCCTACTGGAGTTGGAGCTGGGAACCAGCTCTCCCTGGTCACGTGAAGAATCTCACCTGTCTCAGTAGCTGTAACTTTTGCTCAGGATATTTCTTCAAAATCTCTTCCTGCTTCTGAGCAGTTTGCAGCATTTTTGCTTCACATTAAAATCCACACCAGCCCAAACAAACAGGACTGATACAAAGCAGGAATGGGTCGTTCTTGTCATGTGGTTGCTTTTGGAATTCCTCAGGTTCCCGCATCCCAGCCTACCTTCCCTCTGTGCCCACAGCCAGGTGCATCCTCAGCCTCATTCAAAGTCTTGGCTTCATTTTTCACATGAATTGGTTGAGATCTGGCACCACACAGCAGCCTTGACTGGCCTGGCTCTTCTCTGATGGTGGAGCTTTAGATCTCGGTGGAGGCTGCGCTGGCAAACCCCGATGCTGGAAATCCGCAGCAGAAAGGGATGTTGCATGAGGCCGGTGCAGAATTTGGGGAATCAGGTGAGAGCAGTCTGGGGAAGGCTCCTGTTGATCTGGTCTCTTCTCTTTCCAGGATAAAGATAAAGTTTCTCTAACCAAGACTCCAAAGTTGGACCGGAGCGATGGCGGCAAAGAGGTGAAAGAGCGAGCGACCAAACGCAAATTGCCTTTCACTGTCGGAACAAATGGAGATCAAAAAGACTCGGATACAGGTACAGAAATGCCACATTTCACCCTCACATCCTGGGTGTTGGGGCTGCTGGGGAGCACACAGTGTGCAGCCAATCCATAGGGAAGTGTTGTGTCAAATTCCCTGTATTTTTTAATTGGAGGGTGAGGCGTATATACAAGGGGCTGGATAACTGCTCTGCTCCCCACGTGCATGTCTCTTCTCAGGGATGTTTTCAGATGGACCAAGCCATGGCTGTGTGAGGAGACCCCCTTCCTTCAACTCTTGTCTGTTCTCCTTGTTTCTGACTATCCCAGTTCAGGAACTGTGGCTGAGACAAGCCATGGAGCAGGGCCTGCTTGGGAGACCTTGGAAAATAAGGGAATAAAGATGAATAGTCTTTAAAAGAGAACCAACAAGTACAATCTGGTGAAGCAGGTCAGTCTTGTAGCAGAAGAGTGGCTGGTGCATGAGGCTCCTGGATGGGCTGTTGGATCTGTTAGCAGTTGGGAAGAGCTGTCACAAAGCTTTGGCATGGAGAAAATGGTGTTGTTTGGTTATAAGGGGCTGAGCTGTGGATTTCTGGGCAGAGATTTGTATGGCTCCTTCCTGTACATTCCTGGGAAATCTGCATTTGGAAATAGTTCTGGTCAGGTAAAACTCAGTGATTGTGTAAAGAGATGGAACAGGCTAGAAGTTGGGAATATGCTTGAAGATGGTGCAAAGGCTGTATTTGGTGGTGCTCTGTGGTGAGCCTGGGAGGTGGGATGGCATGGGATGAGTCTCCTCTGGCTCAGGCGTTGGGAGGGCAGATTTGGAAGGGCCAGGAGTGCCACTGCAGCAGTGAGGTCTGTTCCACGGGCGAGAACACCTGAGGCTGGCCCAGTGTTTCCATGGGTTTGTGTTCCTGAACTCCCTGTCTGGAGAGAAAGTTTCCAAAGATTTGTTGATTCTCCTAACTGGAGAATGGCTGTTGCAGGGTTTTGGGTGGCTGTGGTGTCTCCCTTGGGGCGTCACTTTGGTGGGGGTGGCCGGGGCCGGGCAAAGCTGATTAACCAGAGCTGGTGCTGCTCTTTGTCAAGGGTGTTTGTGCCACGTTCAATACTGGGTTGAGAGCTGGAGCCCAAACTGGCTGCAGGGCTGTGTGACCCTCGTGACAGCTGGAACATCACGGCAGGGATCTGCTTTTCCCAGGGCTCCGCTCTCCCTCTGGCTGCAGAGATGTTGGAAATGTTTGCTCTGGCAGCAGCAAGAAGGAAACCAAATGCAGAGGAGAGCAGAGAGAGCTGCTGGGAGGGGCTGTGGCTGCTGGGTGGGAGCAGCAGCCTGTGAGACCCACCCCTGCCCAGGGGCTCCCCCCGTCACCCCTCTGCTTTCTGCAGCCGTGTGACTCTTATCTCCGGACACGTCTTCTCCTTCCTCTGCAGAGCTCTTCCCCTTCCTCTCCACAGCTCGTCCTTCCTGGGGAAGTGGGTGAGCTGAGGGGCAGCAGCAGCCCAGCTCCCAGAGCAGACCTGGAGGGGGGTCATGGCACTCAGAAACCCATTTAAAGACGAGCTGGGCTCTCACAAACTCCGGGAAGGTGTGTGGAAGGTGCTGGCGAGTCTCAACAACCTGTGTGGTGGGGACTGGGGAAGAAGTGACTCAGCCCCTAGGTTGGAGATCCCAGCAGGGAGCTGCAGATCGATGTGCACAGTCAGCCTGGTGCTTAGCAGGAGCCTTTCTGTTCCCTGACTTGGTTTACTCCAGGAATCAGATGCTGGAGGTGGGAAAAAACTTACTGGCACCTTGCTCTGCTCTTGCACCACCCCATTGTGACTGTGGGGTGTTTCAAGCCTGTCTGGTCCTTGGCCTGGCTCGAGGTAGAGGCAGGTACAGACGTGTTTGTGGTGCACATTCTGGGGGTGGAGGGGTCCCTTCAAGTCTGAGCTGGTGCCATCAGTGGCACCTGGCTGAGGACACACGTGTGACACGCAGGACAGGCTTCTGTCTGGAACCAAGGCTGCCGTGCGCCCACCCTGCGTTCCTGCACCAGGGGGAGGCGGCTGCTGCTCGTTCTGCTCCTCAGCTTTGCCCCAGCCCTCGGAGGAGCGGGATTGCACCATGGCTGCTGCCTGACCCCAGGTGGTTTATGTAACGTGGTCGTGCTTCCCAGGCTGTGTCCATGGGCTGCTGTGTGTGCATGAGGGGGTGTGCCAGGATATTCCACAGCCACGTGGAATTCAGCTGTAAGGACGTGGGAGCTGGGAGCTAGCAGATCTCTCTCTTTGCTTCTAGTGGGGTATTTTTCTCCTCTTCAAGTGTTTAAACAATAGCATGGATCCTCATCCTGATGTATTGCAGTGACTCATTTTCCTTAGCACGCTGTGTGTTGCTTTTTTCCCGGATGGCTCTGGCTCAGCCTTGACGTAGGTGCTCCATGTGTGGGGTGAGAAACATCAGAGTTGGGTTTGTCTCCTATGGAAAGGCAGCAAAAGCCACCCTGGCCCGGGGTGGGGCAGCAGCTGATGCTGCAGGATGGTTTTGGGGGGCAGATGGGATATTGGGAAGGAATTCCTTCCTGGGAGGGTGGTGAGGCCCTGGCACAGGGTGCCCAGAGCAGCTGTAGCTGCCCCTGGATCCCTGGCAGTGCCCAAGGCCAGGATGGATGGGGCTTGGAGAAACCTGGGAGAGTGGAAGGTGTCCCTGCCTGTGGCAGGGGTGGGACGGGATGAGCTTTAAGGTCTCTTCCAACCCAAACCATTCCAGGATTCTGTGGCATGGGCTCCCGAAGGCGCTACTGGCCAGCACTGTGCTGAGTGCATGGTTTGGGTACGGTTGGTTCAAAGCTAAATCTTTTAAAATAATCTCTCTCAAAATGGTTTCTAGAGCAACAATTCTGGCTCTCAGGTTCCTCAGAGTTAACTAAATAAACTGTCTTAAGGAAAAAAAAAATGGCATCGAGCTGTGAGCCTCCAGACTGTGCATGTTGCAGCTCCAGCACTGTGGGAGCAGCATCTCTGTGCCTCTGACTTCTCCTCCTTCCTTTCCCTTCCCTCGTGTGGCATCTCCCCACATCCACAGGCGCTGCCCAGAGCCTACGTGCTGCCAGGCAGCTGCCAAACGAGCACAGCCAGCTTTCCTCCCAGCACCTCCAGCAGCGTGCGAGGCTCCGTGTGCCGCGCCGGGAGGGGGCTTCCGACCCGGGGATGTGGGATAATTGTGGTATTAACAAACACGCAGAGAGCAAGCAGAGCAGCAGGGAGATGGGAACAGTCCTGCTGGGAAGGCACCTGGCAGGAGAGGTGGGCACGGGCGGCTGGCGCAGCGGTGCCGTGGCTGCGGCGCTGAGCCACGGCTGAGTCACGGCTGACTCAACGGCACCAGACTGCCGGCGTGGGGCCGGGCACTCCCCGCCTCCCGCGGGCTCCGACGGGATGGATCCGCACCAACAGGTCCCTCTTGGCTGCGGAGGGGGGCAGGTAACGCTGCCGAGAGCAGCTGTGAGAGGCACGGAGTGCGGGATGCCCGCGCCTCCCGCGGGTGGTTTCCGTAGCTGGATGTCACGCTGTCACTTGAGTCCCTTGGCTCGAGGTGCAGCTGTGGTTTCCAGGCCTTTAGTCATCAGCAGGGAGAGTTGGGGCTCAGTACAAATCTCAGAGCACGCTGAGATAATTTTGGCCTCTGACAGCTCTCCCTGGGAGCTGGGAAGGCCTGAGCGAGGCTGGGTCGAAGCTGGTGGTCCCCAGCAGTGCTGGGGGCCCTGCTCTCCTTGGGGTCCCACTCCCTCCCTGGGGGTCCTGCTCCCTCCCTGTATGTCCAGCTCCCTCGCTGGGTGCCCAACTCCGTCCTCCCTCTTTGTCCAGTCCTCTCCCTGTGTGTCCATCTCCTTCCCCGGGTGCTTTTGGAGGAATAAGGGAGAGGGAAACCCCCACCAGCTCTCCAAGCTGGTCTGTGCACATCAACCTTTCTGGGCCCTGGGGGCTCTCCAGGAGCCCAGGGCTGATTCCGGGGGCTCGTGGCCGGCCAGGAAGGTGCTGTGGTGGCCGAGGGCCAGTGTGAATATGGTTGGCAGGAGCTGGCCTTGGAGCTTCAGACTCCTTCTGTCTAATCCCCCGGGGTTGTTACATGACGCTAATTAGTAGGTTAGAAAATGCTTGATGAATCAGCTGACCCAAACCATCCTCTCGCGGAGCCGGCTGCTGCTTGCCCAGTGCTGGAGCGCTCGGAGCAGCACGGCATGGGAACAGGCTGGGCAAAGGGCTCGTTAGTCCCGAGTCGGCGAGGCTGCCGAGGGAATCCGTGAGAAGCAAATTGCTGGCTTGTTAAAAAAGGCATCTGCATCCCACAGTGGTGTTTGTGCCATTTGTGCCATGCCTGGCTGCGCTCCGGTGTGTGCAGCTGGGGGCTCGCAGGGGCTGTGCTGCAGCGGGGCTTTCTTTGCTCGTGTCATTTCAATCCTTTTACTAAAATAGTAAGAAACTGTTCTCACCTAGCAACCAGGGAGAGAGTGAATGTCAGAGCTTCTCCCTTCCTAGCTGGGCTCCATAATGCTGGTACAGTGTGGAGAGCCTGGCACACACCAGCCTTCAGATCACCCTGAGAAACTCCCCGTGTGCACCAGCCATCTGGGAAAGGCTGCGCAGAAAACCAGGTCGTTTTATGACGGGAGCTGCCATAAATCTCCCTCCTCCCCCCTCATCACCTCCTTAACATGCAGAGGGAGAGGTTGCAGTGTGCTGTGTCTCTGTGAACCAAAAATCTATCAATGATGGCTTTTTCCTTAATACAAGAGCTTTTATCAGCGCTGTCTGCAGAGTGTCCTGGCCCCAGCTCCGGGAGGGGAGGGCTGGCCGGAGCCTTCCTCCCCCGTCCTCCCTCCTCCAGCTCTTTCTGTTTCGTGGGAAATGAACGGTCTGACTTAAAAATTGGTCTTGCTCTGAATTACTCACTCTTAACATGGAGATTGTTGTTTCTGGTGAAGCTTCTGGGCTCTTCTCACAGCATTTTGGGAGCAAGTGGCCACTCTGTGAAGGAGCTGCTTTTACACATCAGGGCACAGCTGTGGGACCTGGCCTGCGAGTGCAGGGAGAACACCTGAATTTGGATCGCAGGCTGTCACACAGCATTAAACCTCTCCAGTCAAATCATATTTTAAAACACTGCAGCCAGTGGGGTCGGGCCCTGCAGATCCTCATCCCCAGGGAGCCCAGCTGAGCAGTGGGGACGGTGGGCTCAGCTGCACACAGTGACCTGACATGGTTATAAAGAGGCTTGTTCCTTCTGGCACCTTTCCTCTGCTCCTGACTCACAGCCAAGGTCTCCACCATCCTTCCCAGCAGTGCGGGATGAGGCTCTGGCTCTGGTTCTCCATCCTTCAGGTTGGGAACAAGCTCCCCACTGTATGGGAGCAGCTGAGGGTGCCTTCTGTCAAGGCAGACCTTGCTTTTCCTCTTGTTTTCCTGTTTGGAACTGGATTGATAAACCAAATCACCTCCTGGCTGTGCCCCTGGTCCCTTGGCTCTGCAGCGTGCCCACGACCTCCTGGTGCCAGTGCATCCCCCCAGCCTGAGCTGTGTTCCTCTGCATTCCAGGGGTCTCCTGCTTACCCTCCTCACTGAGCTCTTCGGGTGTCCTGGCCTGTCCTGTCCTGCTGCCCTCTCTTGTTTGTCCGCCTGTGCCGTGGTGCCACTTCCCTTCCCACGCTGCTCCTGCCACCTCCAGCCTTCCCCTTAGCCTGCTTGTCCTTCAGCTCTGGAGTGCCCCGGAGCCCTGGCAGGCGGTGGGACCGTGCTGCTGTCAGCCTTTCACCTCCTGAGTCCCCGGCCCACATCGCTGGTGCCCTGCGAGCCTGGGAGCGCATCCCCAGGCCACGGCGCCGGACTGGACCTGCTCTTCCCTGCTTTGAGCCGACATGCTCCGAAAGGTTTTATGCCCTCCGCGTTCTGCAGCAGGGATGAGTCACTCTTACGCAGGCTGGGCCGGGCTGGGGGGAGCGGAGCCCGCGCTCCCTCTCGGGGGTGCAGTGCAGTCTCTGTTGCTGTCTGTGCCGCTCTAATTTATTCCTATTGATCTCCCGCCCGTGCTCGCTCGGCACGGCAGCGCTCGCAAAGCCCCTCTCGCCGCTGAGCCGGCGCTCCGGGACGGTGGGCACGAGCTGCTGGCTTGGAAATGGTGTTTTTCCTCGGGGTTCCACGTTCCGTGCGCGGCTTGTCCTGCCGGGCGGTGGGAGCGGATGCTCTCTCTGCGTTACGGGCTGTGCTGCGCGGGGAGCGAGGAGCCGCCGGGCTGCGTGCGGCCTCCCCACGACCTGCCAGCGTCCCACTGTGCGCTGCAGAAACCTCCCAGAGGAGGTTTTCCATCAGCGCCCCGCTCTCCTTCCTTGCCTGCCCCTCCGCGTTTCAGCTGGGGCTGGGTTCAGCCTGCGTCTGCACGCAGAGCCAGCCCAGCAGCGCTGAATCCTTCTCGGTCTGCCCTGGGATCCCCGGGGAGCTGCCGAGGCGCTTCCAGCAGCCCTGGATTTGTGCTCCCCATTGCAGCACTGCCCGAAGTCTCGTGTGGGCACCCTCAAGCTAATGCTGAAACCCCTTTGTTCTGGGAATCGGCTCCTGCTCTGCCTTTGCAGCCTCTGGGGCTCCATGTGATGAAAGGCAGGAGCGGTTCCCGGCTCGGCTCCTGCTTTTCCCCTTTAAGCCTGCGCACGCGGTTCCTGCTGCCGTCAGCGTCAGGGAAGAGCCGAGCAGGATCCCCGAATTAAACCAGGACTGATGCTCGGGAGGTTTGCAGAAGGGCTGAAGCAAGCAGCAAACGAGCTGCTTTTAAAATAGCTGCAGGGAGGTGTGGCTCATCCTGGGCTCTCGGAGCATCCGCGGGCTGCCGTGGTCCTGCTCCCGCTGGGATCTCTGTGCACGGTCCCGCCAGCGCCGCTGCCGATCGGCTCCGGGGGCTCCCTGCCTGCACACCCCCGTATCACTGGGGTCTGTGCTTGCTAAAGGGGTTTTGGTGTGAAATCAGCTTTTTTTTCTGTCAGCCGAGGTGGGTAACACTGGGCGAGTTTCTCTCCAGTCTCTCCATGCTGCTGCAAGGAGTTGCAGAGGTGCAGTTAATTGGAGAGGCACAGGAGCAGCCTGCAGGAGCCAGCGAGCCGAGATCTCTGGGCAGGGACACCTTTAAATTTGCTGAAAATCTGATTCTGAGTGAAGCCCTCTGGGCTGAAATACCACATGTGCAGCTCTGTGAGCCTGGGGCCAGCCAGGGCTGGGAGAGCCAGCCCGGTGCCAGGCAGGGCTCTCACCCAGCTGAGCCTGAGGATGGGAAGCAGATGCTGGGAGCAGCTCCATCTCCATCCTCCTGCTTTCAAACCCATTTCGGGATCTTGGTCCCTCCACATTGCCTGAGGATTGTGCCATGCAGGGAGCCAGGGGCTGCCACGCTGCCCACGCTGGGTGCTGGTACTGGAGCCATAGAGCCACAGAGTGCTGGGATGGTTTGGGTTGGAAGGGAACTTAGAGCTCATCTCCACCCCCTGCCACGGGCATGGACGCCTTCCAGTGGACCAGGTGGGACATCTCATCCTTAAGGGTAGGTCAGCGCACCAGGTTGCTCCAGGTCCCATCCAGCTGGCCTTGAACCCTTCCCACTGGGAAGCGGGAGCCCGAGTCCTCGGCTGCCTCCCCTCAGCGAGCGAGAACGCGGCAGTCGCTCTCCAATTTATTTTTATCTTGTTGATCACATGCTTTGTAATGTTAAATGTTCTGTGGAGGAGGAAATTTCTGCAACTGCAGAATGAATAGAAGTTTAGGGGGTTTCGGTTGAACTTGATAATCAATTTTTGCAAATCCCAGGCTCGTGCTGACAACCTGCAGCAGCCAAGGGATATTAATGAAAATGTTCCCATTCTAATTGTGGCTCCATACGTGCGGAGCAGCCCTGGGCATCGTGTACTTCAGGGACTCTGCCTGCTGGCACCAGCCAAGATGTGACCCCTCCAACGTCTTCATGCCTGGCTTTGGGGAATGGCTGGATGTGACTGAGGCTGGGGGAAGCCAGGTCTGGCTGAGCAGGGTTTAAGCAGCTTGGAGCAGCAGCTGAGTGTCAGGAGGAGCAGGGAGGTGCTGCACACGTGGATCAGGTGTCCCTGTGTCCCCTGGCAGGACACACAGCAGAGCAACGTGGCTCCTGGAGCCACCCTGGCAAAGTTGTCTTCCCATAAGCACACTGGGTTTAATTTTATTTTAAGCCATTAAAAAACTGTCCTATGATCTGATTTCATCTTCCAGCTCTGTTACAGCTGCCAGGATGACCAAAATGTGGTTTCAGAGTAGACTGGGATTCGCCTTCAATGCAGACATGTTTCCAGGGCTTGCATTTCATAGAATTATGGAGTGGTTTGGGTTGGAAAGGACCTTAAGGCTCATCTCATCCCACCCCTTCACTATCCCAAGGTGCTCCAAGCCCTGTCCCACCTGGCCTTGGACACTGCCAGGCCTGGGGCAGCCACAGCTGCTCTGGGCAATGAGCAGAGGGCTTTGAGGAGGGGTGGCCGTGCTCTCAGGTTGAGAGGTTCCCTGGAACAGTCATTATTTCTTAAATGTGCGGGATCCCAGGAGCAGGGGTTGATGGAAATCGCCTGCTCCAGGTGGGACCTGAGCTACAGAGCTCGGCAGCTCTGTGCACTGTGCCTGGAGAAGGTTTCTGGAGCTGGCAGTGCCTCGGCCGGGGAGCCGCAGGCAGCAGGAGAGGAGCATCCCCACACGCTGCTGCCCTCGTCTGCCAGAGACCTTCCCTCGGCTGCAGCTCGGGGGGTGAAGGAGGAGGCCTGGGCTGTGCAGCACAGTCTGGTGGCCGGGTGTGACCCCGTCTGGTGGTGGTTCCATCTGACCCGCTGGACTTTGCACACCTCAGCTCCGTCCCGCTGGCCGCGTGCCCGTGACCCACATGGAGCGTGGCAGGGCTGAGCAGAGCTGGGGGAGAGGCTGCAGGATTGTTACTCTTTATCACAGTCAAGGCACTGAAGCACTTTCAGGTTGCCCAGAGCAGCTGTGGCTGCCCCTAGACCCCTGGGAGTGCCCAAGGCCAGGCTGGACAGGGCTTGGAGCAGCCTGGGACAGTGGGAGGTGTCCCTGCCCATGGGGGTGGGACGGGATGAGCTTTCAGGTCCCTTCCCACCCAATCATTCCATGGTTCTGTGACTCTGGTGTGGCTGTGGTTCTCTGAGAGATGGTGCAGCAGGATTTGACAAATCCCAGCTTTGGGGGTGGTTGCTCTTGGTCCCTCAGCAGGAGCTGCCTTTGCAACTGGGTGATTTAGGAGATCCGGTGTCAGGCTGGGATTGGGGATGACAAGCCAGGCACTTGTGGGGCTGCTTCCTCCCCTCCCCTCCTGTTTGTTTGGGATTTTTTTAGAGGGTTGCAGAAGACCTGAGGGCAGGTGGGAGCTCTGAGCCAGGTGGGAGCAGCCACTTGAGATGGAGAGCAGCAGCCTGGTGCTCCCCACACCTGTTTGGCTGCAGCCTCCTTGCTTTGGTGGTGATGATGATGGGTGTGATGGCCACATTTCCAAGCTGTCAGCCTGTATCTTTCAGCTCTCCTTGTTGATGCTGTTCAGTGCCTCCAGCTGAGTCCATGCTGTGATGGTGTCAGGCTGTGTAGGCTCCTCCGAGCACCCTGGCATGGGATGGAGGCTCCTAAAGCAGGAGGATGGGAGGTGCAGAACCGGCAGTGGCCCCTCAAAGGATCTCTTCCCTCTTTTCCTGTGCTGCTCTTGGATGGTGGAGGAGAATGGGAGGCTGTTGGAGGAGCAGGAGTGGGGCATGTCCTGGCTGCACCCTCAGCGGTGTGAGGCTGGCTGGCTGCTCCAGATGCCACTGCAGGGATCCCTCAGTGACCACAGGCTTTTTGGAACTGTCAGTCCCATGCTCAGAAAGGCCCGTGGCTTTGAGCTCCAGTGACACTGACGGCCTGTGTCTCTGTGTCCTTGTCCCACAGAGAAGCAGGGTCCTGAGCGGAAGAGGATTAAAAAGGAGCCCGCCACCAGGAAGCCTGGCCTGCTCTTCGGCATGGGCCTCTCGGGGATCCGGGCAGGGTACCCGCTCTCCGAGCGCCAGCAAGTCGCTCTCCTCATGCAGATGACAGCAGAAGAGTCTGCAAACAGCCCAGGTGAGACTGGACAGGGGGGAGCTGCTGCAAGAGGCTCCCAAACACCCCAAATTCCTGGGGTCACCGGAGGTTCAGGTGCAGCAGCAGCGGGGCAGGGGGGCTGGTGTGCTGCTCTGTGGGGTCTCACTGCTCTCACGGGGCTCTGCAGTGACTCCAGGTACCCTGTCACTGGCATCCACACGTGGCTCTGGCTGCCCTCCCTTTCTCCAGTGTCCCTCCGAGCCCGCCCTGGCTGCTCAGCTGGAGCTCTGGTTCCGTGGGAGCATCCTTCACCTCAGCTCTGTGTCTCCCACTGGCCTCTCAGTAAAGGAGGATTGTAAATAAAGACAAAATACCATCCTCTGTAGGTTTTTAATGTTTCTTCTCGTGGAAGGGAATAAGATGTGTAGCCACCACAGCTGTAACTTGAGATGTGGAGCAGCTGGAATGTGTTTACCACGGATTTTGTGTTGTTCTATTAGTTTTTATATGTTGCAAACGTGTCCCGCCCCTGGGTTTTTGGAGGCTCTGTGCTATCTGTGTGCTCACATCCACATCCTACACACAACACAACACTGCAGCTTTTACCTAAAAAAACCCCAATCTCACTGCTTATGTTGCTGTTATTTGGGAAAACTAAAAGAGAAAAAGCTGCCAGAGTGTCGAGAGCATTCCAGCATTCTCCCAGGAAATGCACATTCTCCTCCTGAGGCCGTCAGACCTCACATGTGCTTGGTAAAAGGCCACTTCCCTCGGGAATTGAGGTTTGAGGGTGAGGAGCTGCATTGTCTGCTCCCGAATCACGGGATTGCCCACAGCCCTTGCCAGGACTGCAGCTCTGCAGTGGGCTCTGGCAGCCCGCGATTCCCCTCTCCGTGGGACACACACAGGCTGCTCTGTTCACATCCACTCCCCAGCTTGGGCCGCCCCTCGCTGCCTTGTGGTGAATATTTTGGGGCGAGCTGAGACGAATCGCGATGCACGAGCTCCCTCTAAGGGCTCGGGAGTTCTCTGGAATGGCAGTGACGCTGTTTCTCTCCTCCCCGCAGTTGACACAACACCAAAGCATCCCTCTCAGTCTACAGTTTGTCAGAAGGGAACTCCCAACTCTGCCTCCAAAACCAAAGATAAAGTAAATAAGAGAAACGAGCGAGGAGAGACTCGGCTGCATCGCGCTGCCATCCGCGGGGACGCCCGGCGCATCAAGGAGCTCATCATCGAGGGTGCAGATGTCAATGTGAAGGACTTTGCAGGTAACAGCTCAGGAATCCCAACCTTCTCCCACCTGGTTGCACGTTCCACCTCCAAGAATGACTCCCACCAGGAAAAGTAGTTTGTTTCTAACAGGGGGTTGCGCCTTAGAAAGAGGAGGTGTTTGCCAAAAATTGTGATTTTTCTTCTTTGAAGAGGAAAAAACCCTTAAAAAAAAAAAAATAAACCAAACGACAACAAAAAGATGCATTTAAAAAATCCCCCAAAGCATCAGTTCTCTTGTTGGAGGTTGGGAGCAGAATTCCCAGGCTGTGCAGTCTGCATGAGGTGGTGAAGCTGGGCTGGGCAGGATCCAGAGAATCCCTGAAGCTGTTGTTGTGCCACACACCAAAACCAACCAGGCCACTCCGGCCCATTTTCTTCTGCCCTTCCATGGGGGTGCCGTGTTGGAAGTCTGAGGGGGATTTGCAAAGGCAGGTGGGCTGGTTTAGCTCTATTTTTACTTCAAATAGAAGGAATTATGTGCACAGAAATACAGCTGAGAGTGGGTTTGTGAAGTCATCACTCTGGAGCTGGGAGGGCCAATGCCTGTGAATTTTTGGGAGCTGTTTTTAAGGACTGAACGTGGGGGTGCTGCTGGTGGGGAGGGAATGTGAAGGGAAGGTCAGGCACCCAAATTGGAGGAGTTGTTGACCATCCTGACCCTCAGCTCAGGAGTAGCACCACCTCCTCCACTTCTCCTACTCCTCCTCAGCAGTACTGCCAAGCTCCTGCTCAGGGTGGTGCGGTGGGATAGGAACAGCTCCTAGTCCTGCAGGGAGAAGGCAGCCATGGGATGATGATGAAGGAGTGATGAAGGAGCCGTTCAGTGGGGCTGGATCAGCCTTTCTTCAACACGTCCGAGAGCTTGGCTTTGCTCTTCGCTGTTCTCTCTGCATGATTTTGGGGCTATAAATAGACACGGCTGTTCCTCCGCCCGTATGATTAATCCCAGTGCCAGACTGAAGTATCAGTTGTGATTAATTCCGGGCACAGGTGCCCCCTCCAAAGGCTCCAAGTGAAGGTAACAGAACGTGCTCCCACGGCGCTATCAGCAAAACACCGGAGCAGCCGCCCTGGGAAACTTCAAAACAGGCTCTGCTTAAAAATAGTCTGTTTGAACACGATAAAATATTTTGTTCTGTGCTCTTCAGAGATTTGTTTGAGAGCTGGAGCTGCCGTTGCTGCGGAGACCCTGCTGTTTGGTTCCCCCCGAGCCCAGACCGGTGCCCCTGGGTTTGGGGAGCGCACAGAAAATCTGTGTGGGGGCTCTCTCGGAGCCTGGTCTGGGCACCAGGGTTTCCCTTACAGAGGGGTTTGGAACCTAAAGCCAAACCTAAAGGAGCTTAAGGCTAGAGAGGAGTGTTTCAAAGGACCATGGAGTGGCAGAACAAGAGGGAATGGCCTTAAGCTGATGTAGGACAGAGTTAGATTGGATGTTAGGAAGAAATTCTTCCCTGTGAGGGTGCTGAGGCCCTGGCACAGGGTGCCCAGAGAAGCTGTGGCTGTCCTGTCACTGGAAGCATTGAAAACCAGATTGGAGGGGGCTTGGAGCAACTTGGGATGGTGGGAGGTGTTATTGCCCGTGGCAGGGGGTGAAACAAGATCAGCTTTTAAGATCCCTTCCAACCCAGTGTTATAAAAGGGAACAGATTTAAGATCTGCTTTTCACATGACATCAGCAATTCTCCTTATTTCCCAAATAAAACTTTCCATTTCCTGGGGCTGTGTCCGGTCTGGCAGATGCTCTGACTGTAGCACACGGCGTGACCAGAGGGAAAAGTGGGATTGATTCTCTGCCTGCCTGGCAGGAATAGCAGGGCAGAGCTGCAGGTTCCTTCCTGCTGTGCCTTGGGGATCCAGGCAAACACGGCCAACTTGGCCATCAGAGCAGCACAGCCCCGGCCACGCTGACCCTGCAGCCTGTGGGCCTGGAGGAGGCTTCCCCTGTGTGCTGAGTGTCTCTGTCCTTGCAGGCTGGACGGCTCTGCACGAGGCCTGTAACCGGGGCTACTACGACGTGGCCAAGCAGCTGCTGGCGGCCGGCGCCGAGGTCAACACCAAGGGGCTGGACGATGACACCCCCCTGCACGACGCGGCCAACAACGGCCACTTCAAGGTCGGGGTGCTGGAGGTCACTGCTGTGCTCTAAATGACTCTGTTGGAAAACTTGTGCTTCAAGCAGCCCACTGTGAAAACACATTCTGGGTATTTTTGTTTCATTCTCCATGTAATGGGCAGGAATTTGTGCTCGAGGCCAGGCTGGGACAGGGCTTGGAGCAGCCTGGGTTAGTGGAAGGCGTTGCTGCCTGTGGCAAAGTGTGGAATGAGATGGGCTTTAAGGTCCCTTCCAGCCCAAACTATTGCCTGATTCTGTGAATTTCCCTGTCTCAGAGCTGTTGAGTGTTTTACTTGGTGCTCCCCTGCACAGGGGATGGTTCATTATCCTGGAATTGGGACAGGAGCATGATTTTGTACCTTGTTCTTCCCCCTTCTTTCCTCCCCAGGTTGGTTCTTAGAATCACAGGATCATTAAGGTTGGAAAAGACCTCCACAATCACTGAGCCCAGCCAGTAACCTAATGCCAATGCACCTCTGCCAATGCACCACTAAACCCTGTCCCTAAATGTTGTTTGACCACCTTCAGGGATGGTGGTTCCACGACTTCCCTGGGAATGTTGCTGGGGTTTCTCTCTTAAGTTAGTCCTGAAGACACCACTCTTTTAGTTAGGCATGAAAATCATGCAAAAAAACCCTGGAATCGAAACATCGTGAGCATCTTCAAGCCTCAGTTTCTTTTTTCAGGTGGTGAAATTGTTGTTGCATTATGGAGGGAATCCTCATCAAAGCAACAGGAAGGGCGAGACGCCTTTAAAAGTAGCAAATTCTCCCACCATGGTGAACCTGCTCCTGGGGAAGACCACATACCCCTCCAGTGAAGAGAGCTCCACAGGTGAGACTGGCCTTTCTGTGGCCGTGGCAGTGACACTCGTGGCCTGCAGCTGTCTGTTAACACAGAGACCTTAAGAGGACAGTGATGTTAGACTCCTGTCAGATGCTGCTGTGGTCAGGAGCCCACCCGTAGCTGTAACCCAAGTTCAACCCTAACCACCAGCTTTAGCTCAGGGGGCTGTTGGCCCTGGAAGCCAATGCTGAGATCACTCCCCTGGTGCAGTCAGGATGTAGGATTGGAAGCCAGTTGCAGATAAATGGGTGTCTTACCTTTGGAAGGTGGGCAGTTCCAGTGGAGAGGAGGAGGTTTGTGTGCCCACCCTCTGTTCCTGTCCCTTGGCTGTCCCAGCACTGGTGTTTCAGGTTCTGCTTCCAGGCTGTCCCTGCTAGAGCTTCTTCCACCAGTACCACCATTGTGGGACACTCTACAGGTTTTAATTAGTGCAAATTAAGAGTTTCCAGTCTTTTGGGAAGCCTTT
The DNA here is from genome assembly GCA_013399225.1 of Rhipidura dahli. Taxonomy (NCBI): domain Eukaryota; kingdom Metazoa; phylum Chordata; class Aves; order Passeriformes; family Rhipiduridae; genus Rhipidura; species Rhipidura dahli. The sequence continues at coordinate 162,182 of VXAC01000497.1, forward strand.
CACTGTGTGCAGTCATAACCCTCTTCCAAATTTCTCATGATACACCCAGGATGTTGTTTTGAGGAACACCCCCTGCAGGCTGGAGCTGGAGGAGCTTCCTTCCTAAAAGATACCCCAGCCTGGCATCATTCTGAGCTGTTGGCTGCCAACTTGCAAAGGCTGAGTGAGGCCAAAGGGCATCAAGGCCGTTTGCAGGGGTTGGTGTGTGCAGGAGACCAGTGATGTTCCCTCCCCAAAACCCTTGTCAGTCCCTAACATGCTGTTCTTCTCTCTCTGCAGAGACCTCAGAAGAGGAGGACGCCCCTTCCTTCGCTCCTTCCAGCTCCGTTGATGGCAATAACACAGACTCAGAGTTTGAGAAGGGTTTGAAGCACAAGCCCAAGGCCCAGGAGCCCCCCAAAACCATCACCCCGGTAAAGGATGAGTATGAATTTGATGAGGACGATGAGCAGGACCGGGTCCCGCCGGTCGATGACAAACATTTGCTGAAAAAGGATTACAGGAAAGAGACTAAAGCAAACAGTTTCATTTCCATACCCAAAATGGAAGTGAAAACTTATACTAAAAATAACACAATTACACCAAAGAAAGCTGCCCACCGCATCCTGTCGGACAGCTCGGACGAGGAGGAGACCAGCGTGGCCGTGGGCACGGGGGAGAAGCTGCGCCTCTCCACCCACTCCATATTGCCCAGCAGCAAAATTCGGGAGCCCGCCAGCGCCAAGGCACCCAAGGAGAAAAGCAAAGTAAAAAAGAAGCGGAAGAAGGAGACAAAAAGCAAGGAGGTTCGGTTTGGCAAAAAAAATGACAAGTTTTGTTCCTCTGAATCAGAGAGTGAAAACGTGGAGAGTGAGGAGGATGATAGAGACTCTCTGCAGAGCTCTAGCTGTGTAAAGGACTCAAGGCTAGTGCTAAAAGAATCCTCCTTGTTTAACTCTCTGTCTGCCTCATCGACCTCTTCTCATGGGAGTTTAGCATCCCAGAAACATAATCCTAATCTTACAGAACAGCACTCCAAGCACTGGAGGACGGACAATTGGAAAACCATATCTTCTCCAGCTTGGTCAGACGTCAGTTCCCTATCGGACTCCACCAGGACGAGGCTGACGAGCGAGTCAGACTATTCGTCCGAGGACTCGAGCTTAGAGTCACTAAAGCCAGTCAGGAAGAAACCAGAGCACAAAAAGAAAAACACCCCCCACAACACTGTTTCTGAGAAAAAGAATTCATTCCATAGCAATGTGGATGGAGCAATCCCAAAGCTGGACAAGGAGGGGAAGGTTGTTAAAAAGCATAAAACAAAACACAAACATAAAAACAAGGAGAAAGGGCAGTGTCCTGTCAGCCAAGACATTAAAATAATCAAAACATTTTCTTTTGAGTTTGAGGACTCTAAACAAAAGCCTGAAAAAGGCTTGATAGTAGAGACAGAAAATCCAGTCGAAAACAAGTTGAAAGTGTTAAAGCACGATCGGGAGCATAGTAAGAAGGAGGAAAAGCTCCCCAAAGGTAAAGTGGAGGAGAAGGAGTGGTTGTTTAAAGATGAGACTGGAAAATCCTCAAAAGAGGAGAAATCGTTAAGAAAAATCAAAGATGGTAGTAAAGACCTGAGCAAATCCTTCAGAGAAGGATTGAGTAAATCAGAAAAAGAGAAACCTGTCAAGGAGAAATCTCCCAAGGAGGAGAAGCCGAGAATACACAAGGAGGAGAGAAAGAAGAAGTCAAAGGACAAGCAGTCCAAATCTGAGAAGAAGAATGAGTTGAAGGAGGAGAAGGTTTCTAAACTAGAGAAAGAAAAATCCTTCAAGGAAGAGAAGGAAAAATGCAAAAAAGAAAAGCTTTACAGGGATGAGTCTGGGTTTGACGAGTTTAATAACAAAGCTCAGTTTGCTGAAAGTGAGGACACAAAGTTCAGCCTTTCGGATGATCAGCAGGAGAGGTGGTTTTCAGACTTGTCCTCTGATTCATCCTTCGATTTCAAGGGTGAGGACAGCTGGGATTCTCCAATAACGGATTTCAGGGAGATTAAAAATGACACCGTGGCAAAACTAATCATAGAACCTGTGAAAGAGGAAATTAAAGACAAGAAAAAGGAAAACAAAATGAAAGAGAAGAAGGAATACAACGAGAAGCGGAATGAAAAGGACACTTTCTTAAAGAAGAAGGAGAGGGATTATGTGGAGAAAAGCTCCGAGAAGAAAAAGGACCAAACAGACAGACACAAAGTTACTCCCAGTTATTTGCCTGAAAAGGATAAAAAAAGGAAGGATTCTGTGGAGACTGGCAAGGAGAGGAAAGAAAAAGACACAGGTGAAACCAACAAAGACAGAAAAGATTCATCTGATGGCTCTAAAGAGCGAAAAGATCCCAAGACAAAGCAGGAGGAGCCCTATCGAGATGACTTCAAGGAGTATGGCTGCGAAACATTCTTCAAGGATAAGTCTGACCCTGAATTCAGTGGGAAAACCCTGGAGAGTTGGGAGAGGCACCATCCTGGGAAGGAGAAGGAGAAGAAAGATGCTTCTGATAAAGAAAAAAAAGAAAAGGTGAAGCCAGAAAAATACAAGGAAAAATCCAAAGAAGGCGACAAGGAGAAAAATGAAAAAACTGCTCCAGAGAAAATCCTGAAGGACAAAGAACTAGAGAAGAGTTTCAAAGAGAAGAAAGAAGCTAAGGAGAAGTACAAAGATCTTCACAGCAAAGACAAAGAGAGGAAGAGTTCTTTCGACCAAGTGAAGGAGAAGAAAGAGAAAAACTTCTCCGCAGACAGAGACGATTTCTCCGAGAAGAAGGATGAGAAGAAAGGCAAGGAGAAGAGCTGGTACAGCATCGCTGACATCTTCACGGACGAGAGCGAGGACGAGAGGGACGATTACAGCCTGGGAGGGTTCAAGGTCGGCGACTCGGCCGGGAGCGAGATGCATCGCCTGGACAGTCTGCAGGACAAGGACGACGGCGCGGCAGCCGAGAAGGAGCTGTACCCCGACAAGCACCGCAAGTACTCCTCCGACCGGCAGCACTCGGAGAAGCAGAAGGATAAGGAGTCCAAAGAGAAGAAAAAGGACAAAGGAACATCGGAAGGGGGAAAGGAGAAGAAGGAGAAGAGTTCCTTTGAGAAACACAAAGAGAAGAAAGATAAAGACTCCAGTGAGAAGTACAAGGACAGGAAGGAAAGAACGTCCATAGATTCCAGTCAGGAGAAGAAAAACAAGCAAAAGCTCCCAGAAAAGGTTGAGAAGAAACACACCAGTGAGGACAAGGTGAAAAGCAAACATAAGGAGAAGCTGGACAAGGAGCATTCCAAAGAGAAGAAGTCTTCAAAAGGAGGGGAGTCAGAGAAGAGCCTGCTGGAGAAACTGGAGGAGGAGGCTCTGAATGACTACAGGGATGACTCCAACGACAAAATCAGCGAGATCTCCTCTGACAGCTTCACGGACAGAGGGCAAGAGCCAGGGCTCACCATCCTCCTGGAGTCTTCTAACCTCTCTCTGACCGACGCCGCTGAAGAAAAGTTTAAGGACTCTCTGCCTTTACCCTGCCTGCAGGACAAACTCAAGGAGAAGGAGAGGCACCGACATTCGTCATCTTCCTCAAAGAAAAGTCACGAGAAGGAAAAAGCAAAGAAGGAGAAGACAGAGAAAAAGGAAAAATCAGAAGAATTCAAGGATTCCAGCAGCAGGAAGGATTCCATTCATTATGAAAAGGATTTCTCTGTGGATGGGGAGGCTTTCGGCTCTTCTTACAACATGAAGGGAGAGGCTGATGAGGAACCGGAGAAGAGCATTGATTACTTATTTTCTGAAAAGAAGGATAAAAATGATTCTGAAAGAGAGCTGTCAAAGAAGGCAGAGAAAGAAAAGACTTACGGTTCCAGCACCATCAGCACAGCTAAAGAGAAAAAGAAGCGGGATAAACACAAGGAAAAATGGAAGGAGGAAAAGGAAAAGCACAGGGACAAACACACAGATGGTTTCTTTAAACATCACAAAGATGAGCCAAAGTCAACACTCAAAGACAAGGATGGGCCTCAAGTTACCACCTTTAAAGATAAATCCAAGGAGGACAACCTCAAATTCGGTGAAACCAAACTGAAGGAGAAGCTCAAGGAGAATCAAGACAAAGACAAATCAGAGTCCATAAAAATAAGCAACGGGAATGAGAAAATAACCCTTTCCAAAGACAGCGGCAAGAAGGATGCCAGGCCGAGGGAGAAACTTCTGGGAGATGGTGATTTGATGATGACCAGCTTTGAGAGGATGCTGAGCCAGAAAGACCTGGAGATCGAGGAGCGCCACAAAAGGCACAAGGAGAGAATGAAGCAAATGGAGAAAATGCGGCACAGGTCCGGAGACCCCAAGTTAAAGGACAAACTTAAAAGCTCGGAAGACGTGCGCAAGAGGAGCCTGGATCTGCCGACAAAGAAGCCGCTAACGCTGGACACGCAGCTCAAGGACAAGAAACTCAAAGAGTTGGGTCCTCTGACTCCTATTCTGTCACCGGAAAACAAGGCACAGCCCGCTGTGGGAACAGACTCCAAGGACTGGATCACGGGTCCTCAGCTGAAGGAGATCCTCCCGGCGTCTCCCAGGCCGGATCAGAACCGGCCCACGGGTGTCCCCACCCCGGCATCCGTCGTGTCCTGCCCGAGCTATGAGGAGGTGATGCAGACGCCCAGGACTCCGTCGTGCAGCAACGAGGACTACACGGACCTGATGTTCGAGTGCGCGGACTCGCAGCACTCGCTGCCCATCTCCACCATGTCCATGAACGCCTGCTCTCCTTCCTTCTTTGACAGATACACCAACGTTTCCAGCGGGCTCCCCGAGAACCCCAGTCAGACCCCGACTCGCACCATACCCTCCTCGAACCTCTACCGCTCCATCTCGGTGGATATCAGGAGGGCGCCCGAAGAGGAGTTCAGTGTTGGAGATAAGTTTTTCAGGCAGCAAAGTGTCCCAGCAACATCAAATTATGACTCTCCAGTGCAGCATTTAATGGAGGAGAAAGTTCCCCTTCCCTCTGTTCCTGCTGAGAAGTTCCAGTGTTTGTCTCCTGGGTATTACTCCCCGGATTACGGAGTTTCCTCACCCAAAGTGGAAGCTTTGCACTGTGCACCGGGAGCCGTCAGCGGGGTCGCCCAGTCACCCGAAAGTGTCTTCTCTGGTTTACAAGCAAAATCCTCCCCTTCGCACAGGGACGAGTTGCTGGCTCCTTCAGTGGAAAGTGCTCTTCCCCCTGACCTCGGTATGCCCCTGGACACCACGGAGGAGCAGCAAGCCACTGCCTCCATCATGCCCCCAGAATCCACCTACCTACCACCCATCGAAGAAAACCATTTTAGTTCGGGAATGCCAGAACAAAACAACATAGACTGGGATAACCCTCCTCCCCGAAACCCGGACACCGCCATTCCTCCCAGCCTGATGGGCAACCCCGCAGAGCACTCTGTCACCTGGTCCGTGGGCTCAGAGCTTCTGATGAAATCTCCCCAGAGGTTTTCAGAGTCCCCTAAACCCCCGCTCTGTTCCCTAGAGCCGATTCATCCCGCGCCAGTAGCCTTCATTCCCACAGAGACTTCCTACCCCGTTTCTCCCATCTCTTACCCTCTGTCAGTGTCTGAACCGAGGCTGGAGGAAGTCAAGGAGGATGCCGAGGAAGCAGTTCCAGGAGAAATTGCAAATGCCGAAGAGCAAGCTCCGTACATGTCCCCTACTAGGTTAGACACCTTCTTCAACAACTGCAAGCCTCTTCCAGAAGAAGCACCAGAGATCCCTCCCGAGCCCCCGTGTGTGCCAGCAGAACCTCAGGCTGAAGTCGTCGCCACACCAGAAAACAACTACTTGGAAAACAACAACGCAGCACCTGCGAATGCAGAGGAGGCAGTGACGTGGCCCGACCCCTTCACCAACACCGAGGATGACTTGGACCTTGGCCCCTTCTCTCTCCCAGAGCTGCCACTCCAACCTAAGGATGTTGCAGAGACGGAGATGACCGAGGCAGAAGCAGTGGAGGAAAGCCCAGCAGCAGCTTCAGAACCGAGCGCTGGGATCATCAAAGCTGGCGCGTCCATGGTAGCGTCCGGCGAGCCGGAGGAGCCACCGGCCAGCCAGGCAGCGGCCACCCTGCCCACGGACATGGAGCCGCCAGCAGAGGAGCAGAAACCAGAAGTGGCTGCACAAGAAACCACCTCGGAAGCGCTGAATACAGCTGAGGAGAAGGCAGTGGAGGACTCGGAAGCGCAGGTTTTCCAGCAGACCCCCTCCGAGCCCGCGCAGGCGGAGAGCAAAGAGGCGGAGGCCGTGCACGAGGAGCCATCGGCGGCCGGTGGGGCGGCAGAGGGCAGCTCCCAGCCCTGTCCCGTGCCCGTGGCCAGCTCCGAGGGCAGCGTTCCCCAGGATGGTGCTGCAGCCCGTGGCGGGAGCCAGGCCCCGCCATCCCAGACGGACGCACCTCCCGGCAACGCTCAAGCAGAAATCGTTGAACCAGTACAAAAACCAGTAGCAGAAGCTCCCAAACCACCCAAAATAGAAGAGATTCCTCAGCGGATTACCAGGAACCGGGCTCAGATGCTCGCCAACCAAAACAAGCAGAACGCCGCCGCATCCGAGAAGGAATTTCCTCCCGTCTCTGCGCCCGTCACGCGTGCCAAAGGCCGCATCACGGAGGAGGACGATTCCCAGGCTCAGCACCCGCGGAAGCGCCGCTTCCAGCGCTCCAACCAGCAGCTGCAGCAGCAGATCAACACGTCCACCCAGCAGACAAGGGAGATGATCCAGCAGACACTGGCAGCTATCGTCGATGCGATCAAACTGGACGACATCGAGCCGTACCACAGCGACAGGTCCAACCCCTACTTCGAGTACCTCCAGATCAGGAAGAAGATTGAGGAGAAGCGGAAAATCCTGTGCTATATTACTCCCCAAGCTCCGCAGTGCTACGCTGAGTATGTCACTTACACAGGCTCCTACCTGTTGGATGGCAAACCCCTAAGCAAGCTCCATATTCCAGTGGTGAGTCACCTTCTCTCTTTAGCCTCAGGAACTGTCCCCACCCTCACTGTTACAGACACATCCATATTGTCCCCCATGCCCTGTGACCACCTTGCAATGCCAGCATGCCCTGACCTGCCCTTAGAATATGACACCAAACCTGAGCCTGGGTAAGTGCCTGGCTGTGTGGTAAATGCAGCCCCTGAGATGCTGCATTTTTGCAGAGAAGACCTTGGGCTATGCTGAGGGACCTGAGGGTTGGTCAGGCTTTAGAGCAGTTTCTAAGACTCCACTGGATCTGAGGCTGGAAGCTGCTCCTGCAGCAGTGTAGTAACAGGATAACAAACCTAGAACATGGGACAAAGATGGCTCTTAACTCCTGCCATCATTTTCCCCATCTCTGCTCTTTGACTTGGCACTGGGATCAGCATTTCACTGCTGTGCTCCAGGAGCAGCCTCGCTAATACAAGTGCAACAATAAACTCAGTGCTGCAGGTGGCAAATCTGGGATCCAGCTTGGCGAGAAGGGTCAGCATGACCAGGCCCCGTTCCTTGCTGCACTCCCTGCCCTGCAGCACAAGGGTGGATCAGGCTCTGGTTGAGCCGGCTGAGCTCTGCCCCAAGCACTGGGCACCTCTTGCCAAGTTCTCACCCTCTCTCAGGTCTGGGCAGTGGCAGGACCTTGTCCTTGGCAGAGCTTCTCCCTAGGCACCCCATGGGGTGTCCCTGCTCCCTCTGTGGCCAGCACACGTTCAGGGGAGCAGGCAGCCCCCGGGCTGTGCCCCACGGAGATCCTGCTCTCAGCCTGTGCCTGTGCCCGCAGATCGCGCCGCCGCCGTCGCTCGCGGAGCCGCTCAAGGAGCTCTTCAAGCAGCAGGAGGCCGTGCGGGGGAAGCTGCGGCTGCAGCACAGCATAGAGCGGGTAAGGGGACACTCCAGCTGGGCAGCAGGCCCCGAATTTCCTCTGCTGGCGAGGCTGAGGCTGCCACACTCACTGCTCTACTCTTCCTCAGGAGAAGCTCATCGTCTCCTGCGAGCAGGAGATCCTGAGGGTGCACTGCCGGGCAGCGAGGACCATTGCCAACCAGGCCGTGCCCTTCAGTGCCTGCACCATGCTGCTGGACTCCGAGGTGTACAACATGCCTCTGGAAAATCAGGTCAGTGCCCGGCTCAGTGTGTCAGGGGCTGTGCAAGACCCTGAGGGAGATGGGCTTTTCTGGAGGGACAAAGGATGGAGGCAAGAGTTACTAAGGCTCTCCTTGCTCAGGTCACCCACCACAGCACACATGGCAAGATGTCACCTCCCCCAGAGGGCAGGTTCAGATGGGATATTGGGAGGAAATTCCTCCCTGTGAGGGTGGGGAGCACGTGGCACAGGGTGCCCAGAGAAGCTGTGGCTGCCCCTGGATCCCTGGCAGTGCCCAAGGTCAGGTTTAAGGTCTCTCTTCCAATCCAAGCCATTCTATGACTGTGAACATAATTTGCCTAATCTGCCTCAGTTCCCACGTATGTGCTGGGGAGTGTGGGATACAGGGAGTTCATGTCTGTTAACAGCAGAAAATGCTCAGCTTTGTCAGTGAGCCTTGGGACCCTCTGTCCTTCTTGGTCAGGATCATGTGCACGCTGAAAAGGTTTCCTTTATTGCACTATGGGGTGTCTTTTCCTGTGGAAGGAAGGGAAGAGAATCATTACACTGCTGCATTGCAGGAGGGATCCTGGGCAGGGACAGGATCCTGGGATTTATTAGCGAGCTGCGTATTGATCCAGGAGCTCTGATTTATCTGTCGGCATTTCCCAGCCAAGGGCTGTGCTGCTGCGATCTTGGTGTGAGTTGAAGGAGTCAGAGAGGTGCAGGGGCTGTGTTGGGCTGACCTGGAGAGATTCCCTGCAAAGCAAGGAGAAGCAGGGACTGTGTGCACAGGGGTGCCATCCCCATGTGAGGCTGAATCCCTGGAAGGGGCTGCAGGAGCAGCTGGCAGCTGCGTGTTCCATGCTCCCTTCCTGAAGGCACCACAGTTCTGAGGAGTGTGTGCCCTAGGAGGGGCTTGAATATGGCCTGTGAGACCTGTAACTGCTTAAAGTACAAAACTAATCCCCTGTGTCCCCCCCTCTGCTGTCCCATCCTTAGGGAGACGAAAACAAATCAGTCAGAGACCGTTTCAACGCGCGGCAGTTCATTTCCTGGCTGCAGGATGTGGATGACAAGTACGACCGGATGAAGGTGAGAGCTGTGGGAGCCCCGTGCTCCAGGCAGGGGCATTCCAGGAGGGTTCTGCCTGTGGCCGGAGCCTGGGAGCTGCCTTGGTGGTTTCCAGCACAGAGTGGGTGTCCTGAGATTGTCAGGGCAGTGTTGCATGGGAGTGGATGGAGTGCTGACAAGCCTTTCAAACACAAACTTTGGGGTTTGCCTTGGCTCCTGCTGGAGCTGGGCTCAGCAGAGATGCCAAATCCAGGTGTCCTGTGTGTGGTGTCCCTTGCTGCATGTTACCCTGTGCCCGCAGTGGCCGCGTGTCCCTGCCTTTGCCTGCCACGGAGCCCTCACGTCCCACTGTTGTTTCCCTCTCCAGACGTGCCTGCTCATGCGACAGCAGCACGAAGCAGCTGCCCTGAACGCGGTGCAGAGGATGGAGTGGCAGCTGAAGGTGCAGGAGCTGGACCCCGCGGGGCACAAATCCCTCTGCGTGAACGAGGTGCCCTCGTTCTATGTGCCAATGGTCGACGTGAACGATGACTTTGTGCTCTTGCCGGCATGACAGTTCCAGCCCAGGAGACATCGCTGAACACTNCCAAGGACACCGTCTGTGTGTGTTGCAGAAGCTGCTGAGCGGGGCCAGCAACCACGTGAACCATGTACTTGTGAACACCGTGATTTCCAGCTCTCTGTTTTCCACCGGGCGCGGATCTCCTCTCGGAGAAGCTGCAGTAGGAAACCATGGGGGGAGGGGGGGGTGTTTTGAGTTTCTCGTTCCATCATGGGGATGTCTAAAAAAAAAAAAAANGACTCCGAGGTGTACAACATGCCTCTGGAAAATCAGGTCAGTGCCCGGCTCAGTGTGTCAGGGGCTGTGCAAGACCCTGAGGGAGATGGGCTTTTCTGGAGGGACAAAGGATGGAGGCAAGAGTTACTAAGGCTCTCCTTGCTCAGGTCACCCACCACAGCACACATGGCAAGATGTCACCTCCCCCAGAGGGCAGGTTCAGATGGGATATTGGGAGGAAATTCCTCCCTGTGAGGGTGGGGAGCACGTGGCACAGGGTGCCCAGAGAAGCTGTGGCTGCCCCTGGATCCCTGGCAGTGCCCAAGGTCAGGTTTAAGGTCTCTCTTCCAATCCAAGCCATTCTATGACTGTGAACATAATTTGCCTAATCTGCCTCAGTTCCCACGTATGTGCTGGGGAGTGTGGGATACAGGGAGTTCATGTCTGTTAACAGCAGAAAATGCTCAGCTTTGTCAGTGAGCCTTGGGACCCTCTGTCCTTCTTGGTCAGGATCATGTGCACGCTGAAAAGGTTTCCTTTATTGCACTATGGGGTGTCTTTTCCTGTGGAAGGAAGGGAAGAGAATCATTACACTGCTGCATTGCAGGAGGGATCCTGGGCAGGGACAGGATCCTGGGATTTATTAGCGAGCTGCGTATTGATCCAGGAGCTCTGATTTATCTGTCGGCATTTCCCAGCCAAGGGCTGTGCTGCTGCGATCTTGGTGTGAGTTGAAGGAGTCAGAGAGGTGCAGGGGCTGTGTTGGGCTGACCTGGAGAGATTCCCTGCAAAGCAAGGAGAAGCAGGGACTGTGTGCACAGGGGTGCCATCCCCATGTGAGGCTGAATCCCTGGAAGGGGCTGCAGGAGCAGCTGGCAGCTGCGTGTTCCATGCTCCCTTCCTGAAGGCACCACAGTTCTGAGGAGTGTGTGCCCTAGGAGGGGCTTGAATATGGCCTGTGAGACCTGTAACTGCTTAAAGTACAAAACTAATCCCCTGTGTCCCCCCCTCTGCTGTCCCATCCTTAGGGAGACGAAAACAAATCAGTCAGAGACCGTTTCAACGCGCGGCAGTTCATTTCCTGGCTGCAGGATGTGGATGACAAGTACGACCGGATGAAGGTGAGAGCTGTGGGAGCCCCGTGCTCCAGGCAGGGGCATTCCAGGAGGGTTCTGCCTGTGGCCGGAGCCTGGGAGCTGCCTTGGTGGTTTCCAGCACAGAGTGGGTGTCCTGAGATTGTCAGGGCAGTGTTGCATGGGAGTGGATGGAGTGCTGACAAGCCTTTCAAACACAAACTTTGGGGTTTGCCTTGGCTCCTGCTGGAGCTGGGCTCAGCAGAGATGCCAAATCCAGGTGTCCTGTGTGTGGTGTCCCTTGCTGCACGTTACCCTGTGCCCGCAGTGGCCGCGTGTCCCTGCCTTTGCCTGCCACGGAGCCCTCACGTCCCACTGTTGTTTCCCTCTCCAGACGTGCCTGCTCATGCGACAGCAGCACGAAGCAGCTGCCCTGAACGCGGTGCAGAGGATGGAGTGGCAGCTGAAGGTGCAGGAGCTGGACCCCGCGGGGCACAAATCCCTCTGCGTGAACGAGGTGCCCTCGTTCTATGTGCCAATGGTCGACGTGAACGATGACTTTGTGCTCTTGCCGGCATGACAGTTCCAGCCCAGGAGACATCGCTGAACACTGGCAAGGACGGGAGCGCTCCGAGGTCGGGCGGTCGAGCTCACATTCACCCTTAACCGCTTGCTGATGAATCCCTGGTCAGAGGAGGAGGAAGCAGCTTTCGGCAGAAAACAAAACAATAAGAAAAATAATTGCACTTTCTTCACGACGTGTCCCTCGCTTCCGGACTGGCGCGGCTCCGCGGGGCAGCGGGCCGGGCGCAGCTCCTTCCCGCCGGCGCCCGCGGCGGGGAGGCTCCGGGCAGCGCGG